>CM053580.1:507113821-507130985 GCA_028627135.1 Pseudochirops cupreus
ATTGTAACAATTCTCTCTTGCTTCTTCCATGCTCAACCCCATTTTGACTCTCCCTGTCTTAGAGGAGGTTTCTAAAACCATCAGAAATATGTGTTTTCTGATGGTCTTAGGTGACCCCTGTGACCCCTGTGAAAGGGTCGTTCTACCCCAAATGGGTCTCAACCCACAGGTTGAGAACCTCTGCCTTAAAGGATGCTCTGTAAAACTTGGACTCAATCAAAAGGCTGAACCCAAGGACTTAGAAGGCCACAGGTTCCCTAGCCCTGGTCTAGAGGATTTCATAGTCACATGGCTAATCAGTATCAATGGCATTATATGTACCCAAGCCTTCAAATTTCCAGGTCCCAGGACTCTATCCACTCTGCAATACTGCCTCTTAGAATGGCAACAACTCGAATTGGCATGGTGTTTTCTCGTTCATTTTTTTATATACACAATCTCATAAGAGCCTCATAATAATCTTGTAAAACTGACTATGCAAGAACTATTTATTTTATTTTATAGAAGAGGCAACTCGGCGATTTGCCCCAAACACACAGCTAACAAGTGTCAGAATCAAGCATCTAAGCCAAGTCTTCTGACCCCAGGTCCAATACAGGCAACAAAAATTGATTGACCTCAAGTTCTCATAGAAAAGTGGTCCATTTTACACATGACCAAAGCAAGTATCAGAGAAATCAAGTGACTTGACTATTGGTGCATAGCTAGTAAAGCACCAGCACTATGATTCGAAGTCATGCCTCTCAACTCCAAATCTCTCTTCTCATTGTATCCTCATGACAGTGGCGAAAGTATTGACTCCAGAGTCAGAAGACCTAGGTTCAATCAAACTCCACCTCTAATGTTTAAGACCTATGTGACCTTAGGCAATTCACTCAACTTTCAACTTTTGTGGGGCTCAATTTCCTCCTCACATGGAAAATGAGGAGTTCGACTGGTTGCTTTCTAAGGTTCCCTCATGCCCTAGATCCATGACTCTATAAATACTAGCGGTGGGGTAGATGTCATTGAAAATAAACAATCTTACTTATGTAGTGTGAATATATCGTTATTTCCTTTTTACAAATAAACAAACTTAGTCTCAAAGAGGAACTGTCACTGGTCACATGAACAGGAAGGGGGTACAAGTGCCCAGGTCTTCTGAGTGCTTTGTCCTGAGTGCTAGTCAGTAGTTGGTCAGTCAGTCAACTACCATTTAAGTGTCTATTATGTGCCACAAACTACGGTGATACAAAGAAAGGCAAAAGACAGTCCCTGCTTTCAAGGACTTTTCAGCCTAATGGGGCACACAACATCCAAACAATTATGTACAATTATGTACAAAGGGTACATATGTGTATGTGTGTGTATACATAGATACATAGACACCCCCACACACACACATATATATGTATATGGTAAATTTGATAGATATATACACATGTATACACAGACATATACACATATATGTATGTGTATGTATATATGTATTTATATCTTCAATTTACCATATACATATATGTGTATGGATACACATATATGTATATGGTAAATTGGAGACATATATACACATACACACACCCACATATAAAATTGGAGAAAATCAAGAGAGAGAGAGAACAAGATTTAAGTGGGGGATCAGGAAAAAGTTTCTTGCAGAAGGTAGGATTTTAGTTGAGACTTGAAGGAAGCCAGGAGGTGGAAATGAAAAGTAAATCACTTGCAAGCACAGAAAAATTCCTGGAGTTGGAAGATGGAGCATCACAGAAAAATTCCTGGAGTTGGAAGATGGAGCATCAACTGCAAGAAACAGCACAGAAGCCATTGTTTCTGGTTCCCAGGGTACACAGTGGAGTGTAACGTGTAAGAAAACTGGAAAGTTAGAAAGGGGCTAGAGAGCCAAACAAAGGGTTTTATATTTGAACTTGGAGGTGATAGGGAGCCACTGAAACTGACTGAATAGTCTAACAGCTGACTGGAGGACAGACTGGAATAGGCAGAAGTTTGAGGCAGGGGGACTGATCCGCAGGCTATTGCAATGGTCCAATTGGGAGGAGATGAGGACCTGGTGTCAATGCCTGGAGACAATGTTACTTTCTTGAATTGTTAAATATGCTCCATGTACCCAGTAGCTGTAATATTTTGCATTCTTTTGGGTAAGTTCTTGAGGTCTGAATGATAGTGGGGGTAGATCCAAAAATAGTACTAGGCTTAGAGAGAAGAGTCCTGGGTTCAAGTCCAGACTATTGGTGCTACTTTAAAAAGGGGGTAATAATACTTGCCCTAACTAATTTTTGTTGTGAGGGAAATGTTTTATAAACCTTAAGAGCCCGCAGGGTCTCCCTAAAGTCTTTATGAATTTTTTTAGTTATTGAGTCTATTAAAACTTTAAAAATATTATAAATCCTCTTGGAGTGTCTTGTCAGTTACTGTAACAATTTACATGCTTATTGTGCTTTAAATTTTGCTTTACATACGTTACTTCATTCAAGACTAATAAATGTATCATATGAAGTAGGAAATAAAATATATTTTTTTTAAATCTTCATTTTTTTAGTTGAGGAAAGTAAGACTCAGAGAGATGAACTGACTTGTCCACACAGCTAGGAAGTATGGGAGCCTTGATTCACCCTCGGTCTCTCTGACATCCTTCACCCTTATCTACTACGTGTGCCATGTTGGGTGTACTCCATTTCCAGCTCTAGTGTCTTACGAAATGTCAAAGTCAGCCTCTCCCCAGTGCCTTTTCTTTGTAATGCTTTCAGAATTCTCTTTCCTTTTTTGGCTGTAAGTACTTCCAGTTTCTGAATTACAATAATGGTGTTTTTTGTTGTTGTTGCTGTTGTTGTTTTAATTCCCTAGAATATCAAACAATTCAATTGAACTGTATCCCCAAGAGATAACTTTCTGTCCAGCTCCTGAATCTCTTGACTCCAACCTTGTATATGCCTTAACCATCTGAGGAATTTCTAGCTGATGCTTTTCAGCAAGTTCCTTCCAAAAGGCTTACAAAACAAACAAACAAATACTACCCCACCCTAAATCTCTTCAACTTGAGCACCCTATCACATGGGTATTTCCTATTGCTTTGAGTCTGGCCATTCCATGGGGGCCTCGGATCTTCCCTTCTCCCCCTTCCACAAGGACACAACAGAAATAGGTCAGAGAAGCACAAGGCTCTGAGTATAAGGAAGATTGTAAGCTACCTGAGGACAGCTTAGGGAGCTGTCTTTTGCCTCTTTTTGTATACCCAGTTCCTGGCACACTGCTGCACAACAGATACTCAATAAATGCTTATTGATTGACTGAGACTCTGCCCCCTTTCTATCTCTAACCTCAAATACATCATTTAACTTTTCTGAGGTTTTGCGGCATCATCTACCCAAAAGAACTAGGTGTAGTGGACAGAGTGCCGGGCCTGGAGTCAAGAAAACTTAAATTACAATCTGGCCTCAGACATTTACATGTGACCCTGGCAAGTCACTTAACCCTGTTTGCCTCAGTTCCTCATCTGGAAAATGAGTCGGAGAAGGAAATGGCAAACCACTCCAGTATCTTCGTCAAGAAAACCTCAAATGGGATCACAGAGAGTAGGACACAACTGAAATGACTAACCAACAACACCTCACAGGATTGTGGTAAGGGAGCTCTTTTTAGAACTTTAAAATGTCCTATAAATGTGAGCTGCCATTCAATTTGGACTAACAAATTACCTCTGTACTACCTACCTTACTGGGTAGTTTGGAGGATGTTGAATCTTTTAAATAAAACGTGTCATATGAATGTGAGTTCTTATCCAAGTTGCAACTAACATGTGACAGTACAGGTACCCAAAATATTTGAAGTTGATAAACATTTAGTAGGCACCTACACTATGTATAGGACACTAAGCTGGGTGCTGGCTACACAAAGACAAAATAAAAAACAATCTCTACTCTCAGTGAGGGAGGATCTAGGTAATGCAATGGGTAGAGCACTGAGCCTGGTATCAGGAAGACTCATCTTCCTGAGTTCAAATCTGGTCTCAGACACTTACTAACTTGGTGACCCTGGGCAAGTCACTTAAGCCTTAGTTTTTCATTTGTAAAATGAACTAGAGAAGGACATAGCAGTATCTTTGCCAAGAAAACCCCAAATGAGTCCATAAAGAGTCAGACATGACTGAAAAACAACACAACAACCCTCAAGGAACTTGCAAAGCACAAAGGAGTATGAAATGCTAGAATCTTAAAGAGAGAAGGAGCTCAGAGGCCATAAAAGTAGCTCCCATTTCTACAATGATCTAACATTTACAAAACACTTTTATCACAACAAGGTGATGAAGTATATCAGGCAACTATTCCCATTTTACAAGCAGGTAAACTGAGGCTTACCTATGAGCACAAAATAAGGATTTGACTCCATGTTCAGTGCATGAATCTATTATAAAACATGTCTGACTATTGGTCATCTGACCTTTGCATTTTAACAATAATAATAATAATATTAGTAATAATGATAAACATTTATATAGCGCTTAATATGTGTGAGGCACTGTGCAAAGTATTTTACAATTATTATCCCATTTTGATCCTCACAACAACCCTAGAAGGTATTAGTATTATCTCCATTTTGCAGATGAGGAAACTGAGGCAAACAGAGCTTAAGTGATTTGCCCAGGGTCACACAGTTAAGTGTCTGAAGCCAGATTTAAACTCAGGTTCTCCTGAGTCCAGGTCTAGCTTTTTGTATCCCTTAAACTTCTTAGATGCCCCAAATAGCTCCAGTATCAAGGAGCTCACTACCTCAAAGGTACATAGTGGACCAAGTTAAAATCTTCCACTACCATTCATCATGATTCCATACCCTGACTTGGCACTATCTAAAAGAGAACGGCCCAGAAAACCCCATAAGATATAAACCCTCCCCAAACACAGGTGAATCATTCAAAAGAATTTTTCTTTTGAATTATTAACAAAGGTAATAAATGAACCAGGCCTACAAGTTGGAATCTGCATTGCCTTGACTATAGAAAAATAACAGCCTGCCAGAATACCTTGGGAAAATGCATCTGGGTGATAGAGTTCTGCTTGATTCTCTTTCCAGTCCTGGAGAACCTAGGCAAATACACAAGAGAAAAGAAAACAGGAGAAAAAACCAGCAAGCCTGATTAAACAGGAAAACATGCTAAACACTAGAAACTCTGTGCATGTGGTTGGTAAAAATCAAATGCCTAATGTACCACCCACAGAGCCAAACTTAAGTCAGACGGGGTTTAAAAATTAATCTCTAATAGCAGTTTTGTCCCTGGCATCTGGAAACCAGCAGCCAGAAATAAACTATGTCCTTGGGTGTTTGGTCTGTCTCTCGGAGTTTATTGCTCTTCAGTCTCTGAGTACAGCTTTCCTTTGGAGATAAATTCATGAGGGCCAGAGGGGTCATGAATAAATCATTGCCACCCAACGGAGATCCGTGAAATAGAGAAGGATCACATTTTGTGAGAAGAAGGGGAAAACCTAAATTCATCATATGCTTATTGCTTAATTTATTTATTTGCCTGTGTATTTGGCTTATTGGGTAATTTGCAAAATTAAATTGTCTGCCAAAGATCCCCCACACCTTAGGGCAAATTAAAGACATTTTGTTGTAAAAAAAATAATAACAATAATGGAGGTTAGAAAAGTAGCTTCTTATTTTTATAAGTGACTTATGATTTATATGGCTAACAGAGTGTGGTATCGTGAAAAGGAGAATGAATTGTCTGTATCAGAAGGTTGGGGCTATAGCGCTTTCCTCTAGGCTCCTGATAATAATAGCTGACATTCAAATAAACTGTTTTACATACTTTGGCATGTTGATTCTTCCAGACAACTCTGTCAGGCAAGAGCCACAAATATTATGATCATCCCTGTTTTACAGATGAAGAAACTGAGCCCCAGAAACAAGTGAAGTGACTTGTTCATGGTCATGGCCCCATTGTTTGCCAAAAGCAGCATTCAAACTCAGGATCCTCCTGGCTTCAGGTCAGGAGCTCTTTCCTCTCTAGTACCATGCTACCTCTTGAGCTAGCCCAGGTAGCAGCTTCATATCTCAGAGGGAAGTTGAGTTTCTTCCTCTGTAAAATGAATATAATAATATTTTTACCACTTACCTTCAAAGGTGGAAAGTGCTATGTAAAGTGTGGCATGAGCATAAGCAATTATAATTGTGAATATTGGTAAAAAGTGGTTTTTGTAGGTGTTTAACTTGATATAGAGATGTCTGGACCTGTGTTGTCATCAATGTGGGGAATTTCTAAGACATCAATATACAATTGTATACGTACTTGTTGTCTCGCCCAATGGAATGCAAGTTTCTTGAAGACAGGGATTATTTCCCATTTGTCTTTGTAAGTCCAGCACTAAGCACAGTGCCTGTAAGTTTTTAAAAAATATTGGTTGACTGATGGATTGTTGATTGATTGAGCACAGACTCAGATTGGCAAGTCCTCTGCAAATTTTAGTCTTAGAGAATAGTATAGGGCACTAACAAGTTAAATGACCATGGTGTCATACAACTGGAATGTATCAAAGGACAGGGCTTGAATCTGGCTCTATCTTCATATATGAATATGTGTATACATGCACACATATATGTCCATACACATACAGTGTATATGTACAGATACATGTATATACATACGGCATGCCAATTTGACACATGCATATTCACACAAGTATATATGCCCATGTGTACATACATGCATGTCCATCATACATACACATCAGTCAGTCAGTCAAGAAGCTATATGCCAGACACTGTGTAAGCACTAGGGATACAAAAAATGACAAAAAATAGTCCCTGTTGTTTTAGAGTGCGTAGTCTAAGATAAATGTGAAATAATCAATAAAAGAAGGTGCAAGAATGAAGGACTGGGAAAGGATTCTTGTAGAAGCCAGAGTTCTAGCTGAGATCTGAAGGGAGCCAGAGAAGCCAGGATGATGAGATGAGGAAGGAGAGAATTCTAGGAATGGGAGACAGTCATTGAAAATACCAAGTGTCAAGAGATAGAATGCCTTGTTCAAGTGATAGTAAGAATCCCGGGTCACTGTGTTGACAGGTCCATTACAGAGGAATAATGTGTAAGAGGGCAAGAAAGATTGGGGAGAGGGTTTTCTAAGCTATGAAGGTCTTTGAAAGCAAAATAGAGGATTTTGGATTTGATCTTAGAGGCAATAGGGAGCTATTGGAGTTTGTTGCATAGAGGGTTGACATCATCAGACTTTCATTTAAAGAAGACCAGTTTGTCAGCTGAGGATAGGATGGTAACTGTGGTGGGGAGAGACTTGAGATGGGGAGACCACCAGAAATTATGGCAATGGGTTAGGCATGAGGGAACAAGGGCCTGCATCATGGTGATGTCAGCATCAGAGGACAAAAGGGGGGCACACAGGAGAGATGGTGCTAATGAAAAATCAACAGGACTTGACAGCAGATTGGATGTGGGGAGTGGGGAAGATAAGAAAGTGAGGAATCAAGGATGATACCTGGGTTACAATCCTAGGTAACTGGGAAGACTGTGGTTATCTTCAACAGTAACAGGGAAGTTCAGGATAGAGGAGGGTTTGGGGAGAAAGATAATGAGTTGCTGGTTTTGAGCATGCTGAGTTTAAGACATCTAGGGGACATTCACTTTGAGATGTCTGATAGACAGTTGGAGATGCAAAACTGGAGGTCAGCAGAGAGGTTAAGGCTGGATAAGTCTATTTGATAATTTTCAGCAAGGTGATGATGATTGAGTGCATGGGGACTGATGAAATCATCAAGTAAAACAGTATAGACGGAAAAGACAAGAAGGCCTAGAGCAGAACCCTGGGGGCGGTACCCAAGCAGGCGACCTGGGTAAGGATCCAAAAGAGAGACTAGGGAACAGTCAAACAGGTAGGAGGAGAACCAGGATGGAGAGGTGTCATGGAAACCTAGACAGAAGAGAATGATCAGTAGTGTCAAAAGCAGTGAAGAGATCAAGAAGGATAAGGATCGAGAAAAATATTTGCAATTAAAATCAATAAAAAATTTTGGAGAAAGCACTTTCAGGTGCATAATGAAGTTGGAAGACAGCAGAGAATTAAGAAAAGAGTGAGAGGAGGAATTTAGCCATAGAAAGGAGGAGTGATATGAGATCGTCATCACATCATATCTAGTATTTATAAAGTACCTACTATGTGCCAGGCACTTTTTCAAATATTGTCTCATTTGATCCTCACAACAGCCCTGGAAAGTAGGTACTATTATTATGCCCATTATAAAGCTACAGAAACTGAGGCAAACAGAAGTGACCTGCCCAAGGTCACCCAGTTAGTGTCTAAAGCTAGATTTGAACTCAGATCTTCCTGAATCAAGGTCCAGAGCTCTTTCTACTGTGCCACCTCAGTGCCAGGGATGGATAGATCAAATGAAGGTTTCTTTGAGGATGGAGAGCCATGAACATATTTGTAGGCAGTAAGGAAGCAGCCAGTAGACAGGGAGAGATTACAGATAAGAGAGTAGGAATGATAGAGGGAGCATTCTCTGAGACAGAATGGAATGAGATCACTTGTGCAAGGGTCAGGGTTTGTTTTGGCGAGAAGGGCCACCTCTTCATGTGAGACAGGGCTGAAGGGGGTATATGAGTAATGGGAGATGAGAAGAATGGGAGAAGAGGGAGCTCTCAGTAGATGACCTCATGTTTATTAGTAAAATACGAAAGGTTCTCAGTTGAGAGTGTGGAGGCAGAGAATGCTAAATAGTGAAAAGATTTGGAAAAGCCAGTTTGGTGGGATAGTAAGTCAATTAGGAAGGTATAAAAATACTGCCTTAAGGCCAGTTGAGATTATGTATCATGCATTTGTAGTGAATTATTTCTGCATAGTTACATGATTTTCTCCAATTTCATTTAAGCAGCATATGAGCAAGAGTGAAGGAAGTGAATGGTAAAAGTAATCCAAGATGCAGCGTTGGCAGAGTGAGGCTGGTGATAGAATAAGGGAGCAACAGATTCAAGAGAAATGGTCATTGTAGTGTTCAACTAATTCACCACATGGTCAAGATGGGGAATTGAAGATAGTGTAGTGATCAATAGTAGGTGATGGCCTGGGGAGTACCTGAGGGGCTGAAAGACCTGGAGGTCACATTAAAGATGAAGAACTAGGTTAGGGGTTGCAGGACAGAGTGAGGGGTGGAGTGACAACAGATTGTGATAAGATAAAGGGTTTTCAGAGTTCATGAACCTAGAAGTGGTGGATTTGTGGATAATGGCAAGTCCTGCTTTACAGACTGTATATAAAAAATGTTTTTAAACAGATAGATTTATATTCAAAAGAGAAAAAGCACATGAAAGCAGATGGTATTTACTAATTGCACTTCAGGCAACTTGGATGTCAACTGGCTTCAATCTATAAGATTGGAACCAGAGGACTGGATTGGAGGAGCTCTGGGATCCTTGCCAGTTTTGATTATGCAAAAGATGTCCATTCCACTATGACTGCAGATAGAGAATGTTTATAGATATAAAGTGATTTGTAAAGTAGCAATGGAGAAAAGAGTGACAGTGAGGTATATTTTAGATCTAGTTAGTGGAACTTTCTCAACTCATTTGAAGGTTTAACGTGCCAAAGAAAAGAATCTAAAGACTCAAATAGGGCTGGGTAAGTTGGAGGGAACAAAACTGGGGGTGGTTTGAGGGAAAAATAAGAGGAAGGAAGAAAGAAACTTGAAACAGCCACCATGTGAACAACGCCCTTGTTTTTGCAAGCAGCTATCAAAATCATTCAGCATTTTCCCCATGCTTAGAGCTTTGCATCTTAATTGTTGCTGATAAACAATCTTCCTTCTCATTTTTATGCACAGACATCTAAAAAAATCATGATTTTTTTCACTGAAAGCAAAAAAACCCAACAAAACAAAAACACCCACAACAACCAACAACTTGCATTTCTTTCAAAGAAAGAAATGAAGTCAGATTCATTGCCAAAGCATACCCAGCATTTAAGAAATGCAAACCACTGACAGATGGTTAATGGCACAAGTATCAGCAAAATCAAAGCAAGGAATCTTTCAGGAGATAATTGTGCTGAGCAGAACTCAGACATTTACTTGCTACTGGTGTAGATGTGAGCTGAGAGATGCGGTACATGTTGGGAAGGCCACTTGTACAAACTTCACAGATTGTCTGCAAGAGAGGTTAAGAAAAGGTAGATGCATATTAAAAATATGACAATCTTAAGAAAAGCAGATGGCATTTACTAATTGCTTTAGAGTACATTTGGACATCCAGTAATAAATATCTATAAGACTGGAGACAAGGGCAGGGACTAAAGGATGCTTGGGGACCTTCACAAATTTTGCTATTCTAGAATAAATATCTAATGGCTTTACTCAATTCATAAAAATGTTGTGTGTGTTTTAATTTAAGCAATAAACTGATTCAAATTGTAACAGCTACTCCTTTAAATACATAAGTTAAAAAGTCTCCATGCAAGCCCATGTGATATGATGCACAAATAATGAAGATGGCAACACCGGAAAATAGCTGTTTACATTTTTTTCAGTACATCTTGGCTATAAACCATATTTGGATAGCGGCCTGGGTTGTTTGTACAGCAACCTAGACCATGCATACTTCTGTATCAAGAGATGCCAGAGCCGTCTCGTGTTTTGTGTCAGCACAAACATTCATAAATGGCCTGAGCAGTGCTATACGCCTAAGAACAAGGGCAGATGATACACATCACAGAACGCATTATAAATACAGTTCACAGGCGCCTGCATTTTGCTTTTCAATCTTTTCAATCACTAATGAAATGCCAGCAAAAGCATATAGATGATAAGAATTTCAGTTGATGTTCAAACATGTCTACATTCTGTTGGATGCTAAATTGTAGTACGCTTCACCTCTTTTTCAAAAAAAAAAAAGAGGCTTAGAGCTTAGAGGGACTTCAGGCATAGTCCAAGCCCCTCTTTTTACAGACGCAGGAGTGAACCTCAGGAATGTAATAGTATAACGACAATAATATTAAGAAGAATGACAACAACAAAAGAAATACGAGAACGAGCTAATATTCATATAGTACTTTAAGATTTGCAAAGTGTGTTACATATATTATCTCATTTGATCCTTACGAAGTGGAGTGTAAAATAAGTACTATTAGTTTGTGGTTTTTTCAGTTATTTCTGTCATGTCCAATTCTTTGTGACTCCATTATGGGTTTTCTTGGTAAAGATACTAGAGTGGGTTGCTATTTCTTTCTCCAGTTCATTTTACAGATGAGGAAACTGAGACAAACAAGGTTAAGTGACTTGCCCAGGGTCACACAGCTAGTAAATGTCTGAAGCCAGATTTGAACTCAGGGAAATGAGTCTTCCTGACTCCAAGTCTGGCACTCTATCCACTGAGTCACCTAGTTGTCGGGTACTATCATGCCTATTTTATATGTGAGAGAACTGAGTTTAAAAGAGGTTTAATTATTTCCCCAGGGTCACATAGATTGTAAGTGTCTGAGGCAGGATTTAAACTAAGTTGCCAAATCTGATGTGTTTTTCCAAGGTCACATGGAGAGTTAGGGAAAGACTAGGTTCAAGGACTCAATTTCCTTATCTGTAAAGTGGGAGTAATACTTATACTACCAAATTCAAAGTCTCTGTGAAGAAAATCCTTTGTAAATTTTAAAGTACTATGTAAATGCAGTTTTGGATTCTTATTTTTTTTGTTGTTTTGCTCAGATGATTTTTATCAAAAACTGATGGAAAAATCTCAGTGTGGGCAGACTCCACTGTAACTTCATCTCTGAGAACTGCCAGAGAACGCAGCTGGGGTAACAGAGTTACACACGATCGTACAAGGTAGTATGTAACATAGGCAAGACTTGAACCCAGGCCATGAATTTGGAGATTGGCCCTTTTCCTGTTATGTAATGTATGTGTGTTTTTACACAACATATATATACATACATATATATATATATATAAATATAGGTTGTGTGTATATACACATGTGCACACAGGTATAACAAAAATATGCACACGGATCATAAGTTTCAAGCTGAATGAATCCTTAAAGGTGATCTAGTCCAATTTCCCCATTTTAAAGAGGAAGAACTGATACTTAGAGAGATGAAAATAGTTTGCCCAATACAAAGAAAATAAGCAAGATACGACCGCAGGTCATCTGACTCCAAATCCAGCATTCCACAGTGCTATATATGTCCTGGGGAAAGTCTGGAGCGTCTAGAGTTTAAGTGACTTGCCTCATTCATCTGTTTCAGTCATGCCCAACTCCTCGTGACCCCATCTGGGATTTTCTTGGCAGAGATACTGGAGTGGTTTGCTCTTTTCTTCTCCAGCTCATTTTACAGATGAGGAAACTGAGGCAAACAGGGCTAAGTGACTTATCCGGGGCCCACACAGCTAGTAATAAATACCAAAGGGGAGATCTGAACCTAAGTGTCTTCCAGTATCTGTGACTTCAAGTGTATGAAGTTTCTCACAGAGAAACTTGATCTAACGGTACACATTGGAAATTTAGCTGCATCTTACCATGTCAGAGAATTGTCTGCTGAACTCAGAGGTTAAGTGACTTGCTCAGTCATATAGGTAGTCTACAGAATTTGAATCCAGGATTTCCTCATTCTGAGATCAGCTCTCTATTCATTTTGCTACCCTACCTCTCAATGTCATAATGTAAGAGTAGCATCAGTTTATTTTTGGTTGTATGCCTGCAATAATCAAAACCAAACCAGGCCTATGGCAGAAAGAATTTAAAACCACGATAATAGTAAGAACAAACATTCATATAATGCTTTCCTCACATTTATGCAGTGCTTAAAAGTTTTCTCCTTTGAGCAAAGCAAATTAAGGAATGTAAGCACAATCTACTAATTAACTTCAAGAGTAACCCCCTGAAATTCCTTTAACATATTTGTAACGAAAACCAGAAATTAGTTTGAGATGCTGAACATAAAAATAAAGCTATATCTTGGTTTTGGATCGGGCTAGTTCTAAGCGTGCACTATTCAAATGGAAGCATTTTAATCTCTTCCTCACTAATAACTAAGTTGAATTTTAAATTTAGCAGCTCATCCAGGAGGTACCAAGCAAGCTGCTCCAAACACTACATTTCTGTAGCCATGTACAGTTAAACTGAAATGCACTTGATCTAGCACTTGTAACCATTAAGTCTTCTTTTCTAAACTTATTTAAGCAAAACAAAAGAAAAATTCTGCTCTAACAGACTCCTCAAATGATTAGTCTCCCTCTAAGAAAGAATTGGTTCATACGTTGTAAGGCTGAAGGGGATCCCGAGGGTCTTCTTTCCACTGACAGTGACAAAAGATTGACTGCAATTCAAGGCTTCCCAGATCTGACAGTCAGGAGAAATCCTAGAATTGGCTGCTTTTCTGCTGAAAAAGGCATCGAAATGTCAACAGGTGCCGACATCTTGAAAGCAAGATGAATTGTACTCCTCTCCCCTATTAAAAAGAAGCAAACACACACACACACACACACACACACATACATACACATACACACACTCATGCGTGCACACACAGGCACTCAAGCATGCACATGCACACACACACACACACACATGCACACATACACTATAGTTTTGCCATCCCCAAAAGCTTCTCTTGAGGTTGTAACATTTTTCCCTCAGCTGCTTCCTCAGACAGAACAGTTTCTAGGTCTTGGGAAAGGAAGGCAGTTCTCTGACCCGCTTGTTTCCTTTCAAAAACAGTCTACGCAATCAGAAGGCAGGGAGGCAGAATGAGGTCACATTTCCTGTCGCTCTCACATCACAAGAACTGGCTTTGAAGAGCATACTCAAGTTCACTATTAGGTTCCTGAACAATCCTGAAAGGGGAGGGGGTGGGGAGAGAGCAGAGGGACGCTGTCCAGGGACGCGGAGGGTGTGGGGTGTTGTTGTCCACATGCCAAACTAGCTAGAAATAGATAGAACTAGCATTCTTACACATGTAAGTAGAAATGCAACTAACTATCCTTTTAATTAGGGTTTTCTGAACTAATTCATCATCTCTCTCACTTTGGATGCAACAGACAAAGCTTTCAATTACATCTCTTATTTCTGCACCTCTCTGCTTATTTCTGATTGCTACCAGTCAATGCTCAGTATTCAGATCATTTCACAGGGTTTTGTTTTTTTTTTTATTATTAATGACCTCTCTTTGGAGAATAATGATGAGATTGAGGCTAGCTGGAGCCTCAATAGCTTGGTCTTTTGAAAATCCTGATGACCATTAACAGGATTGAACCACAAAGCCCTGAGCTTTACAAAGAAAACAGCTGTTCATGTTTTTATATTTCCATAATAACTCCAATTAACACCTCGATGTCTATCAAATAATTAGGCAATCTGATTTTTGTGAACAATAAAAAAACCTTCATGAAAACTTATTGAAAGAATTACTGAATCTGTAACTGCTAATTGAAATATATAGGGGGGAAAGTGATATGGACTTGTGATTTTTGTAAGTTTGGGGAACTCTGTGTAGAAATGTCCTTCACTTATCCAGATTGTCAACTTTTTAACCAATCAATCAACAAATATTTAGTGAGCACGAAACTTAAATTAGACTTGGTCCCTGCCATTTAAGGAACTGATAATCTAGTAGGGGGATGAGGGCATGATGGATAGATGTAATACAACTATACTACAAAAATATAATGAACAATTATAAAATGCTATATGGGATACTAGGGGAATCGGGGGAAAAAACATTTCTCATGATGATAGCTTTTGAGTTGGATTTAAGAGGAACGGTGAGTTTTCAGTTGCTGCACTTGATTTTACATCCTATTGAAAGAGATACCACATACACATATAAATAAACACAATCAAAGTGCAAGGCAAATTTTAGGGCAGGGCCAGGACTGGTACCTGGTAGTATAGAGAAAGCTCTCCTGTAGAAAGTGATGTGTGAGCTGAATTTGGAAAGAAAACAAGGATTCGGGAGTCAAGATGGCAGTGTAGAAGCAGGGAAACTCCGTGGCTCCCCCCATAATCACCTTAATACCTATAAAATATGACTCTAAATAAATTTTAAATTTTAAAGCTCCAGAACCCACAAAGTGACAGAGAAACAAAGCTCCCACTGGAGGCAGCCTGGTAGGTGGACAGGAAGAGTTCATTGCAGTGCACTGGGAGCTGTGACCAGCCCCGTGTGAGCCACAGTTTTAGCCCCAGGGCAGCCCAGACCAGCCACAGCTGGAGAATTCAGATCACCACTAGCTATGGCAGTTTCCAGAATTATTGACCCATAAATGCCAAAGACAAAGTGAAAGGTCAGTGGAACTAGGCTGAATTTGGTAGGGACAAAGGAACGGGTCCAGCCCTCTGTCCCCAGAGCCAGAAGTGGTGGAAGAGGCAGCCCTGCAGCTGCCTCTATATGGCTGCTTCAGAGCTCCTGGCCTGCAGAGTGCAGGGGGGCAAGTGATCATTCAGAGGCTAAGTGCTTTTGCCTTAACCTGCCTGAATCAGGATCATGGTCTTGGATTGTGGTCCTGAGGGGCGTGACCAGTGATCCAAAGCTGGTGGGGGCGGTAGAGATGGCGATCTCCTAATAGCTCCAGCAGCTGTGAAAACCCCAGCAATTTGGGAAAAAGCTCTCCCCTCTGGAAGCAAAGTTCTACTGTGGCAAAGAGCTCAAAAGTGAAGTTAATTGACTGGCAACATGAACAGGCAAAGGAAGCAAAGCAAGCACAGAAATTCAACTTTATATTCCTTTTTGGGGGACAAAAAGGATCAAAGGATGGAACGGCAGGAAGACAACACAGTCAGAACTCCTACACCAAAAGCTTCCAAGAAAAATATGAACTTGTTACAGGCCATAGAGCAGTTTAAGAAGAATTTTGAAAACGAAATAAGAGAAGTGGAGGAAAAATTGGGGAGAGAAATGAGAATGATGCAAGAAAATCATGAAAAGAGAGTCAACAACCTGACTGAAGAAAACAACACATTAAAAAATAGACTAACTCAATTGGCAAAAGAAGCCCAATAAAGCCAATGAGGAGAAGAATGCCTTAAAGAGTCAAATTTGCCAGATGGAAAAGGAATCTCAAATGCTCACTGAAGGGAATAATTCCTTCAGAATTAGAGTGGAGCAAATGGAAGTGAATGACTTTATGAGAAATCAAGATACTATTAAACAGATCCAAACAAATGAAAAAATAGAAGGCAATGTGAAATATCTCCTTGAAAAAACCACTGACCTGGAAAATAGATCCAAGAGAGACAATTTAAAAATTATTGGACTGCCTGAAAGCCATGATCAAAAAAAGAACCTAGAAATGATCCTTCAAGAAATTCTCAAGGAAAAATGCCCTGATATTCTAGAACCAGAGGGCAAAATGGAAATTGAAAGAATTCACTGATTACCTCTTCAAAAAGATCCCAAAAAGAAAATTCCTAGGAATGTTATATCCAGGTTCCGAAGTTCACAGATCAAGGAGAAAATATTACAAGCAGCCAAGAAGAAACAATTTGAATACTGTGAAAATACAATAAGGATAACACAGGATCTAGCAGCGTCTACATTAAGGGATCGATGGGCCTGGAATAGGATATTCCAGAGTTCAAAGGAGCTAGAATTAAAACCAAATATGGTCATTCAACAAGGCGGAGGACTTTCAAGCATTCTTGATGAAAAAACCAGAGCTCAATAAAAAGTTTGACATTCAAATATAAGAAGCATGAGAAGGTAAACGGGGAAAAAAATCATAAGAAACTTATCAAAGTTGAACTATTTACATGCCTACATGGAAAAACAATAATTGTAACTTATGAAACTTTTCTCAGTATGAGAATAGTTGAAAGGAATATATATGTATACATACACATATGTCTATATAGGAGGGCATATATGCGTATGAATACATATGTGAGTGTGTGTATATATGTGTACAGGTATGCATGGACAAAGGGCACAGGATCAATTGAATAGGAAGATATGATATTTTAAAAGGTGAAATTGAAAGCTGGGAGAGGAATATAATGAGAGGAGACAGGGAGAGACAGAATGGGGTTAATTACCTCATATAGAAGAAGCAAGGGATAACTGTTTTTTGGGTTTTTTTTTAATTTTATTTTAGTTTGCATCATTCATTTCCACAAGATTTTGAGTTACATATTTTCTCCCCCTCTTTCCCCCACCCACTGCCCCAAAACAGCCAT
>CM053580.1:507131485-507143532 GCA_028627135.1 Pseudochirops cupreus
AATTATCTCATACAGAAGAGGCAAGGGAAAACTGTTACAATGGAGGGGAAGAACAGGAAGGCAAAAGGGAATGAATGGGTCAACCTTACTCTCACTGAATTTGGCTTAGGGAGGGAATGATATACACTCTAAATTGGGTATCTCACGCTACAGGAGAGTAGGGGGGAAGGTGATGAGAGGGGGGATGATGGAGGGGAGGGCAGTTTGGGGGGGAGGGTAGTTAGAAGCACACTCTTGAAAAGAGGCAGGGTCAAAGTAGAAAATAGAACAAGTGGGGGGCGAGATAGGATGGAGGGAAATATAGTTAGTCTTTCACAATATATTTGCTATGGAAATGTTTTGCATAGCTACACACATACAACCTATATTGAATTGCTTATCTTCCCAGTTGGGGTGGGTGATGAGGGAAGAAGAGAAAAAATCTGGAATTCATAATTTTAAAATCAAATGTTTAAAAACTTTTTTTTTCATGCACCTGGGAAATAAGATATACAGGCACTGGGATAAGGAGATCCATCTTGCCCTACCAGAAAGTGGGAGGAGGGATGAGGGAGGATATAGGAGAGAGCAGATTGGGGGAGGGGATATACTGTGAGATCACTGTTTTGCAATGGTGGATAGGGGAAAGACAGGGAGAAAATTTGTTACTCAAAATATTGTTGAAATGAATGATGTAAACTAAAAATAAACATAAAATTTAATTTTAAAAAAAGAATATATAGGTTCTTTTCATTCTTCCCTAACTATCATGGGAAACAGACCTAATAGTGATATAAGCAGTTTGATAACCCTTTGGGCTTAATTCCAAATTGCTCTCCAAAATGGTTGGATCAGTTCACAGTTCCACCAACAGTGATTTAGTGTCCAAATTTTTCCACATCTCCTCCAACATTTGTTGCTTTCCCCTTCAATCATTTTAGCCAATCCAGTAAGTGTAAAATAAAATTTCAAGGTTCTTTTAATTTGCATTTCTCTAATTTATAATAATAAGGACATTTTTTCACATTGCTATAAATTATTTTGATTTCTTCATTGGAAAACCATTTATCAATTGGGGGAAGACTCATATTCTTATAGGTTTAATAAAGTTCTTTATATGTTTGAGATATGAGATCTTCAACTGAGAAATTGTCTACAATTTTTTTTCCAAATTTTCTGCCTTCCTTATTGTAATAATAATGAAATTTGAAGATCCTTTCATATTGCCATATAATGTAAAGCTAAGTATGAGCAGCTTTCCAGAGGACTGCTGCTATGAAACAGCTTTCAAGGTTCTGATTACATAGTCTAGTGAACTCTCCATTTATTCAATAACAAATCAGAGCAAAACATTCACAGAAAATCAAGGTACAGCATTCACAATGTTACAACTCAACAACTTATCACTAAAATGGCCACACAGTTTTCAACAAAATACAATCATTTAGTAATTCAATCATTCGATCATCCTTAAGGAGACTTGCCTCTGTAAGGGACAGAAAGTACAAAATTCAAAGCCCTCCACCCATGGGATGCAATTAAATTACAATTTCATCAGTCACTACTCAGTACCATCTTAAGGGTAGTAGAAAGTACAAAAGCCATCCACCTCTAGGTCACAAGTAAATCACAATTTTATCAATCACTACTCAGACAATTTCATCATTCATTACTCAGTACCCATGGAGAGGTCTTTTCATCTTGACTCAGGGCACACTTTCAGCTTCCATGGTTCCTCTTCCATGGTCCCAGCTCCCACCCGAATCTAACTAACTGCCACCTGAGTTCAAAAGGCAGACATCTTCCATGTCCTTGTCCAGCTCTCTGAGCAGTTCCCACTCCATATTGAAGTTCACAGTGTCCAGTCCACCTCAAATTTCTCACAGTCTCTGTTCCTGGGAAGACAAGGCTTAACAAAGCTACAATAACATTCATACACATAAACAAAGTCGCAACAACATTTCTACAAAGAACCAGCACCACAGTAATGCTTCCTCAGTCTTTGGCAGCTCCAGCTGGCCCTTGGAAGTCTTGCCACCACAAATTAAAGTTTTGCTACCACAAGTCCAAGTTCTGTGTCAATTCTTAGTTCTCTTTTCTCTACTCAGTTCTTCTCAATTCTCAGTTCAGTCTTCAGTCCAGCAGTAGAAGCCCAGCCTCCAGATGCTCACAGAGAGAGAGAAATTCCCTCTCTCTCTCTTTCTCTCTCTCTCTCCCTCCCCAGAAGCAGCTGCCCTGCCTCCACCATGTTTATCCCAAGAAGTTCTGCCTGTCCAGTTTGTGCTCTTCCTCATATAGGTACTAGCTCCTCCTTGTTCAGCCCCTTCTTGTTACATCAGCAACAGGGGTTCATGCCTCCTGTTTCTTTACAGAGGCTTAATTTGATACTAGGTGCTAAGTACCTGTCAGCTTGGCAATACAAAGGGATCTTCCAATTTCATTACTATTACACTTATCATCTTGGCTACATTGTTTTTATTTGTAGAAAACCTTTTTAATTTAATGTAATTGAAATTATTCATTTTATACCTCACAATGCTCTCTTTCTCTTATTTATTCATAGATTGTTCACCTCTCCATAAGACTGATAATATGATCTATGTTCTTCAAATTTTCTTGTTATATTTCATATAAGATATTGGTCTATGGCCACTTTCTGCCAGGTTACTTCATAGATTTCCTAAAAACTTTTACCAAAAAATGAACTTCTATCCCCAAAGCTTAAGTCTTTGCACTGGTCAAATACCAGGTTACTATAGTCATTTGCTACTGTAAATTGCATGTCCACTCTGTTCCACTGATCTACCTTTCTATTTCTTAGCCAGCACCAGATAGTTTTGATAGTAACTACCTTATAATATAGTTTAAGATGTGGTATTGCTGTACTTTCTTCCTGTATATATATATAGTTTTATTAATTACTTTGTCATTCTTTCCTTTTTGTTCTTCCAAATGACTTTGTTATTATTTTTTCTAACTCAGTATAATAATTCTTTGGTAATTTAATTGGGATGGCATTGAATATATAATTTAGGTAAAATTGTCATCTTTATATTTATCCTGCCTACCCATGAACAACTAATATTTCTCCAATCCTTTAAATCTGATTTTATTTATGTAAACATTTTTTTTAGATTTTTGTTCATATAGTTCCTGGGTTTGTTTTGGCAGGTGTACTCCCAGATGTTTAATACTGTTTAGAGTTACTTTAAAGTGGGTATCTCTTATTTTCTTCTTACAGGTTTTTATTAGTGATATATATGAATGCTGATCACTTATATAGCTAGCTTTACTTTATATCCTGCTACTTTGTTAAAATTGTTTCAACCAATTTTTTTAGTTGAGGCTTTAGGATTTTCCATATCATCATATTGTTTGCAAAAAGAGTTTTATTACCTCAATCCCTATTCTGATTCCTTCTATGTCTTTTTCTTTTCTTATTGCTATTGCTAGGACATCCAATACAATATTGAATAATATTGTGACAGTGGATATTCTTATTTCACACCTCATTGTATTGGGAAGGTGTCTAGCTTATCCCCACTACAAATAAAGCTTGCTGATGGTTTTAGGTAAATGCTTTTTTTTATCAATTTAAGGAAAAATCCATTTAAACCTATACTTTGAAATATTTTTAATAGAAATGAGTGTTGTACTTTATCAAAAGCTTTTTCTGCATCTATTTATAAAATCACATGATTTTTGTTAATTTTAGTATTGACATAATCAATTATGTTGATATTTTTCCTTATGTTAAACCATCACTGCCTTCCTGGTACAAATCACACTTGGTCACAATCTTTGTAATATATTGTTGTAATCTCCTAACTAGTATTTTATTTAGTATTTTTACATCCATATTCATTAATGAAATTAAGCTGTAATTTTCTTTCTCTGTTTTCACCCTTTGTGGTTTAGATATCAGTATCATATTTGTTTCATAAAAGGAGTTTAGTAAGATCCTTTCTTTGCCTATTGTTCCAAATAACTTATTAAATATTTGAATTAGTTTGGTCTTTAAATGTTTGATAGAACTCACTTGTAAATCCATCTGGTTCTGATGTTTTCTTCTTAGGAAGCTCACTTAGGCCTTTTTCTGAAATAAGTCCATTTAGATATTCTATCTCCTCTTTTGCTAATCTAGGCAGTTTGTATTTTTGCAAATATTCCTTGATTTTATTTAAATTGTTCAATTTACTGGCATATAATTGGGCAAAATAACACCTTATAATTGCTTTGATTTCATCTTTGTTAAAGGCATATTCACCCTTTGCATTTGTAATACTAGTGATTTAATTTTATTCTTTTTTAAAAAATCATATTAACCAATGGTTTGTCTATTTTATTGGTTTTTTTTGATAAAACCAATTTCTAGTTTTATTTATTAATTCAATAGTTTTCTTACAATCAGTTTTATTAATCTTCCTTTAATTTTCATGGTTTCCACTAGGAGATTACAGCAATATATTACAAAAATTGTACATTGTGACCAAGTGTGATTTATCCCAGGAATGTAGGGATGGTTTAGCATAGGGAAAAATATCAACATAATTGATTATGTCAGTACTAAAATTAACAATTAAATGAAGATTTTTACTTTGTTCTTTTTCTACTTTAAAAAAAAATCTGCATACCCAATTCATTGGTCTGCTCTTCTCTCCACTCTCCTAAATCTTAATTTACATATGCTTCTAAAAGTCCCTCCCTTATCCTGTCCCCCAGGCCTTTTATTTCTTTATTAATTTAGAAGACTTTTATGCCTTTCTAGATGTATATGTTGTTCCCTCTTTAACCCAGAGAGGAAGGCTCCAGTGCTACCAGCTCTCCACCCCTCTCTGCTTCCTCTGTATCAGTTGTTCCTTTCATATCTCCTTTGAATAAGATAATTGCTCCTTTTTACCTTTTCATACCCAGTTTTGGTTTTTAGAATCACCCCCATCATATTCAGCTCAGCCCCAATCTTTCTTCCAAACTATTCAAGTAATAAAGACAATCTTAAAAATATTGAAAACATTTTCACATGTAAGAAATAAATAGTTAGACCTTATTGAGCCCCTTATAATTAGTCTTTAATGTCTACCATATATTTCTCTTGGATCTTATGTGTTGAATTTTCTATTGAGTTCTGGTATTTTTGTCACAAATACCTGAAAGTCGTTTAGTTCATAAAATATTCATTTTGTTTCCATTCAGGATTACACTCAACTTTGCTGGGTAAGTTATTTTTGGTCACAAGGCCAGCTTTTTTGCTTTTTGAAATATTATGTTCCAGGACTTATGGTCTTTTAGTGTAGAAGCTTCTAGGTCTTGTGTAATGCAGGTTGTAGCCCCACAGTATTTAAATTGTAGTATTTTCTCTGTCACCTGGTAGCTTTGAAACTTGGTGTGATGTTCTCATAAATTGTCATCCTGGGATCAGTGATAATTGGTGGATTTTTTTTTCTGTTTCTACTCTACCTTTGTGTCTTAGAACTACAGGGCAATTTTCCTTACTAATTTCTTGTAATTTTTTTTTTTTTGTATCATAACTTTCAGGTAATTCAGCATTTTTTATTCTCTCTCCTAGATATGTTCTCTAGATCAGTTGTTTGTCTAATGGGGAAAATACTATATATTATTATGGGAGGACCCAAGACATGTGGAAAGATACTAAGGGAAAAATTAATAAAAACTTTTTGAAAAATTTTGTGTCCATCATGTGGAGAAAGTTTCTGAAGCATCAAGTGTAAATTCCTTCTTCTATCCAGCTCCTTTCTGCTTTTTCAAATTTTTTTCTATTTTCTCTTTTTTTATGTTAAACCTACCTAACTCCAAGAACTATCAATTTATGAGGAAATTTCATTTCTCATGTATGAATATGGTAAAGGCTGATTACCTCTACCCTTTTGATTTTCCCCTTTATATAATTTCTCATTCTGCTGTCCCCTCCCACAAAAGACATTTATTCACTTGTAGGGATTCAGGGAATTTAGTCCATGGTCATAATTTCAATACTTCTACCTTCATTGTCCCTAACTCTTCCTTCAAATCTTTAGCCCCCTAGATCTTTAAACAAAAACCTTTAACAAAAATCCTGATTGAATCTCTACCCCATCAACCAGTCTTTGGGTTTTATTTAAACGATAACCCAAAAATTTAGATAATTTATAACATCACTTATTCTTTTCATGATAATTGTGCTTATTTACTTTTTTATTAAGTTTCTGTTGTTTGGGATATTTATATGTTGGATATGTTCATGTCTCTTTTCTAAGATTTCTTCAGAATCCCTCTTTTTTGTTCAACTTTCATATTTTTCTGTTGAAAACAAGACTTAGATTGGTGAGTATGCACATTTAATTTTGCAGCCTGAACTTATCATGATTGAAAGAATCCCTATTTTATTTCAATTGCCTTCCCTTCATATTTATAGGTCTTTCTGATCTAAATTAATTCTTAATTTCTTCTTTTGTGAATTTCATTTCTCTTTTGAATTATTCTGGTTCCCTGGAGAGTTCACAGAATTCTGCCTTTTGTTAGGCAGTATATTGGTTCATTTTCCTTCCTGTTTTAATATTTGCTTAATATGCTTTGTTTTCTCTGAGGTTTTACTCATTCTTTCTTTTGTGTTTTAGGATCCTTTCTGGTGGCATATCTGCTCATGCATCAAGCTTTTAGTCAAGCTCTTTCTTTATATGGTGCAATAGCTATTCCCTTCTATTTTTCTTTACTTGATTTTCAGTCCTTTCCCTTCACTAGTGGATGGAATTGTTGGATTATTTCCACCTTCTCTCATTGCAGAACTTTTGGTTGAAATGGCCCAGTGCCCCCTGCACTGAATACCTCTAGGGAGAGAGTGCCAACCCCAACTGAGTTTCCAGTTCCCTTTCCATTACACTTGACTGGCTGCTCCCACTCTAGACTAGGACCCTGGGTACCACTGTATTTAGCATGACTTTGGTTCTGAGAACTCCTCCATTGTATCTCCTTTCCTTCATGTGACTGGGCAGAACGAATGCTTACTGTTTCTTAAGACATGGTGGATTTAATCTGGGCGGCGTCTTTGACGTGGAGCATCCATTACTGCTGTAGGAATGTGCAGCTGGGATGGGAGGGCAAAGCATTCAAGCTCTCCATGGTGATGCCTGAAATTTTTGCCTTGGTTCATGGGGTTCCAGCTTCTTATCTTGTGGGATTAAATGTGATCACTCTGATGTGGCCCACAATTCCTTTTGTTTTGTGATTTAGGTATTGAAGAAGTTTGCATAAACCGCTACATTTTTTGTCATGTGACCTTACCTATTTTTATTTATTTTTTTGGAGGGGGGTGGCAAGGCAATTGAGGTTAAGTGACTTGTCCAAGGTCACACACCTAACAAATGTAAAGTGTCTGAGGCTGAGACCACATTTGAACTCAGGTCCTCCTAATTCCAGGGCCAGTGCTCTATTCACTGTGCCACCTAGCTGTCCCAACCTTACCTATTTTTAAAAGAGATAAAATTTATGTGCCATAGTTGCATGATGCAATGAAAGAGCATTGGAACTGGTTTCATTCTGTAAATCATTTACTTTTTTATGAACTGGTTTTTTTTTTCTCTCTGTTTTTGAGTATTGCCAAAAAGCAACCCTAGTCTTGTTTCCAGGCCCCAGGTGATCAGCCTTCCCTTGGGACCAGTAGGTTTCTGAAATTGTTTCCCTTTCTATTGGGAACTCCCTACAAATAACCTTGCAATTAACTTTTCTTATTACTGGAAATCACAAGGATAATACTGGGATGCTTGCCTTATACTTTACTTCAAGCAATGCCCTCTTTGATCCAGGGACTCTGTTCTCCTTGCTGTTCCATAAGACACTCCATCTCTCAGTTCTGGGTGTATTCTCTGGGTGTCCCTTGTGCCTGGAATATTATCCCTACTCATCTACACCTACTAATTTCTCTGGCATCTTTTAAGTCCCAACTAAAATCTCATTTTCTACAGGAAGCCTTTCCCAACCCCTTCTTAATTCTAGTATCTTTCCTTTTCTAATTATTTCTTGTTTATCCTGTATGTAACTTGTTTCTACGTATTCATCTGCTTGTTTTCTCCTCAGTTACATTGGGAGAGCAGGAATTGTCTTTTACCTCTTTTTGCATCTCCAGTACTTAGCACAATGTAGACACTTAAAAAATGTTTATTTGACTGACTGTGCTAAATGGTATCCACTGTCATGGTCTCTAAACAAGTCCATCTGTTAGCAAACTGGGTTATAGGTCCTACTTCTCCAACAGTACCGAGAACCATAAGAGAGGATGTCCATATACTCTGCTCTGGGCAAGTCTACTGATCCACAAGAGCAGTTATTCCCCCTGTATTGCTGCTACCCTCTTCAACCCTCTCACTATATTAGAAAGATATAAACTTCTTCCATGATATTGCTAGGATGCATTACAGACCCATGTACATAGATATGGACCATAATTGCTCTTCAATCTCTAAGTCCATTTGCTATTCTTATTCAATGTGGTGCTTTGTTTTGTGGTGTTTAAACTACAAGCAGATAGCAAGCAGGTTTGTTATTTAAACATCACATCTACTAGAGCTCTTTCTTCATTATTCTATGGATAATGGAATCATCCCATTAAGAACAGAACAGAACACAGCATGCATATAGTCTGATAAGTTAGATGCACAAGATAGTGAGTGTCTGTTTCCATAAGTTGCCCTAAACTCACTCTTCCTTAATCAAAATTTATCCTAGGGGCAAACCAACCCTCTATGCATCTGCAACCAGAAATAGTCCCTACCTGTATGGCCCCTACAACCAAACACATTTATTTCATTCACTCATACTAACTCACAGGCACACTGTATTCTTTTTCCTCTTCTCACTCATAATGTAACTCTCTGCATCACTGCAACCACTTCCATGCTCCGTTTCCTGCATATTTCCTGTCTGTTCTTAACATACTCCATCACAAACAGCCAGAGGCTAGATCTCTTACTGTTACATTAAACAGTGGTTGCCCACACCAAGAGAATGCCTTGAAACACCAACGACACCTGGGAAATTACAAACAGCTGCATTCTGACCCATTCTTTAGGACAAGATGTTCTGCCTCTCAACTTTGCTGTTCATACAGTCTAAAACAAGGGAATAGAGAGTATAAAGAAGGCATCATTCAAAGTATCACTTGTCACAAAGAAAGCAAAGACAACAAGGGAAGAAAAGTGGGCATTGAATTTAGTAATAAAGATTAGTATATATAATATATATACTATATAATATAATATTAATATATAATATATACTATATAATATAATATAAAAATAAAGTAATAAAAATAAAATTCACTCAGTGAACTTGGAGGAAATAGTATTAAGAAAGCCAGAATTCAAGGAAGTGTGGAACAATTAGGTGGAGAGCAACAGAGCTGAGTGCAGACAACCATGTCTAGAAATTTGTCAATTTAAGGAGAAGAAAGAAATAGAACTATAGCTTCAGGGTGACAGAATCTTGAGAATTTTTTGGACTCTTTTAGTCTAGAAATTTTTAGGACAAAAATTTTTGTGGGCTGAAGGGAAGAAACCAGTATAGAGAGAAAAGGGAGCTGGATGAGGGAGTGGGGGGATTAATAGAGTAAGGATGGAGAGGAATAAAAAAATGAGCTCTTTGAGGACAAGGACTATCTCTTTCATTTTAAACTTTGTATCTGTGTCATCATTCAGTGTCTGTTACTTAGGTGGTACTTAAAAATGCTTACAGAATCGAGGTCAATAGAAAGCAATTAAAGGTATAAGTGAAAGGGTTAATTTTGCCAAAAAGAGTGGCGACATCCTTCTCTGAGACTAGAAGAAAGGTGAAAAAAGTATACATGAGGAAAATGAGACTATCAGGAGATTCGTTAAAGGGACACATGCCATGTTTATTTTTGGGAACTGTACCTCCCCAAAACCTGTGCTCAAACTAAGCAATGTGCTCAGTTTAAAAGATGATGGAAATTTCAAAGGAGGCAAGATGTGGGAGAGTGTTCATTTGAGAAGTCAGGAATGTGAGAAGAAAAGCCTAGAAAGCAATAAATAAAACCACAGTGTTCAGAGATTGAGGAGAGAGATAGTGTTCTGGGGAGCTTTTTTATTCACCAGTCCCTTACGTGACCACAGTGACCCCATCACTAGTTGAAGTGCCAATGACATAAATTTCTGCCTGTGCAAGTCAGGCTAAGTGAAGGACTAATCCCTTTATTGCCAAATTATCATATATTGAAAACAAAAAAACAATCCTCCTTTGAGAAGATTCCCTTTCTATAAAAAAGAAATATTTTTAATTAACTGTAGTGTATTCTAACCCTTTCTGCTTGCAATTTTAGGATTAATAATTCTCTTTTATGCACAAAATGTTTATAACTTCAAAGCTTTCATGCTAAAAGCTCAACAAAATTTTCCCTTTTGTGGCTTTTGCAAGAAGTCTTGTAAGATTAACATACACACACAATTCATTTTCAAGATGGTTGTTATCATCACCGGCAACAGGAAGGTTGGCCTCTGTGAGACAAAAACAGGCTCCCAGATTACTAAATATATATTATACTTAAGGTAATCAAGAGAAACTGCCTAATACAAACCTCTGATCCAGACAGCCTACGCCTAAGGCTACAAAAGGTATTAAATGTGTGCAAAGGCTAAGTTTTCCCCCAGACAGTGATGAGTTCATAAATAAATAAATAAGTGTGTGTGTGTGTGTGTGTGTGTGTGTGTGTGTGTGTGTGTGTGTGTGAAGACACTGTCAACCTAGGATGAATACCTTAAAGCAATCATTTTCTAGCACTCTTCTCCATCAACTTGGTATATGACCTCCTGGGCTGTGTTCTTTAATGAGCCCTACATGAAAGTAAGTTTTACATTGGGCACTTCTTTCACTTTATGGTAGTACAAAGATAAAACTTAGTATCTAATCATCATTTGTTACTGACTATTGCGCAATTAGAAGAAAAGACTGCTGATCTCTATGGCCTCTGTAATTATGCCCTTGAGCCTAGGACAGATAAGGAAGACTGAGCTAACTTGGTGGCAAAGTTTAGAGCTCTGGTACCTGGAAGGAGAACAAACTTTAGCTGCTACTTAAGACTGAAAGGTAAGACATTGTGCAGTGATCACGGTGGATGCTACTCTCTCTCATTCTATCAATCAATTAACAAACGTTTATTAAACACCTACTATGCCTTAGGCACTATACTAAGTGCTCTGAATACATGAAGAGGCAAAAGACAGTCCCTGCCTTCCAGGAGCTAAAATTCTAATGGAGGATACAACATGGAAAGCAAACTACATATAGGATAAATAGGAAATAATTAACAGAGGGAAGGCACTGGAATTAAGAAGGGTTGGGGAAGGATTCCAGTAAAAGGTGAGATTTTAATTGGGACTTAAAGGAAGCCAGGGAGGTCAGTAGTTGGAGCAGAGGAGAGAGAGTATTCCAAGCATGGAAGACAGCAAGAGAGAATGCCCAGAGCAGAGAGATGGATTGAGTGTCTTGCTCATGGGGTAGCCAAGAGGCCAGTATCTGCATCAAAGAGTATGAGTCCAGGAGGAGGGTATAAGAAGGAAAAAGTTGGAAAGATTGGATTATAAAAATTATAAAGAGTTTTGAATACCAAAGCATTTTGTATTTGTTCCTGGAGGCAATTGGAGTTTATTGAGAAGAAGGGGGTGACATGATCAGACAGGTGTTTCAAGAAAATCACTTTAGTGTCTGAATAGAGCAGTGGTTCTCAACCTTCCTAATGCCGCTACCCTTTAACACTCGTATGTAGGCGTATCTGCATGTGGGTGGAGCAGTGTCTCCCTTCCTAAGACCATCAGAAATATGTGTTTTCCAATGGTCTTAGGCAACCCTGTTTGACCGACCCAGGTTGAGAACTGCAGGAATAGAGGATGGATAGGAGTGGGGAGAAATTTGAGGCATGCAGACCCTCTACTAGGCTATTGTAATAGTACCAGTATACACTGCAGTAGTGTGGCTGCAGTGTCAGAACAGAAAAGGGGACTTACTTAAGAAATGTTGCAAAGATGAAATCAACAGAACTAGGCAACAACTTGGACATGGCGGGG
>CM053580.1:507143632-507270039 GCA_028627135.1 Pseudochirops cupreus
GTGAGATTGGAGGTCAGGAGAGAGATCAGGGCAAGATAGATACCTTTGAGAATCATCAACATAGTTAAATCCTTTGGAAACTGAGGGATCCAGGGAAACCAGGAGGCAGAGGGGAGGAAAGAGAGAATTCTGAATACAGAAATAATCAATGAAAAACCAGTCAGGAGATAGAGCACCATCTGTGAGGAAAAGCAAACAGGCCAGTGTAGCTGAATCATAGAACACATGCAGGCCAATAAAGTACAAGAAGATTAGAAAGGTGTAGAGGAAACAGGTTGTGAAGGGCTTTATATGTCAAAAGGAGGAGTTTTTATTTGATCCTGGTAATAGGGAATCATTGGAATTTGTCGACTAGTGGGGTAATATGGTGAGACCCATGCTTTAGGAAAATCACTTCGGCAGCTGAGTGGAGGGTGGATGATGCAATGGTAGAGATTTCAGAGAGGGTGATCAGTTAGAAGGTGATGGCTATAGTATGTGCAGTCACGTCTTCTTCCCTCTCCCGTCTTCACTCCTGACTCTGGACTTTCCCTACCATGCCACAGAAACCTCCTCTCCCTAGAAGTTCACTGCACCCCTAGATTTTTCACATTGGAAATATTCTCCACAACCACAGTCACTTTCTCTGATTCATTGTTTCCTCTCAGAACATTCATTTTAAGAAAAGTATGTAGGCCAGCTATATCTTAATTCCTCTCACTGATATTTTGTACATTCCAGGGTCTTCCTTTAAAAAAAAATCAAGCAACATTTGCCTTCCTCTAATTGTCCAATACCTTTCCAGATCTCCACCAACTTTTAAAGGTCACAAAAATTGGCATGGCAATCACATTTCCCAGTTCTTTAAGTACCCTGGGATATAATTCATCTGGGCCTGATGTCTCAAACTTATTAAGATGATGGTGCTCTCCTACCATTATTCTGCTTGCCCTGAGCAGTAGTAACTCCCTATGAGCTTTCTCTGATGTTTCCCTATCCCTGTCGTTCAGTCATTTCTAGCTTTGAACAAGAAGTTCTTCTCCTTGGCAGTGAAAAGAGAAACAAAATGCAATCTGAATAGTTATTCCTTTTCTCTGTATTCCAGCAGTACCATCCTGCCCACCATAAACAGTGGTCCTAGTATTTCTTTGACCTTTCTCTTTTTCCCCAATATAATTAAAAATAGAAAGAAATAAAAAAGCATCAGGTTTGTTTTTTTTTTTATCTTACAAAGCTTTGCTTGTCTGCCTCAGCTTATTCCAAGTTTTAGTATTCCTGACACTATTCTCAGACATTATTCAGTTGCTTTAATATGCATCCTATTACTTGCCTTGCTTCTATCACCTGTACACATTAGTTAAAAATTCTAAATTTATTGGTGAGTTCCTATGGATCCACACTACTCTTTTTAGAGGATGCCTCCTTTTCACCTCATTGAAATTGTTTCTCTTTTTTTCTTCAGAATTTTATTTTATTTTTTGAATTTATTATCTTTCCTGGGCTGGCTTCCTCTAAAGGAGTTTTATCCATAGAACTTTGCCTGTCCTTTCTCTGAACTCTTGAAAATCTTCTCTCAATATCAACGGTTCAAGTCATAGATTACCTTTTCTCTTCTAAGAAGAAATGGTGATTTCCCCACAATGTTCCCAATATTTTCATATCAGCAGTGAGATAATAATAAGAATACCAGATACTATGCGAAGTACTTTACAAATATTATCTCATTTGATCCTCACAACATACCTGAGAAAGGTGCTGTTATTATCCTCATATTATAGTCAATGAAATTGAGACAAACCGAGGCTAAGTGTCACAGAGGTCTGAGACTGGATTGGAATTCTGGTCTTCCTAATTCCAGGTGCGGTGCTCTATCCATTTTGCTATCTACTTTCTTCCTTGTTGGTGGGATTCAGATCCAGAGTAGAAGTCCTCTTGTTGTTTCTCACACCTTTTGAATGTTGAAATTATCAAAAAGGCAAGAAAAGAAATTACCTATTCTTTTAGGGACAGCAAAACTCTAGATAATCAAAGCCTCTTTCACTACCATAGCATGCTGTCGTGGTAGGCTTACAATGTTTCACAAAGTCCTTATCTATTTCTTCCTTCTGTCCTGGTGGTTTTAGTACATTCCATGGACAATAATACTTCTCTATCTGTATCTATTGAACTTCACTCACATGTTCTCCACTATGCTAATTGTATCTAGTTCTTTGAATCCCTGACATGAGTGAGCATAACCTCTTTGTATACCATGCTACCAGGCATCCTCCAAACTCTCTTACCCTTACTAGCCTTTTTTTTTTTTTAGTCAACAGGGGTTCATACAACTAGTAAGTATCTGAGGCTGGATTTGAACTCTGGCCCTCTTGACTCCAGGGCTCATACTCTATCCACTGTGCCATCTGGCTGCCCCCCACCTTTAGTATCCTTTTTGTGTAAGGCATATTACTTCAGAGTCATGTTTCAGTTATAGACCCTAAGAAGTCTCAGTTATACCTCTGAGGTCAAATTTATCTCCCTTTATTAGAATTTCTAGTTCTCCTTTCTTGTTATTTGCACTATTTGCATTTATGAATAAATATCTAAAATCATGGATTTTATTGTTAGACCTTTTTTCCCATTTTGTTTCTGTGAAATTCTGGTCATCTCAGTTGCTATTTTTCTTCCTTTGAGTTTTTTTCTATATCCACATTGGTGATTATATATGCAGGCAGTTTCCTCCAGCTACCTTCCTTTTCAGTGAGATTTTCTAATATAACATTATGTTCACTTAGTAAAGTCCTCCTGGTTTCTTCAATACTTCTCTTTTATTTCAAGTGCTTTTTTTTCTCTTCCTCCAGATATAGTTCTTCTCCTTCAACCTGTATCCTTCATTTTTACTCCCTCAATTTCTCAAATCTCCCAAATTTCCCCTCCTCAAATTCAATCTCTGACCTTTTCCCTAATTCCAAAACTATCTCTGTGAATGTCCTTCATAATTTCTTCCTATCCCTCAAGATTCCTTAATAACAATGTCTTTAATCTTGCTAAAAATTAAAGTTAAGTTCACTGACTGATATTTTGTAGATTCCAGTGTCTTCTTCCTTTTCCTGCATAACTTGATCTCATTGAAAGCAAAAAGTGAAAAGGCCCAAGCATTCATAGGAGCTGATATTCAAGAAAAGGAGTCATGATAAAATTAGCACACACACACACACACACATACATACACATGATGTGAATTATAAACAAGATGAACTGGAGTTGAGCTCTCAAAAATTCTAAGTTGCCTCTAGAGAAGGTGCTAATCTGCATTGGTAGAAGAGTTTCCTCACCAGGAATTCTACATATCAGTGAAATAATTGAGCCAGGCTCCATCCCTAATAAACGTTTACTGACTGACTAACTAATAAATTATATCATTAACAGCACTGATGCCTGTCTAAGCCTATAAGAATGAGATCTGAGAATGAGAAAGGATGGAAAAGTATGGGGAAAATAGATTAATTTCATTTTTATAAGCTGGGGATGGGGGAGAGATTTGCAGCTAATTAGTGATATCGTTCTAATATATGTAAGATGGGGTAGGAAGGCAGCACAGTGGATAGTGTGCCAGGCCTGGAGTCAGGAAGACTCATCTTCCTGCATTCAAATGTGGCCTCAGGCACTTACTAGCTGTGTGACCCTGGGTAAGTCACTTAAACCTGTTCGCCTCAGTTTCCTCATCTATAAAACAAGCAGGAGAAGGAAATGGTAAATGACTCCAATATCTTTTGTCAAGAAACCCCAAGTGGGGTCATGAAAAGTTGGACATAACTAAAAAAATGACTCAATCACAATATATATGAGAAGTTATAAGGCAATTTTAGAACATACCACTTGCTTGCCTCTGAACACAGTGACAGAATTAATATGGCAATGACTAAATAGCAGATTCAGCAAAGTCTTTGGTTGATTGCCCCTGAGAACACCTAATAAGCATTACTTTTACCTTTCAATGAACACTGACATCTTCATCCATGGGACTGATGTAGATAGGTTATCAAAAACTTCAGAGAAAAAGTGAATCCATTGAGGTACTGAAAAACAACAGACTTGGAGATCAGGAGAACACTATAGATACTTAGATTCTAGTAAAGTCCCTCATGCTATCCTTGCAGACAGGATAGAGAAATATGAACTGGATTGTCATCTAGGTAGGTGAATTTGAAACAAGTTAAACAAATAGAACTACAGGGCGTTGATTAAAGGAATGTGAATATGGGAGTACAGCAAGGATCATTCCTTGATCTTGTATCATTTATCAGTTTTATCAGTTTCTTTGGTTAAGACCTATGTTTTTGTGAATTCTTATCACATTTATAGATAACATAAAGCTGCCATATTCAATAACAGCATCTGGATCCAAAATCCTTGGCCAGGTTAGAATTACAGGCCAAATCAAAGATGAAATTTAATTTTTGTTGGACAGCTAGGTGGCACAGTAGATAGGACCTGAAGACCTGAGTTCAAATTTAACCTCAGACACCTAACAGTGACTAGTTGTGTGATCCTGGACAAATCACTTCACCTGAATGGCTTCCACAAAAAAACAAAAAACAAACAAAAAATGTTCAGTTGTTACCAGTCTTGTCTGGCCCTTTGTGACCCTATTTGGGGTTTTCTTGGAAAAGATACGAGAGTGGTTTGCCATTTTCTTCTCTAGCTCATTTTCCAGATGAAGAAACTGAGGCAAACAGGGTTAAGTGATTAGTCTAGGGTCACACAACTAGTAAGTATCTGAGGCCGAATTTTGAACTCCGGTTACAGCCTGGAGCTCTATCTACCGAACCATCTAGCTACACTGAAATTTAATAGTAATAAGCATAAATTCCTACATGAGGTTAAGGGGAAAAAATATCAGTTGAACTTACAGGGCATAGGGAGTCATGGATGGGCCATATTTCTTTTCAAGATGAAAAATATGAACTCCTTGAGGACAAGGATTGTTTCTTTCCCTCTTTTTTTGGAGGGGAGTTCTTTTTATTCTTTTGGACTTTGTATCCCAAGTGCCATTCACACAGTAAATACTTAAAGAATGTTCATTGAATTGAACCCTTAATAGCAGAGAAAGGAATGATGGGTAGAGGCTGCAGTGGTAGATTTTAGCTCCATATAAGGAAAAGCTTCCTAACGCAATCAGAGCTGTTTAAAAGTGAACTTAGCTACCTTAGAAGGAAGTGAGCTTTCTGTAATTAGAGGGAATCAGAGTTCTTTGGGGGAAGCCAGGTGGCCCCTCTTTGAGGTGTTGTGAAGATGATTCTTGGCCAGGCATAGGCTGGATTAGAAGACTTCTGAGATCCCTTCATGCTCTGAGTCTATGATTGCTCTTTCTCATTCCATGACTGTTGTGCTGGGCTATGCTTTAACAGGGACACCCAGGCTACTTGAGTATTCACTGTACTGTCAAACCAGTGGGGTCACCAAACTGGAAGACAAAGCAATATCAAGCTTGGCATTGCTGTTGCCTAGGAGACTAATGCTTCCTACTAACGCCTAATGATATGGGTTCTTAGTCTCCTCTCTCATATTTTTGGCCCTCATTCTGCCCTTGCTCCTCTCATCCAGATGGTTGCTCAGTTGGACCCTCATGTCCATAAACCCTGCCACATCCTTAGTGATCAGATGTCCTACCAATAGCCCAGTATTTCTCTATTTAGGTTGCTGACTGTCAATTGTCACCATCTCTCCCTGTTCTAAATGGCTATTTACTCACTGAGTTAATTGATAAAGAAAGTCAACAATTTTTTGCATTGCCAGTATTCCCAGGAAAGTGTCAGATGTAAAACTCTTGCACTGAGGGTGCCACAAACTACCTAAGATCTCTAACAATTGTTCTCTCTCCTTCAGTAGACCACCCCAACTGAGGATGCCAATAACTAAAGCTACTTGAAAATGGAGTCCTAAGAAGCTTCTAGAAGGAATTTGAAATATTAATTTGCATATGCCCAATCCAAGAAGGCCACTGTTTTTTCTCTTTCTCCTAGAAGGTGAACAGAAACCTTTGGTGGTGCCACCACAACTAGAAGTATGGTGATACCATCATGGATCCTGCAGGACCACTGCTTGAGCTAATACTCCTGGATACTTCCATCTTCCTAAAACAGGTCTTGGTGAGTGGGAATGCAGGAGAAGAGGTTATAATCCTAACTCATGACAGAAGTGTTTTAAAGTGAAGGAATAGGCTCAGAAGGCACTTCTCAGGAGTATCACCTCTGTTGGACCTTCAAGGCATAGAATTGTGGAGTTGGATATCTCAATAATGGTGTCAACTATACTTGAACCTTGGGGTAATTCAGCAACATGGCTGTTTTACTTTGGGGATTATGCTCCTTACTTGTACTCCTAACCAACGCTGTGGAGACAGAAGCACATCAAAGACAACAAACTGTGCTAGGTTCATTGCGTAGATATGTTATTTTTATTGCATTTCTTAATGCAATGTTTTTCTCATTCTACTTTGCTGTTTCTTTTGCTCTCTTGTCTCTCGTTTGCTGTGGGTCAATAGAATTGTGAGCTTAGTCTCAATACACCAGAAATTGTTTTGATTTTTAAATTTTTTTCAGATGAGTTTTGTTATAATATTTCTAACTCTATAAAAAAATTCTTTGGTAATTTTATTGGTATGATGCCAAACAAGTACTTTAATTTAGGTAGTATTGTCATTTTTATTATATATAGCCTGGCAATAAGCAGTTGATATCTTTCCACTTATTTAGGTCTTCTCCTGTCAAGGCTGTTTTGTGATTGTATTCCTCTGTGCCCATGTATACCTTGGTAGGTACACTTTGGGGTATAAAGTGTGTTGAGGGAAGACCATTACCTCTATTAGTCTTCTAGTGAGGATTTCCAAGCCCCTTTCAGTGCTGCTTTGCAGCTTTGGTATCTACCTCATTCACCTAATTTTCACCAGAGTCTCTAAGAAACTCTATAACACGTGCAGTGGCCACACCCTATAAACTTTTTTGTTATATGGGTTAAAACAGTTTGGAGGGGTATCTCAAATTCTTCAGTGAGTTAGGGTACTTTCTACCCCAAGCATGTGAAAAGGACAATCCTGATGTGGCAGGATTGCCAATGGCTTTGGAAAAAATTGTTCTCATCTACCCATTCCATTGGGAGAAGTCTTCACATGTTTGGAGGTAGACACCTTCTTAACCCATTGAAGGGTTTGATACTTCTTGGTTACTCTCAGTCTGGTTTAGCCTATCTGCCTAAATGGTTTACCAAGATGTGGCATGAGTGGATGAGAACAATCTGTTTCAATGCCCATGGAGGCCCCTGAAGCAGGCACTGTGGAGTGCTTAGAGTTTGCTTAGACATCGAAAATGCCAAAGTCATTCACTGCAGCCTTGACCATTGGAAATCCTTTTAACTTTTGTCTTGCTACTGCACACTAATAACTCTGGAAGAGAGAATGAGGTCCACAATTTCACACAATTCTGTCTCACTTAAATCCAATTTATGTTCCAGTCAAAAGACATCACTCATACCTTTTTACCATTTTTGCCTACCTCAAATCCCTGTGGCAACAGGCAAGTCATGAAGCAACAAGTGCAGAAACAACGGGAGCTGTAGTCACAACCCTGAACTCCAGCAGTCCAGGTCATAGGGGAATTTTCTGACTGGACTGAAGTAGCAATGGGATTTAGCTGCCCCCTGGATGCCTGAGCAGCCTTTTTAAAGGACTGAATAGCTCACTTAGTGGCATGAATTAAGGCCTAGAAAAAGTGCCCTAAAAATCATCTGCTTCACCTAACCTGGCCTGTTTGCCACAGCAGACAGGGATCTTATCCTGCAGACAAAACACACACACAAAAAAATTGTACAAAAACTTTTGCAAAGCTTATTCTACTTACCATTGGTACATGGAATGTGCACACATTCAGGGGCAACACAAAATCTAGTGGACCTGAAAGACAAATAGCTTTTGTTGCAAAAGAACTCAGCAGGTATCACAACCAAATAGCAACCCTGAGTGAAACAATGCTGACAAATGAAGGCCATCTCACCAAAGTCAAGAGTTGGATACATTTTTTTCTGGCCTGGTCACAGTGATGGGGAGCACCATGAAGCTGGCATAGGTTTTGCAAGCAAAACAAATATAGTCAACAAGCTTGTATGCCTCCCAAAAGAAGTGAATGATGGTTCATGACAACGGAAGTGCCACTTGCTGGAAAGCTTCATGTCACCATCATCAGTGCATATGCTCTCACCATGACAAACCTTGATAAAGTCAAAGAAAAATTTCATGAAGACCTGGGGACATTCATCATCAATATGCCAAAAGAGGACAAGTTTATAATTCTGGGTTAATGTCAGATTAGGTACAGACCGTCAGTCATGGCAGGGATTTGGGAGGAATGGACTCAGAAACATCAACAGCAATGGTCACATATTACTGAAGAGTTGTACATCTCATGACCTTCTCATCACCAACACTATCTTCCATTTACCTAAATGGAATAAAACTTTGTCAATGCACCCTTGCAGCAAACATTGGCATTTATTAGACTTGGGGGCCCTCTAGGTCCTTCAAGTGAATCCAAACTTCACAGAATAAATCCCCATAATAAAAGAATTTGTTAGGCAAACCTTGGACTCAGACTACACCCAAGGACATAGAAGGCCACATTTGGCCTCGAGGCCAAAGGTTCCCCATCCCTTAATAGACTATGTCATTGTGAGGAAAAGAGACAGACAAAATGTGAGAGTTAGCTGTGTGCTGTAAAGTGCTGGATCCACAATAGACTTATCCTCTCTAAGTTTAACATTCACATTCAACAAAAGCTGCAGCCCCAAAGCAAGATGACTATCAGAAGACTAGTAGCAGATTAGAGTGTTTGTCCCAGTGAGAAGAGTTCCTTGCTAACTTGGAGGGAAAGCTGAGCCAACACATGGTTGTCAACAGTGGAACAGAAAAGGAATGGGAAGCTTTCAAAGGTTTGTTGTACAGCACAGCATTTACTCACCTGGGCTACAACACTTGTAAACATCAAGACTGGTTTGACGAAAATAACAAGAAAATTCAGAAGCTGCTAAATGAAAAATAAGAACTACACAGAGTTTACCAGTAGGATAGTTCATCAGTCTCTAAAAAAAAAATCAGTGTTTAACTCTATCAAAAGTAAAGTGTAAGCAAAGTATAGAAAGATGCAGGATTCTTGGCTCAGTTTACATTCCAATGATGGAGCCAATACGTATATGAGAGTGGTGGCCCAGGGAAGGTTATTTTGGTTTGGGAAGTTACAAAAATGGTGAGTGGACTTTTAAGAGTACAAATTGGTACATCCTTTTGAAAAAAATTCCATTGATGTGCTTTGTTTGTACATCACAAACATTTAGAGGGTACTTCCCCTTTGTGATAAGTCTCTTATAACAAAATAAAAGCTAAGGAAAACTAATAGCACAGTAATCTCATCTGAAAGTATATGCAACTTTTCACATTTGTAGCATTCACATACACACACATACACTTCTCTATTTTCAAAAATTAATAGATCATTTTAAGTTGTAATTTAATTAAAATTAGATTAATTAATTTTAAAATTAATTTAAATTTAACTTTAAAAATTAATAGATTATTTCCCTCTCCCTTTCCATCCCACTGGGGAAAAAAGAAAAGAAAACCAATTTTTTGTAACAAATATGCATAGTCAAAGAAGACAAAATTCCTTTGATGGTTGCATAAAAAATCATTAACGTCTCATTCTGTTCTCTAAAGACATCATTTCTCAATGATGGATAGCAAGTTTCATAATGGGTCCTTTGGAACCATGAGTAGTCATTGCATTAACCATAGATATTACAACGTTTCAAGTTATTTGTCTTTATAGAGTTGTTATTATGTAAATTGCTCTCTTAGCTTTGTTCATTTCCTTCTTTATCAGTTTTTATATCCTCAAAATTATTCATTTTAATAATATTGATGTATAATGCTATGAATGGTTCTTCCGGCTTGTAATGGTAATGGTAATTTGAAGATATTCCCTGCCCCTTAACAGGCCTAAGGGAATTTGAAGACCTTCCCTGATTTGAAAATAAACTCTGTCCCCTAATAGGCTGAATGTATTCACATGGAGCCTGTGGTGGGAGGAGTTTGCTGAAGGGTGGAGCAGAGCCCACAGGAAGCTGGGAGTCAGAGCAGATAGACAGTGAGAGAGAGAGAGGACACTCAGGCAAGAACACAGTTAGACTTGTGAATAAATGTTGGTTTGTGGGAAGGTTAAAGGATAGTATGGTTCTCTATGCCATGGTGGCTTATTAATTTCTTTGCTACTATGATGGAATAGACTTGCTAGTTTGGGGATTTGGTTTTCTGGCATCTGAATAAATGTTTCCTTCTGTCTTCTATATGGAGAGTCTGTTATGTTTTGCAATTGAGCACTATGCTGGCATATTTACAGTGATCATTGGTGCTGTGAATATTGCATTGGTGCTACATTTGTGACAAGGATGGGATCACAAAATATTGGACCTCTATTTGGAGGCAGAAGGGATTTAGAAGAAGAAATGCCTATCCTAGGATGGGAGGATTTGATTCATTCCTCCCTAGCAAGAGAGTGGGCTAAAAGTACAGGGCTCTGTGAAAACTGGGAACTGATGTTACAGAAGGGAGAACCTAGAGGTTTAGAAACATGTTTGCAAAGAATACCAATAAAACCAGAGAGAGAACTGGAGGCAGTGTGTAGAAGGGAGTGGGCTTTACTAACAGGTTACCATATTATATGTAAGAACAGAGACAAGCTATTACAAAAAAAAAATCAGATGGAGAAAAAAATGGAGAAAAAAATAGCTGCTTTCAATGAGAAGTTGGCAGTATTACAGCATTTGGGCTGTCCTTTAGAAGAGCAACCTGGAGGGTCTCAGGTGGTAGAAGAGAGGGCTGTTGTGAATTTGGCTCAGAAAAAAAGAAGAAAAAACTAACAAGAGGAATGTGCATGCCTCCCTAATACAGACTGAACCTAATTGCTGTGATGATGACTCCCAGGAGGAAACAGAAATCTTAAACCAATTTCAGGAAAAAAAAATCAAGCTATCTATAAAAGAACTATAAAAGAAAGTAAGCCTTTTTTCAGATATATAGAGGAATATTTTAAGAAAATTTAAACTTTTAAAGAACAACTTATCCCTGCACTATACAAATTATTCTCAAAAACTGGAAAATAAAACACTCTACCAAACATTTTGTATGAGACAAATATAGTCCTAATATCTAAACCACAAAAGAATTAAGCAAAATAAAGAAATATCAATACCATTCAATATTAATTTAAAAATTTGAAATTAAATCCTATCAAAAAGACTATAGCAATAGATCCAAAAACATATTTGCTATGATAAAGTTGAATTTATACCAGGGATGAAAGGATGTTTTAACATTAGGAAAACAACTAAGGCAATTAATTATATAGAAAACAAAAACATTCAAAAATCACAGAATTATGTCAATATATGCAGAAAAAGCCTTTGACATATTACAATTTTCTTTTATGCAAAGATATTATAAAGCTTATGTATGAAAGGATCTTTTTATGTGATAAAAGTATATATACATATACATACATACACATATATATATATATACATAGAAACACACACATACATATACATATATACATATAAATATATACATACACACATATATGCCCCCAAACTAGCATTACATGCAATGAGCAAACAAGAGAAATTTTCCCCAAAATTTCTGAAGTAAAGGAAATATGCCCCCCTTTCCATTTTAATTTCACATCATCATTTTTGAAATGTTATTGATAGCAATTAGCTGAGAGAAAGAATTAAAAGCATAAAAACTCTGCTTACTGATGACATGATTCACATGGAAATCAGAAAAAACAGAGAATTGGCGAAGACACTAATTGAAACAATTAACAGCTTCAATAACATTGAAACAAAACAAAACCAAGAAACCCAATACCATTTCTATAGCATAATAATGAAGCCCAGGACAAAATAATATAAGTTGTAGTTCTGTTTAAAAAAAAAAACTACTAAATTACAAAATATGTGGGAGATAAGGATATCAAGGTACCCTGGAGATTTGTATAGATTCAACTATAAAACACTACTTAAAAAAAAGAACAAAATTGAAATAACTGGAAGAATATTTAGTATTCATGACTGAATCAAATTTTTCCCTCCCTCCCTCTTCCCTCCCTTCCTTCCTTCCTTCCTTCCTTCCTTCTTTCTTTCCTTCCTTCCTTCCTTCCTTCTTTCCTTCCTTTCTTCTTTCATTCTTTCCTTCCTTCCTTCCTTTCTTTCTTCCTACTTTCCTTCCTTCCTTCCTTCCTTCTCTCCTTCCTTCTTTCCTTCTCTCCTTCCTTCTTTCCTTCTTTCCTTCCTTCCTTGCTTCCTTCCTTGCTTCCTTCCTTTCTTCCTTGCTTCCTTTCTTCCTTCCTTCCTTTTTACCTTCCTTCCTGCCTTCTTGCCTTCCTTCCTTCCTTCTTTTCCTTCTTTCTTTTTTTTTTTCCAAATTTTCTTGCACAAAATGACTAATATGGAAATGGTTTACATGATTGCACAAGCATAGCCTGTATCAGATTGTTTCACCATTTCAGGGAGGGGAACGGGAAAGAAAAGAGGGATTAAAATTTGGAACTCAAAACTTTAAAAAAAATTAAAAATAGGGTTTTTTTTACATTTAGTTGATGAAAAATAAAATATTATTTAAAATGAAATACAATAATAATGTTTGTATTTTTTGACCCAGAGATTCTACTTTTAAACATACACCTCAAGGAGTTCAAAACAGAGTTAAAGGACTATCATACTTCAAATTATATATAGCAAAACTTTTTGGAGTAGTAAAGAACTGAAAACAAAGTAGATGTCCATCAACTGTGGTATGTTTAAATTAATTACTGTATTGTCTGAGGCAGGATTCAACCTCAATTTTATTTTTTTTCATGTAAAGGTAATAAAATATTACTGAACCTTAAGAAATAATGAACATGAAGATTACATCAAGGTTTGGAAAAATTATTCAATGGATTTAAAGTGAAATAAAAAGAAGTAGTAAGACAAAATACACAGTGACTATTGCACTACAAGTAAAAGTAGGAACTGCAATAATGAAGATCAAAATTAAGTGCATAATTATAATAATCTTCATCCCAAAGAAAAGATTTGCAAATGAACTTCTCTCCTTAGCAGAAGTAGGGGGATTATGGAGATGAAACAGTATATGCTGTCAGATTTGATTAATATCCTGGCTAGTTTAGCTGAACAGATTGCATCCTCTGTCCACCCCAACCCCCAACCCCACCTTTCTTTTCTATACTTTGTTGTAAGGGATGGCTCTCTGGGTAATGGAGGATGGAGACGGAGAGATATGTGAGGAAATAAAGTTAATATAAAACAGTTATCGATATATCAAATTCAGACCAAGATCCTCTTTTATAACCATCTTTATCTTTACTCATTCTTATCAGTCACTTAACCTCTATCTGCCTCAATTTTGTCTATAAAATAGAATATATATTTCCCAGGATCATTGTAAAGATGAAATGAAATAAATATTTCTAAAACATGTTGCAAACCTTAAAGTGCTATGTAAATGCTAGCTTATTATTAATATTCCAATTATTAGGTGACTTTCCTTTTAGATTTTAGCTAAATCCCTTATTCCTGAAAAGAAATCAATACTTTGGCTTTTCCTCCATTGAGATAATTTATGTGGACTTACCATATTATCCAAGGAAAACAAAACAAAACAAAACAAAAAAACTCAATGGAGAGTAACCATATTCTCCGAGGAAAACAAAACAAAAAACTCAATGTATCATAGATTTAGAGATGAAAGGAATCCTAAAGGCTATTGAGGCCAACTCACTCATTTTACAGATGAAGAAACTGAGAAACAGAGAGGTTAAAAGACTTAGATAGAATTATACATACAATGTCTGAGGCAAAATTTGAGTCAGGTCTTCCTAACTCCAAACCTAGCTTTCTAACTACTATGCTGCTTACCTGTTGACTATGGCTTATATTAACTAAGATGCTAAGGAAAGCTTGGAAACTAATTTTCAAATGTATTATTTATGATGCATAGCCAAGAGGTGAAGGCTTAAAGGAAAAATTGGGAGGAGGCAAGAGAAACATTTTGCAATAAGATCAATAAAAAGAGACCGACATAATCCTTTGTCGTTGTTGTTCAGTCATATCCGACTCCTTGTGACCCCATTTGGGTTTTCTTTGCAAAGATACTAGAGTGGTTTGCCATTTCAATTCTCCAGCTCATTTGACAGATGAGGAAACTGAACAAACAGGGTTAAGTGACTTGCCCAGGGTCACACAGATAGTAAGTATGTCTGCACCCAAATTTCAACTCAGGAAGATAAGAATTCCTGACTCCAGGCCTGACATTCTATCCACTCTGTCACCTAGCTGCCCAACACAATCTTAACTTGTTAAAATATACATTCTTCTTTGCTTCATGTTCTAGTTTAAGCTTCAAGGTCAATCCAAAAAAAATGAAATGGCACGTGTAACTTTTGATAATTTCTTATGTCACCACCTATCTTTACAAGTTTGGGCTGAAAGGAACAATTAACTGCTCTGGACTCTTGCATAATAGTAGACTTATAAGAGAACGTCCTTCGCTTAATACAGAAGAAAAGAAAAGGTACTTGTGCTCTCTGACACATGCTTGAATGATCAAATTCTGCATAGGACCAGTTAGCTTGACAATAATGTTCAAATAATTTGTCCTAATACAGAAATTGCTTTTGAGACCTGTCTCAAATTAAAGATTTCCAGTTACTACTACAGTAAGAGACATTTTAAAATTCCAATGCTATTTTGAAAAATCTCAAATTTGAGAAACATGACCTTTGTTTCACAAATTTCATTATTCATTTAATTCAACAAATATCTAATGAGCACCTATTATGTATAAGGCTCTGTTAGATAGATAGATAGATAGATAGATAGATAGATAGATAGATAGATAGGTAGGTAAGTAGATTGATTGAAAAAAATAGCCTCTATCCTCAAGGAGCTCTCAGCTCACAGCCTAATGGGGAGAACATGCAAACAACTATGTACAAGCAAAATATAGACAGGATAAATTAGAGATAAATTCAGAGCTGGAAGACATTAAAGTTAAGGAGGACTAATGTTTCATAAGGTGGAATTTTAGCTGAGACTTGAAGAAAGTAGGGGAGGCCAGAGAACAGAGATGAGGAGAAAGCAGGTGCCAAGCATGGGGGATAGCTCATGAAAATGTGTTGAGTTGGGAGATGAGTGTCTAGTGGGAAGAACATCAAGGAGACCACTATCACTGGATTACGGAGTACATACATGGAAAGGAGTAAGGTATAAGAATACACATAAGATGTTATTAGGCTGCAAATGCAATATGAATCAATGATGTGATATCAGCCCCCCAAAAAGCTAATGTAACATTTCAACAACATTGAGAGGACTAGTATGAGGTATAGTGTAGCAGAACATTTTATTGTATGATCTTTGCAGACCTAATGTTCCTGGCATAAACGCTTCTTGAAGAGGTAGAGATAAAGGGGATGTGGGATCTGTGCACATGCATGTTCTAGTGCTTCTATTATTATTATCTCATTCTTGGCATTTTATTCAATAGAATTCAGATAGCAGTGGTGCAAGAACCAGTAGCTATACTAGTATTATTCTTTTATATGAAATGCTCTACAGTTTACTGCACAGATGCATAAAATAGCTGCTTTTTGTAGTTGAATAGACATTAGCATGCCAGATCATTTTCTATAGGTTCAAGGAAAATATCCTTTGCACAACTTCAGTAGTAGATGGCATGATGTGGACGATATGTACCTTCATCTGTTCCATGTTTTTAAAAACCTCATTTCCTAGGTTTCTGTATTTCGAAAGCATTCCATGCCGTGTAGACAGGAGTGTGTAAGTGTTTGAAGTGGTAGAAGCTATTAAAATTATCGTTCTTGAGCTTTTATTGACCAATGTTATGTCCAGATAATTGTAGATAAGAGTTTAGACCAGTGGTTCTCAACCTTCCTAATGCCATGACCCTTTAATACTTGTATGTGGGCATGTCTGCATGTGGGCGGACCCTCCTGGAGACAGATAGAGGAGCGGTGTCTCAGTTCCTAAGACCATCAGAAATATGTGTTTTCCGCTGGTCTTAGATGACCCCTGTGAAAGGGTTGTTCGACCCCCAAAGGGGTCGCGACCCACAGGTTGAGAACCACTGGTTTAAACTGTTTAGAATTTATTGGTTGAGTTCTCCAGGATATTTTAAGCTCCATTTTTATAGTTTGAGAATTTGTCTTCTTTATGAAAGATGGCAAACTGTTGATTTATAATTCTAACCACAATGTAGTTAGTGTAAGGATGGGGATTTCTATTCTTATCCCCAATTAATTTATTCACAGAAAACTGGACAACTCAGTTGGATGGATCAATCACTCAAAAGCATAAACTAAATGTGAACAAACCCTTAATCAAATTTGAGACAAGGTTAAGAAATTTCTTATGACTGCATGACAGAATAGGACCCTTTTCTCTGGCATTATGTATAAACAAGCAAGATAGCTCAGAACCTTATAGTGTAGTGACTAGCCAGTCTAATGGTAGAAGAGCTTTAACCAAAACTCTGAAAGGGAATCACTTAGGAGGAAAAAAGAGTGGTTTTCCTCTGTTTCTCCCATACTCCTTCCTCATGTGATTTGAGATGTGGAGATTCCCATTAGAGGTCCAACCAGGGATGGGAGGTGGTGGCAGTGGTTGTCAAAGTGGTGGGGGTCAATGAAAGAGGAAGCACCTGCAGACAGATGTGGATAACAGTCATTCAAGATTATGACAGCATCAGGAAGTGAGATTCCCTCATGACAGAGATGTGCCAGCTAATCGACTCTAAAAAGTCATTGATTCTTGGAGCACAGGAGAGAGCTACACCTAAGGGGAACTTAATGAAGCCTCTATGAAGAGTATTTAAGCCCACTCTCCCAGATATCCCCTAAGATGTTCAAGGGGAGATTGTGCTTCTGGTTTGGGAGAAAATTTTTATACAAAATATTCTTTCTATACTACTCTAATTAAAAACTCTTAATGAGGCTCTTGACTGAATCAGTAGAAAGTTAATTGACAGGGACTTGTAAGCAATCTAACTAGAAATCCAGCCCCTCAGGATTAGCCCTAGGACTCTGAGGGATATAGAAGTCAGCCATCCTCTGGGAACTCAGCTTGTGATTTTAAGTGTTCAGTTTGGGGAGTGAGCCCAGAGAGGAGTGCTATTCTAAAAAAATTTGATAGATGTGAAATTTATACAAATTTCATGTGTATCAATTTTCTAACATTTCCTTGTATAATCTACATTTATCACTGTGCCCTTACCTTTCAAGGATAACCCTTCTACAATGTTTGGTAGCAATTACCTAGTTTAGAAACGATGTCATAAACCCTTCCATTTACAAATGACTCAGCTGTTTGAGGCTTCTCTTGCTGGCTGAGTTAATGTGATATGTCACCCATTGAGGGTTTTGATTTCATTTTTGGATTTTAACACTTTTATAGCCTTTACTGAAAGGTATACCACTTTCACTTATATTCAGCAAATTCAATGGTATACATGTGTTACCAACTTTTCCTGTTGTTCAGTGAAGTTTACTTATTCCAAAAATATTTCAGTAGTTTTTTTTTAACCTGCCTTCCAGATACTCTAAGAATATCTGCCAATTTTTTCCCTTTTGGCAAATAAATATTAATCTCTACATGTATGCCTAATGGTGTCGGCCCCAGTGTTCTGTTATTATTATGTAGGGTTTTGCTAATTTGAAATTAGCATTATTATAATTAGCAGTAGCAACAACATCATCACATACTTATCCTTTTTGATAAATAGTTGGCTAGAAATGGTCAGGGGATAAGGCACTGTCTTGCTATCATTCCCTTATATTTAATGTTCTAAAATTTTTGCATACAGGGTACATATATAACTACTTCTTGTAGCTGAATAATAGTGTTAGGATATAATTTCATTCTCTCTACCCTAAATGAAAGTATCTTTGGTATAATTCCAATAGCAGACAAGACAATAGGGATGATATGTGTTCATGCTATTTCCATGTGATTTTTACATCCTTGGCTAGGTCTCTTTATTTTGAAAATGTTTTGTTCCATGTAGCTTGGAGATTATGACTATGTGGGATGGTGGCATATATTTATCACATTCTTCTTAAGCTTTTTTTTTGCCTTCTTTTTGGAGGGACAATTGGGGTTAAGTGACTTGCCCAAGGTCAAATGGCTAGTAAGTGTCTGAGACCGGATTTGAATTCAGGTCCTCTTGACTCCAGGATCGGTGCTCTATTCACTGTGCCACCTAGCTGCCCCTCTTCTTAAGTTTTTATGGGCATGTTTTATGTGGGCATTTGAAGACAACATATCAGTCTGTTATAATGGTCTGGTCCCTTATATTTTATTTCTTGAGTTCTCCGGACTATTTTGATGTCTGTAGTTACAACATGAAGATTTCTTGTCAGTACATTCATGAAAGATGGTAGGCTGCTGGTGTATAATTCTAGGAACCAGGTCATGTAATGACAGTAGTAGTTAGCATTGCTATATCACTTGAAGGATTGCAAAACACTAGTTAGATATGATGCCTAGGAGGTAAGTGAGGAAACTGGAGCCAACGGAAGTTAAGTGACTCGCAAACTTCTAGCAAATGTACAAGGCAGCATGCAAACCCAGGTCTCCCTGACTCTAAGTCTCTATTATACAATGCTACCTCTCAATACTACACGCGCACAGTCTGCAGCAATGTGTCACACAGTTTCTACCATTCCCCTCTATAGTTTTCATTGATCATTCAATCTAAGCTTCTTAACAATAAATGTTTTCTAATTTCTAGTAGCAACAACCTGGCCTCAAATTACTATCACGAGCCCTTCCATTTTCACAAACAAATCCATGTAACTCCACTACTTATTGACACTTCTTTAACAAGATATTCTGGCTTAGTTCATGGAGATGTCACCCATGGATAGACTTTTGATTATTTCTTTTGATCTTATCCATTTCTAAAGTTCCATTTAGAGATAAAACACTTTTATTTACATTGAGCAAATCCAATGTTGTCATTAGCCTTCACTAATACATAGTGAAGCAATGTCAGGCTATTCCAGAAATATTTCTATAGGTTTCATTTTTATTTTTTATCATTTTTACCATAATTTATCATATGTTATAAGAATTTCTTTCAATCTTTTTCCTCCTTTTTGGTGAGGAAGTTTTATCTTTCTATAGCTGCCTTAGGGTAATAGGGCCTATATTTTTTTAATATACAGATATACTTTCCAAATCTTTTATGGTCCTTTTCTTTAAGTTTCAAAAATGTACATCACAACTGGTATCACACAGTTGTTAATTGTTTTAAATCTGTCTTCCTATTCAGATTTGCTTGCAGAATGCCAGTAAGTCTCAATGTTTTCAGCCATGGCTTTCTCTTTGACATCTTGCAATGGCAAGCAAATGAATACTTAGCACCTTGTTTAAGTTCAAGTGTCTTAGAACCTTGCCCTGATTATATCAAGTCTTTGTTAAGAAACAGAACCTGTGAATCCCACAGTGGAAGGGACTTTCCAAAGACAGGAACAGGAAGGATATCAGAGGTGGTTGGAACAGGGAAGAGCTAATGACAGATAAAAGTTTAAGCACAGCAGGGACAGAGCAGAGTTGAGAAGGGGAAAACTTGTGGTGTCTGACATTCTGTCTGTGTTGATTTGTGTTTGTGATACTTTGTACAGAAACCCTGGGACCTTACTGGAAGATCTGAAAGAGGATTTTCTTGTTGTCTGTTTACAGAAGTCCTGGAGGAGGGTTTCAGAGGTCCTGGGACTATACTGATAATTTGTGTTGAGTTCTCAGACCTTGTTTGGAGGTCTGTGTTGATTTCACAGGCAGATAGTGAATTGATGATGGTGCTGGCAATGTGTATGAATGTTGTTTTGGTTCTGTTAAATTTTGTCTTCCCAGAAACAGAAATTGTGAAGGACTTGAGATGGACTGGACTGTGAGCTTCATTATAGAATGGGAACTGGATGAGGTACTGAACAAGGAGCTAGATGAAGAGCTGAGGGCTGCCTGCCTGTGAATCCAGGTGACAGTTGGGTAGATTCAGGCAAGAGCTGAACACATGGAAGAGGAAGCATGGAATGTGGGAGCCAGTCTTGAGCCAAGATGAAAATACCTCTCCTTGGGTACTTAGTGCTGACTGAGAAGATCATTATTTACTGTGGCCTAGGGGTAAGAGAACTTTGTACTTTGTACCTTGCACCCTATAAGGATGATTGAGTTAAGGATGATTGGAAACTAATCTCCAATCAAGAAGAAAGAAGAATTTTTGCCTGAGAGATTAAGACAATGTGACCTAGGGGTGGGAAAACTTTGACCTATGTACTTTGTGTTCCTTAAGGAGGATTGTTCCTTAACAATGATTGAGTTAAGGACTTACTGAATGATATCTTTTGTTTAAAACTATGTAGCCACTTTTGTGATGAGGTGTTATAGCATTGTGAATGCTGTAGTTTGGTTTCTGTGAATGTTTTGCTTTAGTTTACTGTTGAATAAATAGAGAGTTCACTATACTATGTGATCAGAATCTTAAAGCAATTCACAGCAGCAGTCCTCTGGATAGCTGCTCATGCTTGGCTTTTCATATCTTTGGCTTAATGCATCTTTCCTAGAGGAAACCAAGATATTTTTAGGTATTATCTTCATCTTTTGATTCAGCATGACTTTTGTATTCAATTTCAAAGACATTATTCTCTATCTTTCAATGGTGTACATTAAGAATCTTACACTTATAAAGTCCAAATGATATTTCTTTATCATTAGAAGATGATACCATGATATTCTGTTTCCCATCTTTGAGTATTTGCACTGGATGTTCCTTATTCCTGAATTGCACTCTTCACATTTTGGAATCTTTGATTTCTCTCAAAACAGCTCAAGTGCCACCTTCTACATGATGCCTTTCCAGACAGTCCTGCCTGCCTACCTATGGGCTCCCTGTCCCCCCAGCAATTTCTGTCCTCCCTTCCAGAACTACCTCAGATTCATTTTGATTATGTTCCATACATACCTACACATATCCATTTTGTCTCTTATATGTCCATGTAAGCTCTTTGAGAGTATAGACTATTTCTTTTTTTGTGTGCTCTATGCTCAGCACAGTGGCTGGAACACTGCAGGTGCTTAATAATGCTGTTTATGTGGTTTTTGGTAGAGCCATATGATGTATTCCATGTACATCAAGATCTTAATGAGATGTTTGTGATCTACTCCACCATTCATTTGGAAGCCATACTTAATTCCATTTAGAAGAGATGATGATGGATGTAAGAATTAGGCAAAATTGTATATGTACTTTAACTGTTACCCTGAAAATTTCATGGTGTATCAATAGTTCTGGACATCATTGTATTGGTAGCATGCTTTAATAGAGAATAATATTCCACATGGACATCAAATATTCTCTGTACTTGAGGCTATTTTGTATCTTTGAAGTACATGAATAAGTCATGCATAAGGAACTGACCAAAGCTTTGTGACCATCAACAAAGACAGTAATAATAAAGATAATAATAACTAACATTTATTTAGCAATTACTAAGTGTCAGGAAGGCATTTTGCTGAGTACTTTACATCTATTATCTTATTTGATCTTCACAATAACCCTAGATGGTAGGTGCTGTTATTATCATTCCCACTTTCCAGATGGGAAAACTGAGGCAAACCTTTTAAGTGACTTGCCTAGGGTCACACAATGAGTAAGTATCTGAGGCTAAATTTAAACTCAGGTATTCTTGACTCCAGACCCAGCACTCTATCCAGTGTTCCAGCTGACTGTAGTATGTTATAGTGCTTTGGAGTAGCTTGCTCAGTAATTAGTAACTTGAAAATCACTTGGTTTTTGTACTCTTTGGACTATTGGTCAAAATTTTTTGCTCCCCAGACAATGTAGATTTTTTTTTGTTTTTATGCATCTTGTTAGTGATACAAGCTGTGAATGTTTTGTATAAGGTACATAAACATATAATTGACATATGTTATTTTTGCTCTTTTCATTTCTTTTGATAAGGTTTATATAGAAATGGTCCAAGGACAATTGTATATCCTTCTATTATCTTTTATATTTGAGGTTCTATGGACTATTGTGTTGGTGGATAAAATAGCTTCTTCATATAGTTGAATAAAAGGGAGGAAGGGAATAAAAATATAAATTTTTATAGTGCCTACTATGTGCCAGTCAATGGGCTAAATTCTTTTTTACAAATACCATTCTTTTGATCCTCACAATAGCTCCGCAAAGTAGAAGCTATTACTATCCCCCATTTTACAGTTGAGGAACTGGAGGCAAAAAAAAAAGGTTAAGTGACTTACTCAAGCTCCTACAACTAGTGTCTGAGGTTAGATTTGTACTTGACTCTAGGCCCAGCATTTTATCCATTGCTTTAGCCAATTGCCTTGATAAAAGTATTAGAATGCTAGATCCTCATTGGAAGTCATACTAAATATATCCTTGGTCCAACTGCAATAGTAAACAGTAGAATAGAGATTAAATGTACTTCAATCTATTCTCATATGATTTTGATTTCTTCTACTAGACTTCTCTATTTTAAAAACTTTTTGCTCCAAGGAGCTTGAAGATCAAAAGTATTTGGGATGGCATCTGTTAAAATATTAAGATTTTGAGAATTAATTTTATATCAAAATAATTATGGGTAAAAGTTTAGTCTGTGATAATGGTCTAGTTTTCAAACAATTTATTGGTTAAGTTCTCCAGAATATTTTGAGATGTCTGTATCTGTAGAGCGGGGATTTGTTATTTGTTATTCCATCAAAGATAGTGGGCATCTGATGAATAATTCTAGCCACTGGGTAATGCCTTGCTAGAGAGTTCCTATTATTAAACATCATCGTTATTACTATTACCTGAAGAAAGTAGGATTATTCTGTTATATTCTGTTTTTGTCAAAATACATCTATGGTACTGTGTTTAGCTCTGGGTGTCCTATTTTAGGGAGGATATCGGCAAGCTGGAAAACATTATCCAGTGGAAAGACTGTGATCCTGAAAGACCTCATGATCATGCCATTAGATTGAAGTACATTTAATCTCTATTCTACTATTTACTATTGCAGTTGGACCAAGGATATATTTAGTATGACTTCCAATGATGATCTAACATCCTAATACTTTTATTGAGGCAAGTGGCTGAAGCAATAGATAAAATGCTGGGCCTAGATGAAGAAACTGGGTATGTTTAGCCTGGAGAAAAGAGTTAGGCTGGGCTATAGGAAGATAATTGTCTTTAAATATATAAAGAGTTGTTTTGTGGAAGAAGGAAAAGACTTCATCTGTGCTTCCCTTGTTGGGGTAACTAAATACGATAGGTCTAAATTTCAGAGTGTCAGATTTTAGCACACTGTAAGAAAAAACTGTTCTGGCCATAAACTTCCCCTCCCAGACTGATATTTTTGTGATGGTAAAGTAGGCCATCTTTTGTCTCAGTTCTTACCTAGCCCTTAGTCACTGAATGGACCTTGCCTCAGACAAATCAAGGCCTGGGAAAGGCCAAGGTCATTCACTGCATCTCAGGTCATCACTATTCATCTTAACTTTTGTTTTGCCACTGGATTTCAATGACTTTGGAGGACAGGGAGAGTGAGAACCTTGCAAAGCTCTGCCTTACTTAAATCCAATTCATAAGCTAGTCAAGATACCACCCTCATGATGTCACTGAATGAAGGATGAACAACACAACTAGGGAGCCCAAGCCAACAATAAATAAGGCACCCACCAGTGAGCCAAGAGAGTTCAAACCTGACATATAGAGTGGATAGGTAACTTCAGAGCCTATAACCTCTTTGGGGAATAGAGAAGTGTGGTTATGAACTTTACAAAGGCACTCTCTCTCAGATGCCAGCAGAGAGCTATGCCTTACAGAAATTTCATGAGGATTCTACAAATCAAGCCAAGGACTTCAGGAGCTATGAATTTACACTTGGGTTATATGTATTTTCTAAGCTAAACCCACTCTACCCAGGGACCTCTTACATGTAAAGGGTGAGTAGAATAGTGTGCCATGTGCCACCTGCTTGGGGTGGAGGGGTAGATATTTCTATAATAACTATGCTATACCTGTTTTGTAAATTTCCCTTTATAAAATCCAATTGATATCAACTGGTTAATCAATATTGGGAAGCATACCATATGGGGGTTCAATTCAGTGCTAGAATCTCTCCTCCAAACCCTCAGGGAAACCCATAAAACTCTGAGGGGGAAAAGCAGTTAGCCATTCCATAGTGACCTAACATGCCAATGCAATTGACAGTGGGGGAAAGTCATTCTGGAGGGGTTGCTACACACAGATGAATCAAGAGACAGTTTGGTGAAATGGATAGAAGGTTAATTTGAAGCCTGGAGACAGATCCAAGTTCTGTCTCCTATATATACTTGCTGTGTGATCACGGGCAAGTCACTTAATATTTCAGTGATTTTGGCACTTTTCTAAGATTATAAATTACAAAGCAGTTGTTGATCTGAATTAATGGAAAGAGATTTCACATGAGGGAGTTCCTGACACTAATGAAAGCATAAATCTGGAACCCTGCCCTGGAAAAGGAACATTAAACACTTAACATCAAACCTAAGAATAATTAACAAAATCTCCTAATTACTATTTGCACTTCAGTTAACTAATTTTAATATATAAAGTACCATAACAATTTGTCAATCACTTTCCTTAAGTCCTATCAATATTCTTTGCCCATTCTCATTCACTTTTCCCATTATACAGTCGTAGTTAGTATTCACTCCATTATTCTGGTTCTGGCTTTGTTCCTGTTGTTTTATTTTGCTTTGTATTATTTCAAAAATTCTTTACAAGTTGGTTGTTCTTTTTTTTGGTAGTTCTTACACTTCTTGCATTATAGCTTCCTTTCCATCTCTGTGATACAACTTATTTAACCATTTGAAGGGTTGATTCTACAATGTATCTTTTCTGATTCCACCAACTGCTAATGCCTTTCTTTCCTAAAACACATTATTGTTAATCTGTCAATACTCATACATATGTCACAGTGGCCAGTCAATGGAATATGTGTGGAGATAGGTGAGGGAACAGGCTCAGCTTTCCATAGAAAATAGAGAAATACTCAATGAAAGTAAGGAATAGGATAGCTTTTTGTTTCTTCTACACAGAAATGCTTAACACATAAAAGATTCACAAGTATACATTGACGGCAAAGTACTAGCAATTTCTAATTACTATTACATTCTCCTAAGAAGATGTTACTTAAAACATCCAAACCTGAGGTATTTTGCAGGATTGATGAATTGACATTCCACTTTTGTCTTAGTTCCAGACCGTTTCTCTCTGTGTCCATGTCTATTTTTTGGCAAGCCAGGTCAGAGGTTGGGCTCCTCCTCTCTTTGGTAGTCATCTTCTCTTCTATTACTGGAGGGAGAAACTTTCATAATACAGATAGGAAACAACTGAAGAATCCCGGTACTCCTGAGCACTTCAATACTATAAACATCCATGTTAGGATTGGTGTTCAAACATCTGTGTCCAGAGAAGGAAACAAAAAACCGAAGAGAGTACAAGAGCTTTGATATCCAGGTTTAAGGCCACCTAGGCTGGTACTGAGTGATAGGTGTCAAGAGCAAGCAATTTGCTATTTCAGTTGGCAAACTTAACCATTTTAATCCTCAATTTAATTCTCAAGCATTCTCTAAGTCTGGGGAGAAATTCAAAGAGTTCCAAAATAATCGGTGATAGGAAGAAAGAGATGTCTAGAGGACACAGTCATTCCCTTTTAGTTCCACTAGTAGGCAGCTCTTCCTGGTTCAGTGGTCATTGTCATGGAAACCCTTAGGATTTGCTGCATTATTCCAAAGGACCAAGTCCTTCAGTACTAAGCACATGGGGCCCTAGAACTGGCCAGTATGTAAGGAAAGAATTTTATGAAAAGTGCTCCAATGAGAATACATGTTCCTCTGGAAGTCTCCAGGTCCCAGGCCTATTTCCACACATACTCCCTGGGATGTCCACAGTCACATTTTTATCGTCTATTAGCAAAAGTCTTGCAAAAATCTTCATGTTTGTATGTTTTAAGAATAAAACTTCCAGGAGAATATAATAGTCATCAATCGACGCTGCTTGTCTTGTCCGTGCACACTTGTGCATTTTTTGTGTGTTAAGAGCATTTCCTCTGTATAGATACTCCGAACCTGTCCTAAATACTTGTATTTCCAGTAAGTAGCATAGTGCAAGGCACATGGCACTTAATAAAAGTTTGATTCTTAACTTATCCTCTATGGTTTTCCCTTTTGGGGGAGCCTCAGTCCTACCTAGCCTATCATCCTAAATTCAGAGGATGGTATGGCCTTGTGAATCGATTCTGAGGACCGTGGGAGAGGATGAGTTATCTGGACCATTTAGATTCTCGGGCATATCTCCCTCCCCACCCCACCCCACCCCCGCTGGGGGAACTAAAGCCTGTCCTACTGTAGCCTATGTGCAGTTAACCTTGAGTACTTTGCTGTGGGTACCTTTTAATCCTTCTACAATCTCAGGGGTGGGGTCAATCCAATTAAACTTTAAGGAATCATTAAGTAAGCAACCCTGCGCTCAGTCTAGGTCCAAAATAAGTATCAAACCAGATCATATGAAAAGGGAGGCAAAGCTCAAACCTGGAGGGATCCTGTGGAAGGGGCGCCTCATATGAGCCTAGAGAAGGGGACCCCAGGAAAGAGGGAGAGGCCCTCCAAGTTAAATATAGCTTTTCAATTCTGGATCCCAACGTAACACTAATAAAGGGGAGAGTCAAGATGGACAAGGGCTCATCTACAAACATGATGAGAGTTCCTGCCAAAAATATAAACAAAAAACTTTTTAATTGAGTTCTCTTCCTTTGCCCAGCTCCTCCCAAGCGCCACAGCGACAACTGTCACTGCTCCGCTCCCAAGGAAACGCCCAACCCCCAAGACCGTAAAGCAACCGTCGCAAGAAACCCTCCTCCCGAGAGGGCCTGCGCTAATGTCCCCCGCGCCCCACCCCTCCGAGCGTCACGTGACCGGGTCCGGACCGGCTTCCGGCGCGGCGCACGCCGGTGACATTACGCGGGCCCGTCGTCGCGTCAGGGCTGGCCTCCCTGCTGAGGGAGGGAGGGAGGCGGCGGCTGAGGCTGGAGGCGGAGGCGGAGGTGGCTGTGGGCGATGTGGGGCTTTGAAGGAGACTGAGCCCGTTCGGTCCTCCCCTATACACCGGACACCGGCGCTGTGGACACAGGGTCGCTCTGGTTCCTCGCCCCCGGGGCTGAGGCGGAGACCCGGGCAGGCTGTCCTGCTTGGGCTCGGGCCCCGGCGCCGGCGCCGGCCAGGCCCAACCGCTGGGAACGGAACGGAGCTGAGCTGAGGAGGCCTAGTCGGTAAGAGGAGGGAGCGGCGGGGCCTGGCCAGGGCCCATTCCAGGACAGCCCCCGGCGCCGGGTGTCTGTCTGTCTGTTTCTCCCTCCCTCCTCTGCTCTCCCTCCCCCGTCTCGCCCAGTAATTCTCCGCCCCCTTTGTCCAGACTCAGCCGCTCCCTCCCTTCCTCTTGCCTCCCTCCTTTACCCCCTGCTGAGGTCCCAGAGAATGTCAAACCTGGCAGCCTTGACTCTGCTTTTTCTCCTCCTTTTCTTCCTGCCTCTCTTTCCCCCTAACTTTAGCTGTCATCCCTTGTACCTTGATTCTTAGTTCTTCGCATTGCCTCTTTTTCCTGACATCTTTTCCGTTTTGTCTTTCTTGCCCCTTTCTGTTCTTACCATTCTTTCTCGCCTATCTCCATTTCTTCCTTCCCTCCCTTCCCCCAGCCTTCCTTGACTCTCCCCTTGGCTTCCTTCCCTTCACTCCTACAGTTTTCCTTACCTTTCAGTCTTCCTTACCGCCTCCCCTTCTTTTCTTTTTTTTTTTTTGGCTCCCTCCTGGTTTGTCTCCCTTCCCACCCAGTCTTGCTTTATCCTCTTCCAGGCTTGTTTGCTTGCTTTACCCTCTCCCACTCCATCTTGCTGTATTCCCCCAACCTCTTCCTTAGTCCCCCATTTTCCTTGTCTTCCCCCTCTTCATTGCGGGTCCATTCTCTTCATGGCTCCCCCCTCCTTTATTTGCCGTTGGGGGTCCACCACTCATCCCCCTCTTACAGTTCCCCTTGCCCTGTTCTCTACCCAATATTCTTTGAGGATTTAGTCCCCTCTTTAGGCTTCCTTTGCGGTACACTCATACACAATTTCCTTCTTTCCTCGTTGGTTTGGGTGTAATTATTTGTAGCTACTGCCACGGTTTTTTTTTTTTTTGTATCCCTGACCTTAATTCATCTTTCTTATGACATCTGACTACTTTGTACTATCCCTAAATATCTTCATCGACTAAGCTGAGTTTTTATTACTCACCAATGTGATCTTCATCTTGTTGTGACCTTTGAAAAACTTAGCGGTGCTATCATTTGCTGACTGTTTACATATCATGTGCGCCCTGTGAGGAATCAGACAAAAAGAGTAAAATTATATAATTGTGTATCCACTCAAACTTTTCAGGTGTTGTCACATATGTAGCCATTTCTGCATATATATTCCCCCTGAGTCTCCTTTGGTTTTTTGCCTTTTTTTTTTCCATCTTCCTAATAATGTAAGTTTACCTTTAATTTCTTTTTTTTAAAGTGTTCTTGCTTGACTTTAAAACTTCCCTTCTACTCTCCCCCAATTTTGACTCTCCAGTTTTGAATTTTGAGTATTTAACTATGATTTTACATTTTATTACCACATATATGGTTATTTTCCTTTTTACCTATTGAAGGGAAAGATGAGAATGATAGATTATTGGAGATTCTCCTTTATTTTTGAACTTTTTCCAAGAGAGTGCAAATAATTTTTATTTATCCAAAAGATAGTAGAGCAATTATTGAGTATTCAGAAGAATAATTTGAAAATTAAATATATTGAGTTTCAGAATTTTTTTTAATTCTAGCATCAAGTTAATTTTCTAATTGTATTTGGCTTTGGCTAATTAGCCTAAGTTTATATATCCCTGAGCACATCCTCTAATCTAAAAGGAAGAGGTGGTAACAAGGAAGCAAGATTAAAAATGAATAATTCACATATGGATAACCAAAGGCAGTCTGTTACTTTGTAATTTTCTTAATCTTGATGATCCAAACATTTTTATTATCAGAATGGTAATTCTTAAATTGATATATAACATGCACAACTATTGACAAGGTTAAAAGTTAAGTAATTTTTAGTGTTTGTTTCTGATATGAATTGATTGTGAATGTAATCAGGCTCACCTAATGCTTTCATCTCAAGTTTTAAAATTAAAATCTTTGCATTATCTGTCATTTGCCACTTAAATGGTAGTTAACATGAAACTTTGACTCAAAATTCTTAAAATTTTTAGTAAAATAATTGTATCATAATTAAGATTGACTAGAGTTGATGTTTTCTGCATGGGTTAAAACATTTTCTGGGATCACTATAAAGCATTTGGATTTTTTGTGATTGATGAATTCCATTTAAGATTTCGACTGGTTCATTTATGAATTAGCAAATTCTTTTGGTATAACTTTTTACCTTTCAAATCAAAATTAGATACATTTTGTAACTTGAGTAATTTTTATTCTACATACTTTTCCTTTATCACTCATTTGGCTGTAAATTGAACAAATCTTTTATGTCTGAGTGTCTAAATATCCTCTAATTGTCAGTATTGAAATTTCCAGTTTTATTTTTAAAGTATTCTGTTTGAATTTTTTTGTTTATTTTCCTTACCAGTCCTTTGCGTGTTATATTGGATGGAATCTTAACAATTTTTTTCTCTTGAGGTAGTGAAAAGAGAAAACTGAAGGATAGACTCTCAAGATGAGCAAAAAGCCCCCAAATCGTCCTGGAATCACTTTTGAAATTGGTGCTCGTTTGGAGGCACTGGACTACTTACAAAAATGGTATGAAAAACATAGATTTTGTTCACCTCAGAGAATTTATAGCATACAGTTCTATGTCTTAACTAATTCTGCTACAGTCATTAGATTATTTTTTTTTAAAAACACGTGAACTTTTAGTTTTTTTCTTTAAAATAAAAAGTTTAGGTTTAAGATTTCAATATATTTTGTTTTTTTTTATATAAAGCTATTTTAAAAACCTGTTTAGGTATCTGTGACATGGAAATCAACACAGTAGGATATGAGGGATTTCGAATATGTTAAACACGAACCTTGTGGGTTTTTGTCTCAGCTTGCCTTCTCAAGTTTTTAGTATGTTCTGTTATAAATATATAACTTGCTTTCCATGCATATATTTTAAATGTGCAGTGACAATAAATTATCTGAGACTTTTCAGCCATATACAACACATTAAGGGTCAAAATTATGCTTTTCCAACGGAGTTTTAAATAATTTGCTAATAGTTTTATGTTCCTGAATAAACATAATTCAGCTCCTCCAGCAGTATGTCCACTTGCCTGGGAGTATGGATTTTACCTTTAGATTACCAGCAGTTAAATATCATTTTTAGATTATATAAAAACTGTATGATTCTCTGTACCTCCTGCCTCCTTTTCTACCACTCTGCCATTCTCAATGCAGAAGCTGGAAGGAGAGGAATGGCATTTTATATTTTTCTTTTGTTTAATTGGTCATCATGGCCAAATAATTTCATCATTAAATGTCTAGCCTACTTGTGTTGCATTTCTCTGATGCCTAGCTAGGCCCATCGTGGGAAAACATCTTGGGTTAGTTACCAGGACCACACCTGAAGCTTTTCCATCATGGTAAAATGTGTTAGATCTTATGCTTTGTTGACTATAGCCTTTGAAAACCCAGGGTTACCTCCACAACATGATGAGACATTTGAATAAGACTTTGTGAAAGACCAGAAGAAAGAATGAGGTTGCAGCTAAATGGAAGGATAATTTATAGTCACTTTTTGAAAAGACAAATAAAAAATTAAGTATTGTTTTTTTGCAGATGAGATAAGGTTTATTTAGAGAACCCTAGAGATTTAGCTAAAACATATGGAAACAATAACTTCAATAAAGTAGTAGGATATAAAAAACACAAAAATAATCACCGGTCTTTCTTTAGTTCAAAAAGAATCCAGTGGAAAGTGAGGAAAACAATTCTATTTAAAATAACTAGAATGCATAAAATACCTGGTAGTCTGCTTAACCATGACACACAGGAATTCTGTATGTACAACTACAAAGCACTCTAGAAATAATGGAAGACAAATAATTGGAGTGATGTTAATTGTTCATAATTGGGCTATGCTAAAATAATAAAAATGGCAGTGCTACTTAAAATAATTTTATAGATTTCACTGCCATACTGAGCAGACTGCCTCCCAAAGGATTACTTTCTAGAACTAGACATAATAATGGCAAAATTCATTTGGAGGAAAACTCTTATGAATATCAAGAAAAATGATTTTTTAAAAGTGAGAAGAGAACCTAATAGCCATTGATCTCAAACTATACTATAAACAGTAATCACCAAACTATTTGGTACTGGTTAAAAAATAGAAAAGTTGTTTTAGTGGAACAAATTGAGTACACAAGACATGGAACAATTGAATATTGTAATGTTCATTAAATCCAGTGGCACCAACTGCTGAGCTATGAACTCACTATTTGACAAAAGTTTCTGGGAAAGTTGGAAAACAGGCTGGTAGAATTCAGGTTTAGATAAAAGTCTCATACCTTTTATCACAAGTTGCAAATGAATGCATGATCTAGATCAGTTGAGTCCACCTCAAATAAAAATGGAAGCCACTACTCCAGCCATAAGGATCCCTGTGGGTCACATATATTGACTTAGTTTTGAAATACGTTATCTATGTTTTGTTGTATTTATTTTTTAAATATATCCCAGTTACATTTTAATCGGGTTCAGGTCATATGTGGGAATTTTGTGGGCCCACAACTCGTGTGTTTGATACCTCTGATCATAGATAAATTAGAAGAGAAGGGAAAGATATTTTTCACAACTCTGGATAGGGGGAGAGTTCTTGAACAAAGACGGGATTGAAATAATCATCAAAGATAAAGTGGACAATTTTGATTACATTAAGTTGAATTAAGAAACAGTTAACTGCAAAAAAGAAAAAAAAACTTTGCCAAAAATTTCCCTATGAAAGGTCTCCCATTCTGTATAGATAAAAACTTGATAATAATATATAAGAACAAGAGTCATTCCCCAGTAGATAAAAGGTCAAAGGCTGTGACTAGGCAGTTCTGAATTAATGAGAAACATCCACATGAGAAAAATATGCTCTAGATATCTAATACTATATTTGGAAATTTAAAGAACTGTAATGTTCTACCTCACCCCCCATCATATTGCAAAGATAACAGAAAAAATAACGGCAGGCGTTGGAGGTAAGAGGGTCTAAGAGAGGGCAGATACACTAATGTTCTGTTGATAGTGCTATGAATTGTTTCAGATGTTCTGGAAAGCAATGTGGAATTATATTCTAAAAGTCACTAAATTGTACACTTTGGCACAGCAGTAACACTCTTAGGTGGTATTAGTGGGTCAAAAGGAGTGCACAGAAGATCTCTCCAAAAAGATCAAAAGGAGAGGAAAGGGACTCAGATATACAAAAGTGTTTATAGAGCTTTTTTTTGTAGCAAAGAATTAAACTCTAAATGGGTGCCTATAAAAATAGTAGTAACAAATTATTCTGTGTGAAAATAATGGAATATTATTGTACCATAAGAAATGACTGAAGGAACAGATTCAAAGAAACCTCGAGAACATGTATGAGTTGATATAGAGTGAAGTGAGCAGAATCCAGAGAACGGTTTATACAGTTATTACGATACAGTAAGGAAAACAACTTTGAAATACTTAAAAACACTATCAATACTAAATGATCTTTCATGACCCTAGAAGACTGATGATGAAGAGTATCCTCTACCTCTTCATATAGATGTAATGGATAAAATAAGACATGCATTTTCAGATGCCACTAGTGTGTAAATTTGTTTGCTGTACTGTACTTGTTTGTTACAGAGGAGGCTTTTAATTTTGGGAGGGAGGCAGAGAATTGTGAGTGCAGTGATAAAGAAAAGGAAATGAAGAAAGGAGCATAAAAAAACATTTAAAAAGTACATAGGAGAGCAAAATGAAGTCCAGAAGAGGACAGACAATTAGGAAATTTCAGTATTAAGTTTAATATTTGCTTAAAAAAATAAGTTGTAGGTTAAAAAGACTCAGTTTCAGTCCTTTTTTCTGTTGCTTATTTTATAAAAAATTCTGTTGGATGCTCATCAAGTTCATAATTAAAATAGAAAGTTTACTTCAAAAAGGTATAGAAAGGAGATGGTTGCATTGGTTATATCATATGCCTGAAAGCAACAAGAAATATTATTTCATAGGACATTTGGTCACCTCATACTGTAGTGCTTAAAGTATTAGCAAAATGACAGCTGTGAAAATAAACATAGTTTGTGCACTGTCATTTATTAAAAAAGATGAAGAGGTACAGAAATTCTACAAAGATATCAATAAGACCTTCCAAATTAAATCATACACTTTAGGTGAGGATGGTGAAAAATGTATCTGAAGGTATAGGTTAGGAAGAAGGAATGAGAGAAGACAAATACTTAGACTTCACAGTAGAAGGCTCACATATTTAAATCATGAGTACTTCAAAAAATAATTAGTATCAGTATGTCAAGCACCAAATAGTAAAAAAAATAATATTTTAATAGATGCAAAAAGACTCATTTGTACAGGAATTATCCCCAAATCAGCTGTCTATGTGTAGTTAAGACTACTGACTTATTAAAGATCAGAATGACTAAAAACCAAACAAAAAGCTCTAAGAGTAACAACGAAAACATAGGATACAGTTGGAATCACTCAATTCTGAGCATTTTGAATGAATGATTAATAATGAAAAGTGTATAATGGACAACAGAAACAACATCACCACTGATAATTATATACACACATTTAACTGATATAAAACAGTTATTATAACAGAGCAGCCAAAAGATCCTAAAAAGTGCCTTAGTAGTCATTGCCAAGCAAGAAAGATGGCTACCCACAGCAGCACCAGTTTATAACATAAACTTGTTCATAACATTTTACTCAGAAGGTATACAGATGAATATATGAGCAACACCACCTCATAAAGCAGAGAGAATCATTAGGTTCTCTCTTTAAACTGCATTAAAGTAAGCTTCGTTAACCAGTGGAGTAAAGTTATGCCAAGGACATTTAAGGATAAAAATAGGAGTAAAACAAGAACATTGGAAAAGATGTGCAAAGTTTTTTGTTTTTGTTTTTTATGTTGTTTGTTTTAGCAGACTTTTCATCATCAGATCTGATCCACATATAGACTTTAACATCATAATCCATCATATACTTATAGAAATAGTAGAAATGGTGTTGAAGTAAATAAATATGGGAAAAGCCCTGAATTGGACAAAATCTACATTGAAGAAACCCAAACGGGAGGTGATAGACACAATTGTGTGGGCACTGAAAAATCTGTTTACAGGGTATCTAAGTTCGAGGTATGACCCAAAAGTATAGGGAAAAAACAACTCAGATCTTATAACTAAAAAAAAGACTATTAAAGAACATCAACAACTACTAACCTATATGCTTTCTTTCCCATCTGTGTAAAATTTTCGATATTCGTCTCTACATGTATTAAAGGTGTTCTTGATGAGAGTATATAAATAGGAAATAGCAAGTTTTGCAAATTATATTCTACAAGGAAATACATGTTGTAGATGATTAAAAGATGTAGAGAATGCAGGACACGCTCTGCTTATTGTTAATTGATTATGAAAAAAGCTTTTGATTCTATAGAGCAAAACACTTAAAGATTCCTTTCTAATGAAATATCTCCCTTACATCCAAATTTTGAAGGTTCCTTGAATGAATAATGAAACAATCAGAATAATTTTGTTTTACAACCCTCTGATCATAAAAATTCAGTTGAGGCATAAAACAAGGAATGTTCTCAAGAAAAATTTTCACCATTATGATGGAGGGGAACTAGTTATAGAGACCATATTAGAGAGGGCTTCCTTGTGGATGATGAGGTTCTCTAGATGCTTCTTTTTAAAAGATGACATTGTGCAGATTGCATCAAGCCCTGCAACATTGCATGGCTTCCTGAAAATACCTATAATCAAAAAAATTTGACCTTCTTCATAGGAAAGACCAAACTGAGTGAAGTGTTTATTTACCCAATTCAGGAAATCCACTTGATTAGACTACATAGCTTGAAGACCTATATATCTGTAAATATATCTACATATTTGGGACAGATAGTAGGAATGGACAAGTAGTGGGTCCAGAATTAAATGAAAAGAGTGGGCTGGGCTGTCTTCAGGTAATTGTGGAGCTCTTTTAATGATCTCAAAGTTCTTCCCCAAACAATGAGTCATCTTTTAAGTACCAATGTTCTATCAGTATTGTATGACCTAAAGACCCAGAACACAGCTGTCTCTTCACAGTTAAAAATGAGTATCACACTGAGAGCAATAGGCAGACTTATATGATGAGCAGGCTGTAATGTATAACCACTTGGGAACAGAAGAACAGGATTAAAAAAATGTTGTCAAAGAAATTTATGGTTGTAAAAGAATGTGAGCTAGTCACAGCAAACAGGGATGGCAGGTTGACAGCCCAAGTACTCCACTGATATCTTCATGATATTGTAAGAAAGCAAGGAAGACCACCAGCATGTTAAGTAGATCCCTGTGTAATGAACTCATGGGAGAACATGAATAACAGTTACATAGGACAAGGTAGTATAGATGGTTTGTGATTTGTGTCACTAAAGGAAACATCTAAATCAGTGATATTCAGTATTCATTTGCATATTTGAAGGAACATGAATATAAAATGTATGTCTTGTCCATTAACCAAATTGTTGCAGTAGAGCTTAACAGGAATAGTTGAGCTCTTTTTGAATGAGGAAATGGAAATTTAGTATTGCCGGTGCTTCATTTAGAATCTCATTTTGGTGGCTTCTCTGTAGTTATCTTTTTTTTCTTTTACATTAGCAGCTGCCTTAGTTGACATCCAGGATATGCCCTATTAAATGATTATTTAAATGTGCTGAAATATAACATTTCAGCTTTTGTTTATTGTTTTGGAAAGCACTTTGATAGCCAAACATGTAGACATAGTTGCGTCAGGAAATGTTTGAAACAGGATAAACCTTGCATCAGTCTTAGAACTGCCATATTCCTTGGAGAACTGGGTTTTAGGGAGCTGCTGAGCAGGGGGAATGGGAAAAATAGATATCTTAGCTATTTCTGAGTTAGTTCATAGTATCTTTTTATTGTTTTGTTTGAAGTTAGTTTGGAACCTGTGAGTATTCCTGTAGTGAAACATGCCTGAGCCCAATGAAAGTGATGTTTAAGTTTCCCTTTACTAATATAATTGATGACACTTGGATTGTACTATGAAAGATGATATGCTTATATTCCCTGGAGCACTATTTATTGTTGATACTTGATAATAAGAGTTACCCTGTTTTAGTTTAGTCGATAATTGGCCATCATTGATATCTCTGTTATTCAAGATAATAACATTTTACCATAGGAGGAACTATTACATATGATAGAAAGGAAATCTATACATATGTTATGAGAAAACTTCAGCTTACACTACTTACTACATGACATATTTGACATGAGTGTAAAATTTTGCAGACTATTTTAATGTTCACAATTTAAGGAATATTTCTTCTTTAATCATGTTTACAGAGAACTTTAAACTGTATGAAGTATTTTCTTTACAACAATACTGCCAGGTAAGTAGTACAAGTGTTAGAATTTGAGATTCTAATTTTTTTTTCTTTTTAAAAGGGAGAAGGCAGGGCAGTTGGGGTTAAGTGACTTGCCCAAGGTCACACAGCTAGTGTTAAATGTCAGAGGTCGGATTTGAACTCAGGTCCTCCTGACTCCAGGGTCAGTGTTCTATTCACTGTACCACCTAGCCGCCCTAAGAACTGAGATTCTAAAGAATTAGGAATTGAATTGGGTCTCCTGACTACTGAATTCAGTGATTTTTCCCCTGCATACAATGTTGCCTACCACCTGTAAAAAGTGAAAAGATTCTGATTAGTGTTCTCCTCCCAGTAATCTCCAGAGGAAAAGATTTGCTTCTGGTTCAGCACCTGGCAAAGTTACGAGTAACTTAGCAACATAATTAGCTTCTAGTCTTGGGAGAGCAAATAGTGTTATTTGTGTTTTTCTTTCTGATACAGTTTATGTCATTCATTTTGCATTAGTGTATATTCCTTTTTTATGCCCAGAGATTTACAGAATAAAGAATAAAAAATTGTTTTAGTTGGGAAAGATTTTAAGAAGGACCAAAAAATAATGCATTTTAAAACCAACCTTTGACGTCAATAACTATTTTATGTTAAATTTTCTGTTTAAGGAGGGAAGGGTGAAAAAAGTCTTGAATAAATGGAAAATATTTTATAATCTTTTCAGGAAGTGGAATTGTTAGTAGATTATGTGGAGGGTCATTAAAATTTATACCCTTAATGAAGTTATGATTTAATTATTTTAACTACCCAGTCATTTTAACTGAATATAAATAAACTTTAATCAAAGTAGTAGTAGCTAAGGATAATACAGTGAAAGCCTAATTATTTTAGTTTTTATATGATCATTTTGTCCAGTCTAGTTTTGAGCTGGACAGAGTAACCTTTCCAGAATTGGAACAGACCTAATATGAATGATTTATTAGTTACTGTTAGCAACAATTTTAGTCAGCATAGTTTTCTATATATGGTTAATTTTTTTTTATACCTTATGAAGTTTTGTATAGATTTTATACTGTTTTATGATTATTCAGTTCACAAATACAATTTTGTCAGTATTCGTGTTTATAACATCTCTAAAAGTAGAGATGTCTCTTATTTAAAAAAAATAGAGTTCCATTTGTGTAATTTTCCAGTTGCAGTCAGAGTAACACTTTTCTTGATGTGGATTTGTTACTTTATACCAACAATTTCAAATAAAAAGACTTGGGCCCAGAAAGCAGTTAATAGATGTTTGCTGTATTGAATAAAATAGTTCTTATGCTTGAGTGATAGTAAAGTCACATAACTAACCTTCTGTGCAGGGTGTTCATCTAATCATTAATATTTGTTAATTATGATATGAGACGTGAAAGAAGTTCCATGTCATTTTCTTTATTTTTGTTATGTGCTGTGTTTCACTTGATAATATAAATTGTTATTGTAGGTAGTTGCTTCATGAGCAATAAAAGCATATAAAAAGTATTTGAACCCTGAGGTATGTTTGCCATCCTTTAAGTAGCAACAGAAGTTAGATTATCTAAATGCCTTGAAATAATTGCTTTTCCCAGAATCAGTTTTTTTAAACTTTCTATTCTCAAAACTATACTGTATAGTAATCATTTCAGACTTGCTAATTCATCTGAACTATTTTTAAAATACTATATTTTAAGCACTATTTTAGGTATTGGGGATATAGATCTAATTTACTATATATAACCCATCTCTTCAGGATGCCTATAATATACTTAGTTGAGGGTAGATAAATGATACCATCTTGAATTAAGAAAGTTTATTTTTGGATATGTCTTTCATATAGTCGTCCTGAAAAAAAGAGCTACAAAACCCCCTAGGGATTATAGTACTGAAGGTCCTAGTACTGTTAATCTGTAGAAGGTTTTATGATTGTAAAGAAGGAAAATTGATCTCTATAATAAATAAGGTAAACTTTAAGGGTAAAGGGCAAAAATTTTTCAAGTTCTTAAGCTTTTAAAATTTTAGGATAGATTTGATTTAAGTCAAATCTGTTTGAGATACTAAGTAGAAAGACTTGACTAAGGTTTTTCACCTTTTTGCTTTATTTGGCCTTACTATGTATTCTTCATAGCTCAGAAGGAGATGCTGGCTTATAGAAGGTACATTTTAAATTTCAAACAGTGATTTGCTTTTAACATTTTGAGACATTTTATATAGCGAACCCTGAAATTTTATTATTGCTCTAACAATTTATCAAAGATAAGTGAAGCAGATACTTATGAAGTAGTTGAGAGGTAATTTAGCTTCAGTTTGAAGCATTAATCTTGGATGATAGATCATCTTTTCCACTGACTAAATAGTGAACCTTGATGCCTCTTGAATAGAGTGTATTAATTTATATTTCCTAAATCCATAAATTTATTCTATAAACATCTGGCTTTAAATTTCTCTCAATCTGAGTAAAGACTATTAATCTGATACATCAAATACTCAAGTTATCTAACAGAAACAAGTTACATGTCTATACATATCACCCATCTTCTTTTAATCTTGGTTGCCACCTCTACTGCCATGTATAAAAACTGGTGAAAGAGAATCAGGAAAAAGATTCTGATACATACTTATTAATACGTAGACTTGGACTAATTGACATTTAAGGTCCCTACCAGTTTTCAGCCTTTGATTCTGTAATTTTTTGATCAAGTAAGGAAACAGTATGATGAAAATAAATATCTCTCAAGACAGAAACCCATTAAAATTTTTTTGAGTTAAAAAATAATTCAGCATGTTATTGTTTTTAGTGATGGCTCACGTACCCCATTGTTGGTTGGTTGTCGTCCTTCATTCTTGAAGAGGACCAGAATGACATCACTATGCTAGAGTCAGGTTTTAATATGTCTGACTTACTGATCAGACCAATACAAGCTTGGAATGCTCTACCGCAGGTCGAGTGTATTTGCATTAGTGTGTGTCTGTGTACCCCATACCACTTAGGAGAATTCCATGGTTCTATTTAACTTTCAGAGAAGGAAAATAATTATATTAGATCTTCTTCAGTGGTGATTTAAATTCTGATGTGTCCTTATTTTAATCAAAGTATACTCTATCGTACGCAAATTTGTGATTTAGAAACTACGCAAGTGGACTTTAGAAAGTATATCCTATAAAATATGTACATTTTTTGCTTTTTCTACTTTTGCCTGAATAATTCCATGAAATTTCCTTCTAATTCCAAACAGAAGAATGAAAAAGATGTAAAGCTGGCAGATGTTTCTAAGCATCACCAATTAGATGTTTTTGGTAGAGTAGTCTAAATTTTAAACAGGCAAATGCTATTTCTACACATTTGGAGTTTTTGAACTAGTAATGAAGCATTTGCAAATGCACATTTTGAAAGATTTACTTGTGTAGGACTGAAAGTTATTTGGAGGTTGAGGAAATGTAGGCTGACTAAGAACAAGGAAAACCTTGTTTAAGTAATGAAAAGTATCAGTCAGTCGATTAATAAGCATTTAGTAAGTGCTGGGCACTTTCAGACCTAATGGCATATGCAGAGGAGGAAGAAAGAAGAAAAAGATAGGGAATGATAAAAAAAAATATACAGATAGTGTCTAATATGTCCTTAAATTGTCTCTTATGCAAAATAAATGATTAACAAATGAATGTATAATAGGCAGACTAGAAGAGACAGGAAAAACATGAATGAGAAAAAAGAAGAAAAGAATAGTCAGAAGTGGGGCAGTTAGGTGGTGCAGTGAATAGAGCACCATCCCTGGAGTCAGGAGGACCTGAGCTCAAATGCGGTCTCAGACACTCAACACTTGCTAGCCATGTGACCTTGGGCAAGTCACTTGGGCAAATCCCAATTGCCCAGCTTTCCCCCCTCCAAAAAGACAAAAAAAAGAATAGCCAGAAGTAGTGTAGTGCCATTGGAAATTTTGTGTTCATAGAATAGTTTATCTGTCCTTGGCTTATGCAAGATTCTTAATACGTTGGAATTTCAATCTTTCCCAGTAATTCTTTTACTAGAAATAACTTAGAAGTTGGACTTGGTGATTTACAAAAACAAAACAAAAATGAGCTCAACTATTTTTTTCTTTTAAATAATCTTTAAAGGTCTTGTATTATCTTACTAGCTGTATTTGCATAATACCACATTGAAAAACTTCTCTGACTGATCCATGTAAGTTTAAAGTGAAAAAAGGTTTGAAGTTTTTATCTTTGCCAGTGAGTAAGAGAAGAAAAATGAGGATTGTTCAAAAGTCTTTGAATGTATTCTGCCCTTAAAGTATTAGCTGAGATGTACTCAAACACATGTATATACATAGACAAATTCTTAAACTTTTGAATGGTCAGTGAATTGATGGTGGAACAATAGCCACTCTCTTGCCTCCACTAGTGTATACATGTTGTCTTTGAGTCTAAAAGGTCCTGCATTACTCAGTGCAACATAAGATCATTATTGTTTTAGGGAACCAGAAAGTTTCTGCGGAGAAGATGATATTCAGGCTACCCTAAGGGTAATCTTCTAAGGATTATCCCTGCAATAGTTCAAGAATCAAACCTTCAAACCAGGGATCTTGGCCATTTAGAATTTGTATTAAATTGGGATCTACACCACAGTGTGCAGGAAGAAAAGAAGAAATGGGATTCTATTTGCCAAATCCATATTAGGCTTAGTATAAGATTATCTTAACCAGTGACAATGCAATTTCTCATTTTTTACCTTTTTTCTGAAATTCTTTCATTACGAAAAGTATCATCTCTTTGATGTCACTGTTCCCTTCCTGAATGCAGTCTTAATAACTGAATATTCTCCAGAGTTGGTTTGGGTGAAACATTTGTTACCCTCCAGCAAAACTCATTATTAATTACCCTTTCAAGAGATTTGTTCTACCATGAACTTACTGATCATTCAAAGCGTAAGGACTTGGAGATGGACTGTGGTCAGCATTATAAGCCATTTCAACTTAGTAGGACCTTCCACAGTTCAGCACTCATTTGACATAGCCTGTTAGAAACCAGGGTCACTTCTGTGCCAAAATGTGCTATAATGAGATTTTTAGATTTCCATATTATACAAGAAAGAACTTGATTTCTCAGTGGGGAAGAACATTAACAAAGTATTCTTTCTTCTTGTAGGCAACTATGCTAAGAGGAGTCCTTTATTTTATTTTGGATAAATAGACAAAATTTTGCAGAACAATAGTGTGCTTTCACTTCTTGGCTATAAGAAGAGTATATTGTATTTTATATTATACTTTATTGTAATAGTTTTAAAATAGAAAGCATTTGGTCTCCTAATATTGACTATACAGAAGTAAAATGCCATGAAAAACATTAAAGTTTTAAGAGACCGAACTTGAAAAAATTGTTAAGACTTATAGTTTCTAGGGACCTCCAAGATTATTTGTCCAACCCCATCATTTTATGGATGAAGAAATTGAGGTTCACAAAGGTTAAATGTTTTTTCTACTAACAATTACCTTGTGACTTAGCCAAAGCTAGCATCCAGTCATTGAGCTAGCATTTATTGATATTAAAGTGCTTACTATGTGCCAGGCACTGTGCTAAATACTGGGGACTCAAAGTAAGGCAAAGAACAGTCCCTGTTCTCAAGGAACTCTCAGTCTAATGGGGAGACATCATGCAAACAATTATGTGAGCAAGATATATACGAGATAATCGGGAGTTAGTTTCAGAGGGAAGGTACTAATATTAAGGGGGGCTAGGAAAGGCTTCTTGTAGAATTGGAACTTAGAGACTTGAAGGAAACCAGGGAAGTTGAGAGGCATAGATGTTAAAAAGGGAGAACATTCCAGGCATGGTGGGCAGCCAGTGAAATGGAGTAGGGAGATGGAAAATTGTGTACAAAAAATAAGTAGACCAGTGTCGCTAGATTGCAGAATGTTAGTGGGGAGTAGGTATAAAAAGACTGGAAAGGTAGGAAGGGTCTAGGATTCAGGTGAGGAACCTGTAGCCTTGAGGTCACATGTGGCCTTCTAGGTCTTTGGGTGTGGCCTTTTGACTGAGTCTGAGTTTTACAGAATGAATCCTTTTATTAAGAGGATTTGTTCTGTAAGGTTTGAATTCAGTCAAAGGGCCATCCTTGAGGACCTAGAGGGCTGGATAATAAATGGCTTTAATCTCCAAACAAAGGATTTTATATTTGATCTTGGAAGTAATAGGGAACAATTGAAACTTATTGAATGGAGGAGGGGATGATTTGATCAGAACCACTTTAGGAAGATCAATTTGATTGCTGAATGGAGGATGGATTGGAGTGGGGAGCAGCTTGAGGCAAGAAGACTAACTAGTGGGGTATTACAGTAGTGTCGATATGAGATGAGAAGGGCCTGCACCAAGGTGGTTGCAGTGTCAGAGAATAGAAGTTATATATATGAGATACTACAAAAGTAGAACTGACAAAAATTGGCCACTTATTGAACATGAGAAGTGACAAGAGTAAGGAATTGAGGATGACACCTAGGTTGTGGGACTGAGTGTCTGGGGGGTTGATGATACCCTTGACAGTAATAGGGAAGTTAGGAAGAAGGGGAAGTTTTGAAGAGAAAGATAATGGATTCAGATTTGGACATCTTGAGTTTAGGATGTCTATGTGATGTCTAGTTTGAGGTGTCTAGTAGGGAATTGGAGATGCCAAACTGGAGTTTAGGACAGAGGTTAGAGCTGCAAAAATAGATCAGAGAATCATCTACATGGATATGGTAATTGAATCCAAAGGAGCTGATGAGATCATCAAGAGAAATAGTATAGAAGGAGAAGAAGAGAGCCCAGGACAGAGTCTTGGAGGATCTCCACATTTAGCAGGAGTGACCTGGATGAAGGCCCAGTAAAGGTGACAGAGTAGGAGCTGTCTGACAGGAGAACCAGGAAAGAAATAATCTTGAAAACCTAGTGAGACCAGGGTGTCAGAGAAGATGATAGTGTCAAAGACTACAGAGAAACAGAAGGATGAGCATTGAAAAAAAGGCTCTTTTAATTTGGCAATTAAGAGATCATTAGTAACTTTGGAGAGCAGTTTCAGTTGAATGAAAAGGTAAGAAGCCAGACTGAAAAGTTAAGAGCATGAGTGAGGTAAGTGAAAGCAGTAGATTATTGGTACCTTCTCAAGCTGTTTAGCCACAAAAGGGAGGAGGGATGGCTTGTTGGCTAGGAGACAGAGGAGGATCCAATGAAAGTTTTTTGAGGATGGAGGGGGAACACATGGACATATTTGTAGGTAGTAGGGAAGCAGCCGCTAAATAGGAAAAGATTGAAGGTGATAGAAGGGGCAATCTGTTGGAGAAGACTGGGTGGAATGGAATTACTTGTGCTGGTGTAAGGGTTTGCCTTTGTAAAGAAATGGTCCAGTTCTCCATGAGAAATGAATGAAAGAGACATCTAAGTGAAGTGAATTGAGGCAAGGTTCTCAGGTATGAGGGTTAGGGGAAGAGGAGTTATGAAAGATTTTGAAGAAGGATGGAAAGGTTTAGAAGAATCATGGTGGTGAGCGGTATAGTGAATTAATAAGGCACTTGTAAAAGAGTTGATTTGCTGCAGGGAGGGCCCAGTTGAGATTATATAATGCAAATTTGTCATGGACCCAATATGGTTTTGTGATTTTCTTCAACTTCATTCACCAGCACAGTAGGAGTGAAGGCAGTGGATAGTGGAAGTGATCCAAAGCTGGGAATTGGAAGTGGGGCAGATCTTCAATGGTGCAAAAGGGAAAGGGATTAGAGGGAGGAGGATAGTGTAGAATTAAACTGGTTCGCCAAGGGATCATGTGGTGAAGGGAAGAGAATATGGAAATTATACAGGATTTGAGGGCTTAGGAAAGAACTCTAGGGTGAAGGGATAGAAGGATGAAATGAGGATAGAGAACAGAGTTTGGAGTTGCAAGGCATTGGGGAGGTGGAACGACAACATTGTGATCAGATAAAGGAATTTTAGAAGTCCTAAACATGGATATTTATGGTGTTTGATGGTAAGGTCAAGGATGTAACAAATCCCTGTGTGTAACTGGTAGGATGGAAGAAGGCATGGAAAATGGCTAAGTTGAGGAGTCTTGAGGTTAGGGCATTTGAAGAAGTTATCTGTATTGTATGTTGAAGTCCTGTAGTATGAGGGCAGAAGTTGAAGAGAAGAGAAAGATTATGAGCCAGTTATTGAATTCATAGGAAGGAAAGTGTCCTGAAGATCTTTAGTAAACAGATATCAGAATGTTGAATGGGTGATAAATATGGACTGAATGAACTTCAGAGGAGTAGAGGTTGTTGAGTGATGAGGGTGGTAGGAGAGCCTGGAAGTGACAAAGGGGAAGGAAAGACTATTCCAACTTCCCACCACAACTAGTGAGTTGATGGGTATGGGTGAATGTACAACTGGAGCTAGAAAGGGTAGCTGGGGAGTCTGTGTGATCAGAAGGGACCCAGGTCTCAGTGAGCACAAGAGATGGAAGGAGCAACAAAGGAACAGGTTTAAAATAAAATCTAGTTTGTTACCTGTGGAACAGACATTCCAGAGAGAACATTGGAACTATTGGGTAGCTTTAAAGTGGTTGATTGAGAATGGAAGTGGGGAGTTGGGTTGAGTGGGGATGGGAATAAAAGAATGGTTATTGGAAGTTGGAAAATGGAGTTTTAAAAATTGCAGAGAGGAGTGGTTCATAATCACTGAAATGAGGTAGGTATGTCAGAGTGGAAGTTCAGGTGGATCTCTGAATCTATATCTGGATTTAGAAAGTGAAGCTAGATTTGACTGAAAACTAATAGTAACGTCCAGAGGTGATGGTTTTTGCTTAAGTATTCAGCATTCAGGAATACTTCAGACGTCTTGCTAAAAGTTAGATTTAAAAAAAAACACAAAAATTAATATTGGCAAAATTTGCCTTTCCAATAACTGCTTGTTAAATAAAACCAATTGATTTGGGGATACTACAAATTCTGACAGTCATCATTTAGTTGTGGCAAATACAGTTTAGGTCATGTGAAGGAAAGCAAATATAGGGTTTAATTGTTCATTTTGGGGTTTCTAAAGGTATGCAGTATTTAATGACAGCATGCTAGATTTCATGTTTTTTGAAAAAAATAAAAGATTGAAAGACTGGTAACATTTGCATTTTAAAGTTGATTCATTCCTTGATTTTCTGTAATTGTGCTTTTGATGCATTGTGCTGTTTTTCCCCCACTACTTTATAATTTAATTTTTTTTTTCATATTTAGACACTTTATAAAGTATCTGATACCTTGATATTTTGGAAAAACATTTAAGATACACCAAAAAGAAGAGAGATTGCCCATGCTTGTCATTTATTTTCTTGAAGGGGGTATTTATAAAGTTTGATAATTACTTCTAGATTCCTTATGTAAACAAAAACATAACCTTTGCTAGAATTTTATTCTCATTAGAAATATGATTGAATCCAAGCTTACATAAGAAAATAAATAGATCACTCTTTTTCCATGATGTAGAAAATGAGTGGCCATATTTTTGGTAGTGCTATAATATTGTAAGGACTTAAAAACAAAAATTAAAATAAAGTTGTTGTTTTGTGATAGATTTGTAGTATAATACAAGATAGAAGTGATCAGTTCCAGAACTATTCTGTCATCATATTCCCAAATGCACATCTCTTATTCTTGGCAAATGACCTTATACCTTTATTGAGAAGGGAATGGTTCTCTGATATGACCTTCCCCCCACTCTCCAATTCCTTCCTTTTAAATCTAGCAATGCCCTCACCTACAATCTCCTTCCCTCCAGTGTTAGAAGATAAGGTGTACCTCATTTCCATTACACCACCTGTTCTTTTTCCTTCCATCTTTTCTGTGACCTTGCTCTAAGAGTCTTTGCCTTTCTTATGCATCATCAGTCTTGTTCTATTCTACTTCTAGCTTCTTCCCATTAGCCTTATGTTCAAGGTTCCACCTTCCTTCAAGATAAAACATAACCTTCAGTGCACCTGGTTGTCAGCTTTCTTTTATCTCCTTATCTTTTCCCCAGTTCACTGTCAGACTTCTAGAAAAATAAGAGTATATATGATGACTCTACTATCACATTTTTAAGCCTACTTCACCATTTCAGTCTGACTTCTAGCTCTACTCCAGGGTCCTGAATGATCTCTTATAACAAGTGACCATTTTATTATCTGTATCTTTATTTGACACTGTTGAGGAATTTCTAATTCTGATATTCTTTGTTCTCTTGGTTTCTGTAAAACTACAGTCTTGTGGTTCTTTTCCTAAATTTCTTATTTCTCTTTCCTAGCTTCCCATTTTTTTTGCCCCTTAAAATGTGGGTGTTTTCTGACCTTCTGTGCCTTGGCCCTTCGTAGGTTTATCAATTTCATTTCTTGACTTATCACCTCTATTGAAAATCTTATAAATCTGTATCTCTACCCTTTGTCTCTTTTTAAAAGTTAATTTTAATTTAGTTTTAAATTTTATTTTATTCTGAACTTAAATAAACAAGCATTTCCATGACATAGTAAAATAGAAAAATAGATGATTGTACATGAAACTGCAAGTCTGTTATGTACAACTTGCTATTCCTTTTAAATACATAATCAAGTTATCAACCTTTTGTCTCTTCACAAAGTTCCAGTCCCGTATTTTCAACTGGCTACCTGAATATTCAGCTAGCACTTCAGACCCAACATATCTAAGATGGATCTCTCTTGAGTGTTTCCATAAGATCTCTTTCCTGATTCTGTTTCTTTTGATGGTAAAACTTTCCCAGTTACCCAAACTTAAACAACCAGCTATCTTAAATACTTCCCCTCCTTCTATTCCTTCAGTTACCAAACCTTCTTGATTCTTCCTTAATAGTCTCTCACATCAATTCCCTGTTTCCTATACAAACAGTAACTTCTTGGGTCTTCATTTCTCTTGTGTTTAAGTCTCTTTCCTGTGCAATCTATATATTTGATCCTCTTCTCTTGAGCTCTAGTACTGCATCTTCAATTACATGCTGGGCATCTCCCTTAGCGTGCTCCATAAGCATCTCAGATTTACGATATCCAAAACTGAACATTTGCTCTTACCATATAACCTTACTTCCTGGTGACTTTCCTATTTCTGTCAAAGGTACTACCATTTTTCTAGCACCCAGGGAGTGTTAAAGCAGGGAAATCTTCCTCAACTCTGAACTCTTACCCTTCCACACGCATACCCAGTCAGTTGAAAAATCTTGTCACATCTCTACTTATATCACTTCTCTCCTACCAGTTCCTTTTTTTCTACTCACCACAATCACCACCCTTATCACCTCATAAATTGGTTATGCAGGAGTCACATAATTTGAGCTCTTTGCATCTAGTCTCTTCCCTCGCTAATCCATCCTCCATACAGTTGTAGAATTGATAGTCATAAAGCGTAGGTCTGGCTGTATCACTCTCCTGCTTAAGAAACTTTCGTTTTTGCTCCCATAATAAAATACAAATTGATCTCTTTGGTATTTGAAGCTGACACAGGCCCGTTCTTCCAGGCTATCTTTACATTACTTCCACCCATCTACTCTCTGTTCAGCCAGATTAGAGTACTTGCTGTTCCCTTGTGTAAAAGGCGTTTCATCACTGTCCGTCTTGCCTTTGCATAGGCTTTCTGCAATAGTCTTCCTTCTCACCTTGGGGTTTTTATTTTCCATTTACTTCTCTGTTTATGTGTTGTATTCTCCTTCCTCTTCTGACTAGAATGTAAACTCCTGGAAGGAAGGGGAATACACTTTGTTTGTCTTTGTATTCCCAGTGCCTGGTATAGTGCCTGTTATATATTAGGCATTCAATAAGTTCTTATCAAATATAGTTTTAATTCTGGCTCTGACCTCAGTTAAACATGGTAGAATAGTATCCTAGCTGATTGTTTTGCCTTCAGCATTCCTTCTCCAATTTCACCCTGAAGCTGAGATATTCTTCCTAATGTGCTAATCTGTCCTTGTTTTCTACTCAGAGCTTTAATGATTTCCTCACTGCCACAGTAGCATTCAAGGTTTTCACAGCCAGTCTCCTATTTACCTTTTTATGATTGTATTACTCTTCAGTTTTCTTGATTCTAGACAATGTGAACTATCTTCTGTCACTTGATCTATAAGAGCCATCTCCTGTCTTTGTGCCTTTGCATGCCTAGAATGATTTAATTTTCTTTTCCTTGTTCCCAGAGTAGTTTGGTTAGTAGATAGGGTACTGTTTGTACTTGATATTAGGAGTACCTGAGTTTAAATCCTTCCTCAGATTCTTATTAAGCTGTGCCACCTATGGAAAGTTATTTAGCCTCTCTGTGTTTTAATTTCTTTAGCTGCCAAATAAGGGAGTTGTGCCCATTCTTCCCAAAAGTTCTTTGTCTCTCAGAATATGATCCTATGTTCTTTAGCTGTTCGAAGAAGACCCTTCCCCCCTTCCTTCAAAACTGTACTTAGGTGCTGACAGCTCTGAAGTCTTCCTGAACCATAACACCCACCCCTGACTCAGTGAAAAAAATCCCTCCCTCATCTTTCTCATAGCACTTTGTTTAGGCCTCCCTTTTTCACTTTTCTCCCTGGTATTTATTACTTGAATACTGGTATTGTTTCAGCATTAAATTTCTTGATAACAAAGACTGAGTATATTTGATCTACTTTTATATATTCACCATCTACAATAGTGCCTTGCAGTTTGTAACTTCTTAAATATGTTTTGTGAAAGTCAGTTCAGCAGAGTCAGGTGTTACTCAGCAGATAGCATTTTCTAATGCATTATCATGACAGGGAATTCTTAAAGGCCTTGTCAGTTGAGGTCAGGCTCTCATAGGCCCTGTGGAAACAAAGTGCTGTATTGTAAAGAGCATAGGATTCAGAGGCCAAAGATCTGATTAGGTTGAAGTTCATCTCTCATAATTCCTGGCTATGAGACTTTGGAGAAGTCTGCTTTTCCGTGCCTCAGTTTCCTCATCTAGAAGTAGATAATAATATTTTCAACACTTACCTCACAGGACTGTGGGGGAATCATGTTGTAAACTTAAAGATCATGATAGTTTGCTTGCCTTACTATAATAAGCATTCTTAGCAAGGATTTGAGTACATGCCTGACAACAGATAGATTAATAACAGTTCAACAAACATTTAAGTGTATTTTGCCCAAGGCATTGTACTAGCCACTAGATATATACTTAACTGACAAACTGTCATTCCAGGACTAGCCTAGCTAAGGTCATAAAAGCTCTTTTCCAAGCAAGTTGGCTACTATGTAGTATTTTTTTTTCTTCAGTTCTGTCAAGGTGGTATCTACTGAAATGTGGAGGGGATTGCATTTTGTATCTGTGGAAGGAATACTTACATTTAGGTTAGTATTAGGGAGACTGGAGAATAGGAAAGATTGTTAGGATTGAATGTCATTAATTAAGTGACTAGAACGAGGGAATTAATATAGAAAGGCTTTAAGAAGTTGATGAATTTTGAATAAAATGTTGGATGTGAAAGAAATATGGATTAGTAAAGAGGACAGAAAGTTTTCAAAATAGATGACAAAATACAAAATCTGAGGAAAGAGATGCCGAGTTGAACAGAAAGCATGAATTGAGGTGTCGTAGGATGTAAGATAAGAGTCCTTGGGTGGGAGAAGAGGAAGAATATATCAATTGTTTCGATTCCTTAAATTCAGCATCATAGATTTAAATTTTATTTGGAAGACATTGAGGGTTAATGCAGGATCCTTGAAAGAAAGTCACATGATTAATTCCTGGTTGAAAGGAATATTCTTGAGAGAGAGAGAGAGAGAGAGAGAGAGAGTGCACAAAAAGATTGGCATCTGACTGGGCTCTGAAGTGGGGTTAAATGTGAGGAAAGAAATTTATTTGAAAAACACTTAAGAGGGAAGAATCTGTAGGATTTGGTGATGGGAAATTTGTAATTCATAGACAGGACATGGTTGAAATCTTCTTGGTAAATCCTATAGTTTTATATTTAACACAGAAAGTTGAATTGTTAAGGTTTAAAAACATATTTTATTGCTATCTTTTATTTTTAACATTGTCTTATTATCCCTTGTATTCTTTTCTTTGCCCCTCCTAGAGAGCTATCCCATATGATTAATGACTTCTTTAAAAGAACAAAGAAAATGAGGAAGAAGAGGGGAAAAAATCAGCAAACCTAATCACATTGAAAAAAATGTTAATACTTTATGTACAGTGATCCACACCAGTGGACCACCCACCCTACCCTGATCTCTGAAAAGGACTAGGGAGAGGTATCCTCTCATATCTCTTCTTAGCGGCCATCTTGTCTGTATAATTTCACAGCCTTCAAATTAAGAAGTTTTAATGAAATCTCATGGTATAGTAAAAGAGAACTTGGTATAAGAGTCAGAAGGTCTCAGTTATTGACCTGGCCCCAAACACTTAGTAGTTGTGTGAGCTTGGGCAGTTTTAATTTGAGCATTGGACTAGGTCCTCTCTGAGGTCCTTCCATGCTTTTAAAATTTGTGATTCTTTTATCTTCAATTTGTGTAGTATTTAAAATATGAATTGGCAGTTTCAAATTATTAGCAGAAAGCTATTCACATTTCAGAATTAACAATCTCTTTTTTAAATGACCCAAATGTAGTAGATCACAATAATGCTGCTTTTATTATCTGGGTACCCTTCAACTTTAAATTTTCAGAAATTGTAGTATTCCGTGTCTCACAGCCATGTAGCATCACCTGGATAGTTGTTAAATAATAGTTGTTAAAAAGGTTTTCTTCTTAGGGAGAAGCTTAATAATCATGAAATGCATGATTTCCTAAAGGGAATCCATCCCATTTTCCTCCTGTTCAATTTTAAACTCAGCTCATTGCCCATGCATAGCATCTGCCCAGAAGATAAGCACTGATGAATCAACTCTATGGGTTATTCAACCAGTTGTCTTTTGCCTGGACAATAAATTTTCTTCATCCACTTGTTTTTTCCGGTGTAGTTAGGCTGAACATCTTTGAGGGGTTATATATGTCATGTAGGATGCTCTGGATTGTTCAGGGCTTGATATAATCAACCCAGTTTGTAAATAGTATCTGGTGAATCTTACCATCTACAGGGAACTTTTCATCTAATTTGTTGAATTAAAAATTAGTGACATAGCCAAAGCCAGTAATCTCTCTTCATAATACCTAGTGATCTGGTTCCTAATTTATTACTTTTCTAATAGCAGGTTATATTTCAGTTTTTTAAATTAATTTTTCTAGAAATTTCTGTAATATTTGCTCTCTCAAATGGGGAGATTTCTTTATGAATATGAATGAGTTGTACACATGATAAATGTTACAGGAGTTTGGAAAAGGAAACCATTTGTTTTCATGACTCCTTATCTCATCATCTTGAACCCTTTTGCAAGATGTTACTGTTATCCAAATGACATGTATAGTTTGGCCTTTTGACTGAGGACCTTAAGAAGGAGGACCACCTTTGGGAAGTATCAGGTATAGTTGAAAGAGTGCTGAAACTGCAGTCAAGAAGACTTTGGTTTTCAGATCCTACCCCTGATATTTACAAGATGTATGAGCATGGGCTTGTCACATAACTTCTTCCAACCTAAATTTTCACCTTTGAAAGTGCTATGAAATGACAATTATTGTTACATACTTAGAAGTTTTCCATTTCTACAAAGGAAATTTTAGTTTTATATGTGATATGTAATATCACATATAAATATGTAATATAATAATATGTAATATTATTATATATTATAATTATATATATTATATATAATTATATATATATAATTATATATATATAATATATTACATAAATATGTAATATAATAATATTTATGTGTAACAGCCCATTTTTGTTAAATCTTCTAAATTGGTAGAACCCATGTGCTAAGGTATTACTATAAAAGTATTCAATGTGGAATGCTATTGTTGGTGAGGAAGGTGCAAAAGGAAGAAAGATAAACTTGAAATAATTTCTACTTCCTTTTCTGTGATCATAGGAGTTAATAGTTCCCAAAGCAGCCCTTTCATTGGAGGGTGATGTTGAGTTCCTCTGGATAGTTGGTGATGTTTTATGCTTAGCAGATGATAAAGGAGTCTTTTGTGAAACATTTGGAGACATAAACCATGTAGCTCTCCCGGTCCTTCACATCTCCTTTATCTATATATCATTTATGTATTTTAGTGTATTTAATGTGAAATCAAATTCTTGTTTTCAACTTACCTTTTCCTCATGCAGGGCCCTATTTTGTATAGTCTGTGTTCTCTAGACCTGTCAATGAGAAAGACCTAAGGAGGTCTGAAAGCACCAGGGTGGTCAGAAAGTCCTAAGATGAGCACTTTAGAAGGCTCAGGAGTTACAGTGATAATAGTGGTCCCTTCCCAAAGATGCCATAGAGGGCCCTGAAGATCTAGCCTTACCTAAGAATCATACTCCCTGTAAGCCAGAATATAGAAGACCACTGACTCCATAACTTAGTGAAATATATTAGAAAGAAAATCAAGAGATTTTAAAAATAGAAGAAAATCTAAGATATTTAATATCAGAAATAACAGATGCCGGAAATGGGCCAAGCAAAGACTGTTTAGAAATTAATTGGACTCCTTGAAAAACATGATTTAAAAAAAAGCCTAGGTTCTATATTTCAAGAAATCATAAAGCTGTCCAAATCCATTAGAAACAGGACAAACAAAAACATAAGGAATCTATTTGTCACCTCCTGAAAAAAACCCCAAAAGGAAAAGTCCCAGGAATGTCACAGCCAAAATACAAAACTCCTCCCCACACACACACTAATGAAAAGACTGCAGGTATTCAGAAGCATTTCAAATAACAAGGGAACTATACTTAGTATCATTTTAAGACCTAGCCATTTTTTATTTTTAATGAAAGAGATCTTGGAATACAATATTACAAAAAGGATAAGGCTTACAACCAAGAATAATTTCCCTAAAGCTGATACCCAGGAAGTACCCTATAGGGAGAAAATATATCTGTAACATAGTAGAAAACTTTGAAGTATTTCTTATGAAAAGATTAGACCTGAGTAGGAAATCTCAAATACTAGAAGCCAGAGATATCTAGAAAGGTAATTTTATTTAAGTAACTGGGAGTTGTATGATACAGTGCTAACATTCTGATTGAGGTAGAAGAAACAAATATCCTTTCAAATCTTTAATGTTTCAAAGAAGGTGTTAAATACAAGTCTTACAAGTGGAATGGTTTTATTCTGAGAGTTTTAATAGGAGAAAGACAAGGGAGAGTAAAAGGAACATACTAACGTAGAATGGAGGAAAAGGGGAATGGAACTAGATTTTTCTCGTAATTGGGATATGTGTTGGTTGTTGTCCTTCATTTTCAAAGAGAACCAAATGATGTCACTATGTTGGAGTCAAGATACAGTGTGACCAGCTGTGGCTGATGAGACCAACATGAGCTTGGGAGGCTCTACCACAGGTCGGGCACATATAGTCTATATGAGCATTTAGAGTAGAGATGTCTCTAAAAATTAAGTGTGAAATGTGTACAAGCGTGGAATAAAAGATAGGGGAAAGTAGGCTTTGGATGATTCTCTAATCTGAAATGTACAAAGGAAGGTTGAATCACACAGATTTTGGTGTAGAAATAACAAACTCAACAACAGCAACAAAAAGACAAGCAGGGATTGACCAAGGGTAGGTGAAGCTAAGAGGGAAGATAATACCAGAGAGTAAATAGTAAACAAATTTTATTAAGTGCCTTGTATTCACCAGGCTCTGTGTTGCAAGCAAAACAAACTTGCTAATCCTTAAGGGGGAAAAAAAGAAAAGCAAAAAAACCCCCAGAATCTTAAGAGAGTGTCCATTAATTGTGGAATGACTGAACAAATTTTAGTATATGAATATAATGAAATATTGTTGTACCATAAGAAATGATAAAAGATAATTTCAGAGAACATTGGTTGGTTATCAACTTGATACAAAATAAAGTGAGAAGGATGATGACTAGAGCTAGGAGCAAAATTGTTCATGTAAGGACAACAAAATAAACTAAAACAGTTTTGAAATAAGGACTGAAATTAGGGACTGTAATCAAAACAATAACCAAATTGTGAATTGCCTCCATAATCTGTTAAAAATTAAAAACAATGTGTTAAAATTGTGTTTTACCAGTCCAGGTAATTTTATTTTTTAAAAAGTTTGTTTTTTTTTTTAATATTCTTTCTATAAATCTTCCTTAGCAGATTTACCCAATTTGCTGCAAGGTCTTTTTTTTTCTTTTTAATGTATTTGATATTTTGTGTATAATAGTGCATTACTTGCTCTCTTTTGACCCTTATTCTTTCTCAATTATTGGCCAGCCTCTTTTAAGATCATATATCTCCTATGGTACATTTTACTCTGTTTCTAGTGATAGCATTTGTGATATACTTGCATGCATCTTTCTTTTGCCCTGTGGTTCACATGCTTTTGATTCTATTGAAATTATGGGTAACCTGATTCACAGTCATATACTATCACCAGTAAGAGATTATTTAAAAACCAATAAAATGATTCTTCATATTCAATAAAAACATGCCATCAGATTTTGTTGTTTGTGTGAATTTGTTTTGAAGAATTTTATGGAATGACATAGAAAAATGGGGTAGAACCTTCTACTTATAAATGGATTTAAATAGCTCTGAAGCATGATATCATAGCTGATATAGTATGATATAGCATGATTAGGATACATAATAGTTGACTTTGTTTTCCAACTAGGATATAAAAGGGTCCATTGCAGTTTGGATTTACAGTTGCCACTCCATATAGGAAAAACAGATTCTGTGTTTATTGGAAACTAGCTATAATATGAGGTTAACTTGAGACATCTACTCTTCATTTTTATTGATCCTTTTTAATATTGCTTTATACTTTAATTTGAACAATCTAATAATATATTTGGTAAGAGCACTATATAATGAAGAAGAGATGAGGTAGTTTGTTTCAGTGTTTTTATGTGAGTAACTTAGATTATGGATTTTAATTATAAGACGAAACCACTGGTCACCAATACTGAGATTGTCATGCCATCTTTTTATTTTTAATGATAAAAAATTCTTTTTAGGGGCAGTGCCTTGCTTCATGACTTGAAAGAACAAATTTAAGAAACTTGGTAGTATCAAGCCTCCCTTTTATTGTTTAAGGTACCCATCAAGAATTGAAAAAATAGACTATGAGGAGGGTAAGATGTTGGTCCATTTTGAACGCTGGAGTCATCGTTATGATGAGTGGATTTACTGGGATAGCAATAGATTGCGACCCTTGGAAAGACCAGCACTAAGAAAAGAAGGACTGAAAGATGAGGAAGAGTTTTTTGTAAGTAACAAACTTTGATGTACTCCTTCTCCTTGGTAGCTACATAATTAAAAAAAAATTAGATTTCACAAAAACTCCACTTTTTGAAAAAAGAAATGTCTTTATTTTTTTACTGAAGTTATTAATCATCAAAGTTGTCTAAAATAGGACTTTAAAGCTGGAGAAGAAGTTCTGGCGCGTTGGACAGACTGCCGATATTACCCTGCCAAGATTGAAGCAATTAACAAAGAAGGTATGTGTTTGGAAATGATATTTAAAGCAAAGACAAAAAAAAGCTAAAAGACAACTTCACCTCTAGTTCTAATTCATGTAGTATCTCCATATAGTTTCTTCTTTTACTGGAATGTTACCTTGTTTCCTTTTTGGAAACCTTTCATTTTTGAGCATTTGGTAAGGTTAGTAAAAATTTATCTCACTTGTTGCAGATAAGCATAATAAATGAATGATGAATAATTGATTAAAATTTCTTTTGGTAGGTAATGGATTTGTAGTTCATTATTTTGATGTTTTTTCTATAGCTCTTATCTTTGATAGCTTTTTGGCCATTTTACAATTGGAATAAGCATTGTTTCAGTTCAAGAAACATTGACTGTATGCTATTGTGCGGGTTTAGGTTTTATGTTTGTAGCAGGAAGTAGAAAAGGGTAAAGAAAAAAAGTTGATATTCTTTTTTGATCATTTAAGTAAGATGTTTTGGGATGAGTCTCAAAACTTTTTAATTATTTGTGCCTTTCATTTATCTAGCCTACTCTTTTGTCATTCATATAATTGACAATGAATTGGTTTTTTTAAAATTTTGTACTTTTACTAAAATGTTAAGAGAAGAAACAAACAATGGAGTATTCAGAGAGGTGTTAATGTGTCAGTTGTTTTATGTTAGCACAGTGCTTTTCTCATATTAGCCCTACTAACCAAGTAGTTCAAGAATTATCCTCATTTTACAGATGAGAAAACTGTACGGGTTCAATGACTTGTTTCACATGGCCACTTAATGTATAAGGCTGTATTTGAGTCCTGATTTCAGCCTACTACCTTGTTTTGTTGCCACCCTTTTTCTCACATCTTAAGACTATGAGACAGCATCCTTTTGTATTGTTAGAAGGTGAGAAATGGTAAAAAAAAAAAAAGAAAAAATTAATTATCCAAAGGAAACAGTTACTTTTACAAAATAAACAGGAAAGAACAATACTTGTCATTAGTAGCTGTTAATTATATAGAGCCATTTGTAAATAAAGGGTGACTTTTTCTAGAAAAATATAAAAATTCTGCCTTAAACAGTCATTGGAATGCAGATGGGGAGAGAAGGATTAGTATTAGAAAAATTTTTGAAAGGGGATATAGAAAGAAAGGTAAAATGGAAAAAAAATGTAATAGCAGCTTAACTAGCAGTGTCTAAGTAATTAAACAAAGACCTTAGCCTAAGTATTCATTTCTTGTAATAAACTTGGCTGTAATTTGATTACATCTGACATGGCTACAATAAGGGGAAGAGTGGTGTTTTTGAGGCGTGTACTTTTTGGGTGAAGGTTGTATCTGGCTAGAGTCTACTCCTAGCCTTAATTCTAGAAGGTTGTCCAAGCACTATTAAATTGTTCATAATCAACTACATCTTAGGAAATGAAATTAGGACAATGTTCATACATTGGAAGATTCACCACAAAGTTTCATTGCTTGAATGAAGAGCAAGGATGACCCTTTTTCCGTAATTCTAAGACCGAGCACTCTTACTGATTGTACATTGTGTTTGATATGTGTTTTACATGTATTTATGTATATCCTGTATATATTTGTACATTCATATATTTGTGTGTGTGTGTGCACGTGCACATCATTAATTCTTCTTCTTCACTTCTTATATGTCTACTTCCAGTCACATTTCTTCATAGGCTCTTAAAATGTGTATGTAAGTTACTATTGGTAGAAAACTAAGGAAGATGTCAGTAAATGGTGAGGTCTTCTGCTGATGTTGAAAGCCCTTAACAAGTGATCAGAACTTTTAGTCATTTTTTCTGAAAATATTTGTTGTCTAACTTATCTGCGCCTTATGAATATAAAGGAAGAGTAAGTTATTACCTCTATACTTGAGTTTTGGGCAGCTAGGTGGAGCAGTGAATGGAGTGCTGGTCCTGGAGTCAGGAAGTGTCCCCAGACACTTGCTGGCCTTGTGACCCTGGGTGGGTTACTTTATCCTGTTTGCTTCAGTTTCTTCATCTGTCAGATGAGCTGGAAAAGGAAATGGCAAGCCCCTCAACTATCTGTAGCAAGAAAACCCCAAAAGGGGTCACGAAGAGTTGAACACAACTGAAATGACTGAACAATAACAACAAAACTTGAGCTTTGGGTATATTTGGGGAAACAGAATTAACCCATATGAATTGTTAAGTGCAGAGCCATTTGTGGCAAGTATTCTAAGACCAGTTAGCATTTAGAGAAGGAAGAGATAAATGCAAATTGAATTAGTTAGGAAAAGCTTCCTAGAGGCGGTTGGAACCCTCAAGATTGATCCTTGATGGATAGATAGGATTTATTTTGGCAAAAAAAGCTAAAAATAAGACATTTTGTATGCTGGGAACAACAAAAACAGAAGTATGGTATTGAGGTTGTATGTAATGTATGCAAAGGATAGTGTGCAACTTGACCTTATTGTAGAGAAAAGTATGTTTTGAAAAGGAGCAGCAAATCAAGTTGGATAGCAAGGTTGGGATCTCAAGAAAAACCATCAAAGCCAGATGTGATTATTTGAATTCAGTGGCAGTAGGCAGGAGGAATACAATTTCACTAGTTAGTAGAGTTGGAATTACTGACTTAACATCATAGTATTGTTTAAGCATCTATGTATATTTAAAAACACTGATCAGTTATATGCTTCTGTATGTAAACCATATGTGTGCATGGTGTTAAATGTTAAGCCTATACTAAATTACATGCTATTTAGTAAAAATACCAAATTAAATATATTTTATGAAATGGTATTTTTCTAATTTAAATATTTAGATAAAATAAGCTCATGAAGCACTGTCAAACCCAAACACTGCACTGATTAACAAGTGTGAAAATTGTACGAGTGCCTATGAGCAAATGAATACCTTTGAATTTCTACCTTTTTATTTTCCATTTCATAGTAGAAACCTAGACTTAACTGAGGTACTTCCTTTTTTTTTAAGCTGCATATAATTAAGGCAAAGAGACTTCTTTAAACTATAAATGATTATTTATTACATTAGACTTAAACAGGATTCTAATGCTTTGGAAGCAGTCTGGTTTAATGGAATGAACAAAGGTCTAGGAGTTGAGACCTGGGCTCTAGATTTCACACTGTTATTAACTTAGCTACATAACCTAGGGTGAAGTCATTTAACCTCTCTATATATTAGTTTCCTTCCTCCTCTATAAATTGGATGGCTGGATTAGATGATACTGTTTTTGTCTGTTTTCAAATAAAATGTGCTCTTTTTGACAATTATAGATCTGTTCCATGTATTTTCTGCATATTAATTTTTTTGGATTTATATATTCTTTTCAATGTTTTAATGGGAATTAACTTTCAGAGTGTAGAGTAATGCTTGTGGAAATACTGTCAAGCATTTTTATACATATATATGTGTGTGGGGAGAGAGAGAGAATATGTGTTTTATTTCCATGGTGATTATCATAATTATATGCCTCAATTCATGATACAGTACCTCTTCAGGAAAAAAAAATTAACTTCCTTGTTTTGAATTATAATTGTTCTAAGAATAAATATATACAGTTATCTTTTAATGGTCCTGAGAATGCAGACTTAATAAACTATGTATGATACTCTGGATGTTCTTGTTTAGTTAAATTAGATAACTTTTAAGGTTCCCTCCAACATTGACATTTTATGGTTTTTGTTTTTTCCTCAATAGTATTTTATTTTTTCCAATTACATCTAAATATAGTTTTCATCATTCACTTTTATAAGATTTTGAGTTCCTAAGTTTTCTCCTCTCCTTCCCCATGCCCTTCCCCAAAGACCTCAAGCAGTCTGATATAGGCTATACATGTACAATCATATTAAACATATTTCCACATTACTCATGTGGAGCAAAAGGGGGAAAAAATAGTATGCTTCAATCTGCATTCAGACTCCATAGTTCTTTCTCTGGATATGGTTAGCTTTTTTTCCATTATGGGTCTTTTGGAATTGCTTTAGATCATTGCATTGCTGAGAAGAGCTTGGTCTGTCAAAGGTGATCATCTTATAGAATTGCTGTTACCATATAAAGTGCTCCTGGTTCGACTCAATTCACTCAGCATCATTGTGAATTCAGCTGTTTTAGTCATGTAATGTTTCTTTCTCTTAATGGATAACTAGTTAGATTTAAGGGTTATTGTACCTGATGGCTGAATTTTGTAATTAATGAAATTAATCATGTTTCAGGAACATTTACAGTACAATTCTACGATGGAGTTATTCGATGTTTAAAAAGAATGCACATTAAAGCCATGCCAGAGGATGCCAAAGGGCAGGTAAGAATGTTCGCTATTCCTTGTTAAATCATTTTTGTCTGTTGAGGACTAAAAAGGCATTCATGAATGGTGACCTGTAGCTATTTATTTTTAAAGAATAAACTAATTGTAGGGTTATGTGCTGATAACCCCAAATAGCAGCACGTAAGTGAGGTCTTGAATGTCACAGAAATTATACACATGATATTTGCTTCTTTGGTTTTAGACCTGCTAAAGTTATAGGTCACTAGTTTCTGTTCCAGGTGAAATCCCAGCATCCACTAAGCTGGTGTTGTCCTATCGACCCAGCTGGAGCGTGGAACCAGTCTGTGGGAAGTCAGGTAAGTGCCTCTTTTTACAGTATATAGTGTGGCTTTGAAAGTTATTTTTTACTATAAAATTTTATATTGAGTTTTCTTTTTATCCTCTCTCCCTACCCCAAGTCATACTAATGTAGCTTTCTTAAAAGGCGCTTACCTGACCCTCTGTAGGCTGTTTTCTCTTAGGTTACTGTATCTGATATAATATGATCAATTTAGTTAATAATACTTTGCTACAATTCAGAGCAAGAATATTAAGCATTCATAAGAGAATTTGGGGTGTGATTTAAAATCACTTATGCATTTGTTAAATACGCTTCTTGAAATCCTGGAAAGAAAAGGTGCCAGTAGAAGATTAAAATAATAATTTTTATATTCTGCTGTTATTTGGGATTTTCAGCACCTGGACCTACAATTAAGCACTAGAAAGTAATTTAAAAAGTGTTAAATTTGGAAATTTGGTAAAATAGTCTTTTGGGGGTTCAGAGATTGCATAGTGGTCTGATGTTTCTTTGTACTTGGTAGAAAGTCATAGTTTTTGTAACAGACTATCTGCAAGGACACTGAAAAATAATTGTGTGTCAGGTTATTGGCATTTCATAGTAAATTTTAATCAGCTAAAGATTTTCTCTTAAAATTTCTCCTAAGTTGTTTTCTTGGGCAAGGAAATTATGAAAATTATTTTTCAAGCAACTAGATATTTTTTACTATTCAATATTTGTGAAATGGAATAACTAGACAGCTCCCTCTAGCAGATTTTCCCTTGCTATAAATGCAAAACTTAGTAATTTAGTGGGCAGATTTAAAAGTTCTTTTCATATGGAACCGTTGGCACATTTGTATGTATACACAAAATGTTTTTTCAAAAATTACTTAGAATTTTATTATTTCAGAAATATTGTGAGTTCTTGAATTTTTGCATGGAAAAATATAATGTAGGAGTGGGAAAATACCTTGACACTTGTATATTTAATTTGTGAAGCAAGGCTCATCATTGATTTAAACCATTTTAAAAATAAAATTTTATTATCCTGATTAGTCATATGCCCCCAAAAGACAATAAAATAAATAAGTGACTTTAGAGTTTTTAGGCAATTTGCCATAATGACTCAAAATACAAATAATTCTAAAATTGCTGGTTGCATATATTACTGTATTTAAAAATCAATTTAAAAATTAACTTTAACACTTTTTGTATTTACATCATATATCACACGTTAAAGTTACATCTGTTATAAGAATTTTGCAGCTTCATAGGACAAGTTGTTTGGGAGGAAAGCTGGGTATTAGCCTCTTTTCTTCAGTTCTAAATTTTTTTGTGTGATTTTTCATTACCTGTGCAAGGAAGTATTTTTTGAATAAAATACTTTATTCAGTACTTTGATTTCATGCATGTATTTTTCTGATGTCCTCACAAGTTAACAAGGGGTGAGGCATACCCATTTTGAGATTAGGAAGTCCTATAGTGGTTGTATAGGCACCAGGAATTTAAATCTTGAGCTTGGTGTTTTCTAGATTTTGATTAGTTCTTTATAAAGAACTAATAAGTTACTTTAAATGATAAAGCTATTGTACAAAGATAACAGTGCCCTCCTGAAATGTTCATGTTGTACTCTTTCAACAAGCCTTAGGGTAAAAGAAACAAAAAACAAGAAACTTTCAGTGAAGTTTGAAAAATTTTATTTTTGTGATACCCTTGAAACTAATTCTTTGATCCGATTAAGGAAAGCCAACTATTAAATTAACTAACTTCAAAACATTTTTCTAGGAAATAGGAAGTTAGGAAACTTCACATGTCCTTAATTGGCCAAGTTTGCATATGGAAATTCTTGCAGCGAAATAATAGGAATGTGAAGGCCTTTGGGGGGTGGAAGAGAAACTTATTTATGTGAAAACTTATTTATGTGAAAAAATGATAACTCGAGGGAGGGACACAGCACTTCTCTTGACTGTCATCACTTCTGACCTGGACCAGAAAAAAAGTATAGCAACTCCCTCAGGCTTGTTGTGAGGATCAAGTGAGTAGATTTTTGTAAAGTGCTTAGCACAATGCCTAGCATCTAGTAGGTGCTGTATAAATGTCAGCCATCATCATTAATCATGGAGGTAAGTTTGAACCATGATGCTTTTTATCTTTGGGCTCTGTGGGTCTGTCTTCAGAGCAAGGTAGTAGAGGAATCCTTATACTCTTTTTTCTTATCTTGTTTCCTCAAGAGGACATGACAGCTATCTCTAATTCAGTTAAATATTAGTATTTTTGAAGATCAGTTCAATTCAACAAATATTAAGTACCCATGCTATACAGATCACTCCATGCTGGAGGTACCAAACCAAAAATAATCCTTGCCCTCCAGGAGTTTGCATTCTACTGGACTGGAAGGATATTATGTGTAAACAAATAGGTAAACAGAGTGATGCAAAATGATATCAAGAGGGAGAGAACATTAAGTAACTGGAGAATCAGGAGGTGATACCCAAGATATGTTGGGAAGGGAGCACAGGATTCTAAGAAGCCAAGAAAATGAAAGAGGATGTTTTGGAGCTGGGGACCCAGCTATGCAAAGTTCTAGAAGTGTGTGGGGAGGGGGAATGTCTTCAGAAAAGAGCTAGTAAACCATTTTAACTGGACAGTAAGCCCATTCAAGGGAGTACTGTAATATGAAATAATTTTGGAAAGGTATGTAAAATCTGGTCTGTGGAATACTTTAAGTGTTACCTTTCTAAGAAGCACTCCTTACATTCTAGATGCCTCAGGATATCACAGAAAACCCTTTGAAAACCCTAAAACCAACAGGTCATTTTGTAATAACAAGAATGTATCATGACCAAGAAACTTCTCTTTCTTGGTTAAGAGTTCTTGCTCTAGCATAAATAATTTAACCACCCTACTGAGACCACACCTATTCTTCCTCTTTGCCTAGTTCTTTGTACTTCACTCCTTAACCCCACTTGTATTTTGCTAGATCTTCCCTTAGGAAGGTTATTCTGTGTGCTTTCTTTCAAATTGCTAGTAAGAGAAAATACACAGTTTTGTAGGGAGGGGCATTGTACAAGTTTTAGTCCTGAAGTTAAGTAAAGAAAACTGAATAGACAAACTGATGAAACCAGAGATATTTGGTGGAATAATAAGGTTGTTAAAAACCACAGAATTGTTAAATGCTTACAATTCACCAATAAGACTAGTACCAACATTAACTTGTATTCACAACAAAGTGGGATCAAGTTAATAGCTGCTTCTGGTACATGAAGGAAAATAATTGTACTAATAGCTGATGTTCATGTAGCCTTTTACTCATGTTCCGTTTGATTCTCATAAATATTCTGTAAGTTAAGGAGTACAGCTCTTACTATCTCGTAAGCTTTCTGTGAGTGGGAAATTTCATTTCTTGTACTTAATTGTCCAGTGCCAAGCACAGTACTTGACTCTAAAATAGTTGCTGATTGATCCCACTTTTACAGATAAGACACTGAGACCAAGAGAGTTTCTCTGATTTGCCTACGATAAAACAGTTGTTAGAGGTGGGATTCAAACTCATGTCTTCTTATGTTGCAGTGCTTTTTCTTTTATATGATTTTTGTTGTTGTTCAGTTGTTTCAGTATTGTCCAACTCATCATAACCCCTTTTGGGCTTTTCTTTGCTAAGATACTGGTATGGTTTGCCATTTACTTCTCCAGCTCATTTACAGATGAGAAAACTGAGGTAAACAGAGTTAAATGACTTGTCCAGGCTCATACAGCTGGCAAGTATCTGAGGTCAAATTTGAATTCAGGAAGATAAGTTGTCCTGACTTCAGGCCCAGTACTCTATCCACTGTGTCACCTAGATGCCCGTATTTATGTGCTCACTTTTTTTATATGATGCTGCTTCTCAAAGAGAAAATAATAATAATAAAAATAATAATAATGTTGATAGTCTAAGGTTTTAAAGAGCACACAGGTTCTTCTTGACCACCTGATTTAACAAGTTTAAAGTCTCTGTCTCATTAGTAGCCCTTTTCTTCTAGGCTCTCAAAGAGGTGAGAAGGTGGAAAGGATTTTTTTTTCTTTAGTTGAAAGCCCACATTTCTTGATCAATTTCTCATAGAGATAGAGCATTTAGAATCAAGAGAAAACTTAGAAATAATGTGGCCCAACCTCCTTGTTTGACAGGTGAAGAAATTAAGACCTTGTACTTCCTACAGCTGTGGTATAACTTTTAAATTATTTGACCATTTATTCTGGAGAAACAGGGTTCAAATGAATTTTTTAAAAAATATTAGTGTATTCTTGATGAAGAATGACTCCCTCTTTCTCTTCTGCCTTTCTCTCTTCTCCCCAAATATCTCTGGTTTCATTAGCTTTTCTACTCCATCTCTGGAAATGTCTTCCCTAGTCCTAGGTATTGGTTATTGAGAGAGGTCTGTCTCTGTTAAGTTTGCTGTCCTAGAAAGTGCTATCACCTCATCATTCTCTTTACTATGTCTCCCCAAAGCATTTACTGGAAAAATCCTATACATTAACTATTTCTTAATCTTGCTTCTCCACCGTTGTTTACTGTGTTGTCAAAATGAAATTGTTAGTTCTTTTCTGTTCTGGAGGCCAAAACTTTAGGGATACTTTTCATGACATTTGGTATCTAAACATTTTCTGTCTCTATGTAGATAGATAGACAGTTTAGATGTTCTTCAAGATGGTCTATACATCCTCCTTAGTAATATAAACCAGAACTAGACATTACTCCAGATGATTAGATTATTGTCTCAATTTTTTACTTAATGTATTTCTAAGCTAGGGTCAGCTAGTTGGTGCAGTGGATAGAACTAGACCCCGAGTCAGGAGTTCAGATCCAGCTTCTGACACTTACTTAGCTTTGTGACCCTGGGCAAGTCACTTAGCCCTGTTTGTCTCAGTTTCCTCATCTGGAAAATGAGATGGAGAAGGAAATTGCAAAACCATTCCAATATCTTTGCCAAGAAAACCCTCAAGTTGTGTCTCAAAGAGTTGGGCTGTCTGAAATGACTGAACAACAACAACATATTTTTCTAAGCATGCATCCTGTTTTTGAGATATGCTTTTAAACTAGTGTATTGTATTGTTGTACCTACCACAGTGTCTGATGCATAATAAATTCTTAGTAAATGCTGGTTGACTCACTAACTCATTTTCAGGTTTGTTCATGATCCTTTCTGAGGAGAAGTTGGCTATACCCAGCTTGTCAAATGGATAAACAGTTACTTAGCTACATTTTTCTTTTTTTTTCAATTTCTTTTTTTTTTTTGGAGGGGGAAGGCAAGGCAATTGGGGTTAAGTGACTTGCCCAAGGTCACACAGCTATTAAGTGTTAATTGTCTGAGCCTGGATTTTGCACTCAGGTCCTCCTGACTCCAAGGCTAGTGCTCTATTTTCTGCGCCACCTAGCTGCCCCTACATTTTTCTTTATAGCTTACTTTTTCACTTCTTTTTCTACTGATTAACTTCATATACTTGCTTTTGGAAGCCAGATTCCTCAAAAAGGTTATATATCCTAAAACCTCCTTTAGCCCAGCCACTCGTTTACTAAAATGAGAGTTAACAGTTATATTTGCTAGGTATATGCTGTTGCTTCTTAAAGCCTACAATTATAACATCGAGGAATTTCATGCATTGTTTTTTAACAGTCTGATACAGTAGAAAAGATACTATATTTATAGGGAGAAAAGATCTGAGTTCAAATCCCACTTCTTTTACTCATTTCTGAATGATCTTGGGCATATCCCTTTGCCTCTCTTGCTTCAGTTCCTTATCCATAAAATGAGGGGCCTGGGCTAGATGGTTTCTGAGGTCCAACTTTAAATGTGTAATCCTATGATCAAGACCAGGGGTGAGGAACCTTTAGCCTTGAGGCCACATGTGACTCTGCGTCCTCAAGTGCATCCCTTTGACTGAATCCAAACTTCATAGAACAAATCCCCTTAATAAAAAGATGTGTTCTATAAGACCATATTTGGCCTCAAGGCTACAAATTCCCCATCCCTGAATTCCAGACTATTCTTCTCTATCTCATCTACATGATTCATTTATGGACTCCAGCTCATTATCCATATGTAATATCTATCTAAAATATATATACTGATGGACTGACTCAATGGATTGCCCATCTAGCTGCCTGGCATAGTTTAGGCAATAGACATTTTTCATCCATTTGATTGGGATTGTTAGGATGGTCTCTCTTGATTGGTCATTAATTTTATGGAAGGAGTTCTGTTTTATTCTGAAGCTTAATGTAATCAGTACGGTGTTAGATGCAGACAATAACATGTGAAGGACTTTATCAAGCAGAGGAAACCCCTCTTTTTTTCCTTTTTAAAAAATTTTTTTCCCAATTAAATGTAAAAACAATTTTAATATTCCTTTTTGTTTTTCCATTTTTGAGTTCCAAATCTTCTCACTCCCTCCTTCTTTCCATTTGAGAAGGAAAAGCAGTTTGATGTGGGTTATACATGTGTAGCCATATAAAACACATTTTCTTGTAAGTCATTCTGTGAAAGAAAACAAAACTAAAAAACCACACCCAAAATAAAGAAAGTAAAGAAAAAATATCTTTGATCTGCCTTCAGGCTCTACTACAAGTTCTTTTTCTGGATATGGACAGCACCTTTCATAAATCCTAGAGAATTGTCTTAGATCATTGTATTCATGAGAATAGCTAAGTTGTTCATAGTAAATCATCATACAGCATTGCTGTTACTGTGTACAGTGTTCTCCTGGTTTTGCTTATTTCACTTTGCATCAGTTCATGTAAGTCTTTCCATGTTTTCCTGAGATCATCCTGCTCATCATTTCTTAAAGCACAATAGTATTTCATCACAATCATATACAACCCCTTGCTCAGTCCTTCCACAGTGACGGACATCCCCTCAATTTCCAATTCTTTACCGCCATCAAAAGAGCTGCTATAAATATTTTTGTACTCATAGGTCCTTTTCCTTTTTGTTTTTTTATCTCTTTGGAATATAGACCTAGTAGTGGTATTGCTTGGTCAAAGGATACGCATGATTTTATTGCCCTTTGGGCATAGTTCCAAATTGCTTTTCAGAACAGTTTAATACAACTTCGCCAGTGGTACATTAGTGTCTTAATTTTCCTACATCACCTTCAACATGTGTCATTTTCCTTTTTTGTCATATTAGTCAATCTGACAGGTATGAGATGATAGCTGAGAGCTGTTTTAATTTGCATTTCTCTCATCACTACTGATTTAGAACTTTTTTTTTCATATAACTATAGATAGCTTTTGTTACTTTGTCTGAAAACTGCCTGTTTATATCCTTTGACCATTTATCATTGAGGAATGGCTCTTATTTCTATAAATTTAACTCAGTTTTCCATATATTTGAAAAATGAAGTCTTTATCAGAGAATCATTGTAAAAATTTTTTTCATAGTAATGATTATGAACTATGTATTTCTCTATTTCCCTCCATCCTATTTCACCTGTTTATCTTACTTTCTCTCTCTTTTTACCTGGTCCCTTCTCAAAATTGTTTTGCTTTTGATTTTTACCTCCCTTAAACTGCCCTCCCTCATATTGGCTACCCTTCTTCTCCCTTCTCTTTTCCCCTTTCCTACTTTCCTGTATGGCAAGATAGATTTCAACACCCAGCTGAGTATGTATATTGTTCCCTCTTTGAGCCAATTTCAATGAGAGTAAGGATTGTGTTGTATTCCCCAATTTTTGCCCTCCAGTTTTTCAGACCTCTTTTATGTCATATAATTTATCCCATTCTACTTCTCCCTTTCCTCTTCTCCTAGTGTATTTTTCTTTCTCATTCCTTAATTTTCTTTTTTTAGAGAATCATGCCATCACATTCAACTTACACCTCTGTTTTCTGTTTATATATTCTCCTAATTACCTTAATAATAAAAAAGTTTTTAGGAGTTACAAATATCGTTTTCCCATGTAGGCAGATAGTTTAACCTTATTGAATTCGTTATGATTTCTCTTTCCTGTTTACCTTTTTATACTTCTTTTGCATCTTGAATTTGAAAGTCAGATTTTCTATTCAGCTCTTGTTTTTTCATTATGAATGCTTTGAAGTTTTCTATTTCACTAAATGTCCATTTTTTCCACTAAAGGATTATACTCAATTTTACTGGGTAGGTGATTTTTTTGGTTGTAATCCTAGCTCTTTTGCCCCCTAAAATATCATATTCCAAAACCTCTGATCCTTTAATGTAGAAGCTGCTAAATCTTGTGTTATTCTGACTGTGGTTCCATGATATTTGAATTGTTTCTTTTTTGCCACTTGCAGTATTTTCTCCTTGATCTGGGAGGTCTGGAATTTGGTCATAATATTCCTGGGAATTTTGATTTTGGGATGTCTTTCCAGAGGTAATCAGTGGATTTTTTCAATTTCTGTTTTACCCTCTGGTTCTAGAATATGAGGGAAGTTTTCCTTGATAATTTCTTGAAAGATGATGTCTAGGCTGTTTTTTTTTTTTCATGACTTTCAGGTAGTCCAATAATTCTTGAATTATCTCTCCTGCATGTATTTTCCAGTTTAGTTATTTTTCCAATGAGATATTTCACATTTTCTTTGATTTCTTTCCTTCTATTGATTTTGTTTGATTGTTTCTTTATGCCTCATAAAGTCATTAGCTTCCTCTTGCCCAATTCTAGCTTTTAAGGAATTATTTTCTTCAGTGAGCTTTTATACTTTCTTTTCCACTTGGCCAGTTCTATTTTTTAAAGAGTTTTCTTCAGTGAATTTTTGTATGTCTTTTTCCATTTGGACAAATCTGTTTTATTCTTCTCTTCATTGGGTTTTTGTACCTCTTTTACCCTTTTGGACTATTCTGTTTTTTAAGGTGTTATTTTCTTTGGTATTTCTTTGTGTCTCCTTTACCAAGCTGTTGACTCTTTTTTCATGATTTTTTTGCATCAGAAACAGTATTTGTGTACCATTTGATAATACCATTGATAATAAAATAAAAATTCGGTCAGATATACTGTATGGAATATTTTGTTCTCCCTCATTTTTATCTGTAAATTTCCTTGGGATTTTAAAGCATTTTCAGGTTTGTTTGTTTTTTTTCAACTTTAGGATCTCGGGTTTTACTTTTTCAGCTTTAGTATCTGGTTTTTAATAGATAAAGTTGGAGGTGTTGTAATTGCCTTTCCTCTAGTTTTGGTCTTATCATTCTTTCCCTTTTCTTCTAGTTTTTGGTGGTTGACCTTACCTTTCATATTATTCAGTGGTCTGACCACCCACATACCCACAATTGATTTAGAAATGATAGCTATATTAGTAGTTAGTTATTTATTTTCTGAATTGCTATTGTCATTTTCATGGAGGGAGGAGAGAAGATAATCCAGTACATGTTATTTCCAAATCTGTATGTCTGTCCATTCTGACACTTTTGGGGGAAAAAAAGCACCCATTTTATCAGGCATTCCAATTAGTCTACAACCTTTTGATACATTTTAATTCTTATTCTGAAATCTCTTACCAGATTTTTTGGATCTTTCCTGTGTTCACATTCAAATTAATGTCATTTAACATGAACAAATTTGTGTTTGGTGTGTGTGTGTGTGTGTGTGTGTGTGTGTAATGATATGCTAGTGGTTCATCAGCTGCAGTTAATTCATGGAAGCTTTCTTGCTTAGGCTGTTGAAAGGCAAAATGACCAATTGTCCAGTGAAATGATGTTTCTTTTTGTCCTTGAGATCATGATGATATCTCTCTAGGAAGAACTTGTGAGCCATATTTCTGTTTAGTTGAAAATTCATCATGTCGTCTGTTTTCCTTTGTGAGTGGGATTGTCAGAATTAATATGGTTTAGTGACTTTATTAATATGTTGACATAACTGATTTTTGGATAAGGCTTTCACATCATAATTAGATTTTCTTTTCCTTTTGTCCTGATACTATGATTTCATTAGTGTGTATTAACACCTGATATGGAAACTTTCTATCAACCACCAATTCATTTATAGCTTAGAGTTGCCTGGACCACTGAAAGGTAAAAAACATGAAATGCCCAATGTTATGCAGGTACAGGACTTAACAGGGTTCTTCTGAAATCTATAAATGGTTCTCTGTCCTCTGTTTCACAAGGTCTTTCCCACATTTAAAGTACCATCAGTTAAGGTTTATTGGTAGACTAAAAATCCTGTTATTCTCAACACCTTTTACCTTTTCTTTGGCCACTCCATGATGATCAGTGAAGAATAGAAGAGGACTGTTCAGGCCTAATGTCCCTGTCATATTTTTCCACTGGATGCATTGTCCAAAAGATTTGTCTTCTAGTGACCAGCTGTTGATGAGCCTCTACATACTTAGCTAGACTAGACAATGGACATTCTGTGTACTTTTCCCTTTCCGTCGCACGTGCTCCTAAAACTTATACTTTATTGGCATACCCTTTGAGAACTCAGGGTCACTTTCTTTCTGCTAAGAAGCATCATGTAGGATTTTTGTGAAGGATCTGAGTTAAAAAATCCTCAAGTTCTGTTTCTGATGTCACTTCTTGTCTTTGCCTTTAAGACAACTGCATGTATTACCTGCAAAACCTTTCATTTTTACCTCCACCTGTCCTTTGTTAAACTTCTTTAATTAGTGAATATGAACAATATGTGCTTAGCAGCAAAAATTGGTCATCTGTGGAAGAGGAAATGGATTAGTATTATTCAGTGAAAAGTACCTTGGTTAACTATCTTGCAGTCATAGAAGAATTTGGCAAGCTAGTTTGGCAGTTGGGTCTTCAAACTAAATTTATCATGGAATTTATATAACCATTGAGCTAAATATCTTATCCTATTATATTCTGCCTCATTTCTCAAATGTCTTACTTTTTCTACTTTAAAATGCTTATGGGTTTTGTTACTACTTTAATTTCGAGTCATTCCTTCCCTCACCTAGATTGCTCATAACAAAGATAAAAAGTAGTTCAGGTAAGCTAATCAATATATCAGTCAAATCCAACATTCCATATAGTGTTCCATTCCTAAAGTCCCTGATGTCTGCAAAAAAGGGAGGGAAGTGCATTTCCCATTTTTTCTTTAGAGCCAAGCTCATTATAATTGTATAACAATCAATTTCAGGGTTTTTCCCCCTTTTTTTTCCTTTTTTTTTCTTCCCATTTTTTGTTGGAAGTCTTTGCATATATTGTTTTCTTGGTTCTTTTTATTTTACTTTGCTTTTGTGATCATATTCAGAATTTCTTGCAGTGTAATAATATTTCATTACTTCCATGTGCCAAAATTTGTTTAGCCATTTTTCAGTTCAATGAGCAGCTACTTTCTTTCTTGTTCAGGACAAAAAGTGATGCTATTTGTGTTTCTCGGACGTTTCTGCCTTTATAAAACCTCCTTGGGATATGGACTTATAAAGGATATCTTGGTCAAAGGGCACAGTTATTTTAGTCACTTAGTATAAATCTCAATGACTTTCCAGAATGGTTAGAGCCATTCATACCTCCATCAGTAGTGAATTAGGGTGCCTGTTTCCCCACAGTTCCAGCAATGTTAACTATTATTATGTCATCTCTAAGAGTTTTCTGGGTATCAGGTAAATTTTGAGAGGTTTTTTCATTTTCATTTCTCTTATTTCTAGTCATTTAAAGCAATCCTTTCTATAGTTGCTAATAATTTTCAGTTCTTTATTTAAGAACTACTTGCTATCTTTTGGTCATTTATCCACTAGTAACCTACTGTCTTTCTAAAATGTTAGCTTATAGAATATGATGTTAAGATCTATAGTGTAGTTTTTAATAGAAAATCACAAACTAATTAAAAATCAAATATACCAACAATCATCTTAGAATATCATCCGTCAGACCCACTGTAATTTTGAAAAAGTATATTCTCTTGGGAAGAGAGATAGAATTCTATAGAAATGCATTTCATTTTTCTTTGAAATAAAAACATAAGTATTTCTTCCTTTTTTCCCCTTTTCATGAATTAAACTAGGATTCTAGTATGGAGTTGTAGCATATTTATAGTTGCAAGGTACCTTAGAGGTCATCTAGAGCAGTGGTTCTCAACCTGTGGGTCACGACCCCTTTGGGGGTCAAACGACCCTTTCACAGGGGTCACGGGTCACCTAAGACTATCGGAAAACACATATTTCTGATGGTCTTAAGAACCGAGACACTGCTCCTCTATCCGTCTCCAGGTGGGTCCACCCACATGCAGATATGCCCACATACGAGTATTAAAGGCATTAAGAAGGTTGAGAACCACTGATCTAAAGCATTCTCCTCCTTTTCTGTATGAGAATACTGAGGCTCAGAGTGGTTAAATGATTTATTCAAGGTCACATTAGTAAGTAGCAGGAATAGGATTCAGATGCAGATTATCTGATTACAAATCCATTGTTCTTTCTTTACTGAGTTTCCTTCTGTACAGTGGAAATGAAACCCAGCACATAAGCACCTTGCTAGTTTTCTAATTTGTCGTGACATGTATAATACTTTGATTTAGTTTCCTTGGAGTATGTAAGATTATATTCTTGTTGAAGTCTTAAAGTAACCCGGGACTTGATATTTTTCCAATTTATGGATGATTATACAGTTAACTTACTAGGGAATTAAAAGGAAGACCTAAAATCCCCCACTTTGATAATATTGTCAAAATATATTTCAACAGATATTTTGTAGTTTTTTAAAAATTGCTTTAGTTCATAAAAATGTTTGCTTTTTCTTGAATAATTTTAAATATTTTACATATTTTTGCTTTTCTTTTTTGGAGGATTGGATAGCTTTAGTCAAAGCAGCTGCTGCTGCAGCAGCCAAGAACAAAACAGGGAGTAAGCCTCGAACCAGTGCAAACAGCAATAAAGATAAAGAAGAAAGAAAGTGGTTTAAAATATCTTCAAAGAAGGAAGAAACATCAACCTCTACAGCCATACAAGAAGTTGAGAAAAAAGAAGAACTGCCAACATCAAGTGAAACTTTTGGTACAAAAGAATTCTCATGTTTATTCTTTCTTTGGTGATAAATTCAAATTGTGTACTCTGTTCACCAAGAATTGTGTACAGCAAGGTATTGCATTAGGCTGTTTTTTTCCCTACACACCACAATTATCAACTTATATGGCCTATATATATCAATGTTCTATTTGTTGATGCTCTGGTTGAGAGATATCTCCTCACCAAGTATATATCCTAAGTAACTTGTAGATCAGTGGTGTCCAACTCAAATAGAGGCCACTAAATTGTATATAAGAATCCCTGTGGCTATATGTTGACATAGAAAACCACATATTAACATCTGTATTCTATTGTATTTTTGCTTTGTTCACTATTTACTGATTACATTTTAATCAGGAATGTTGCTGGCCACATTTGGGGACTGCAAACTTGACACTCTCTTTTATAGATTGTAATGTTCTTGGTAAATACATAGCAATTCCTGTGGAAGGAGATAGCGAAATAATTTTCTGCGTAGCTGTCTGATGTAGAAAGGCAGATTTTCTCTAATGTTCTTGGCCAAAAAAATCAATTTCTTATTAATATTTTATTAATAATATATAGCATATACTAATGATTATTTTTACCATAATTTTGAAGCATGTCAGTTTTATTCTTTTCGTGCCAGCTTTTTTGGTTGCAAATTTTGGCTAGTCAAAGTAATTCCAATAACCAAGATGATCTAAAATTAGGATTCTCTCTTTTCCTGCTTTTAGAATATGAGGAATGAATACTGGATTCAGGCATGTGCCATGTTCTGGTCAGTCTGGATATGGGTATACCATCAGAAAAGTCCTGATGCCTTTTGTTTTTACCTCCTCAAGAATATGAAATTTATGTAAAAATGTTTTTTGTATTGTCATTAAAAAGATGAGATGTTTGTGTGCTTTAATTTTAAATTTACTGATAAACTCATATATGTGTATTTCATTAATAGTAGGACTCCACGTAGAGACTGTTCCAAAGATGGTCTTTCCACAGCCAGAGAGCGCATTATCACACAAGAGGAAAAGTAATCAAGGCAACTCTTTTCAGGCAAAGAGAGCTCGTCTTAACAAGATTACTGGTAAACTGTGATGACTTTTTTCTTTTGGCTGGGTTTGGGAATGGAGGGAATCAAAGTTTTCTTGTATCTACCACTTATTCCACTTATTTTTTCAGCAATAATTCATGTAACATTTTAAACTATTTTTGTGTAGTCAGGGCCCTTACATTATTGATAAAATCTAGTTCTACATTGCTTCTCTCTGCCCCCTCCCCCAGTCTTTGTTAATTCCCTATGACTTTGCCATATTTTTCTTCTGTACAATGAGAAAACTAGCACCTACCTCACAGGGATGTTGTGAGGGTCACTTAAATTTTTAAAAATGTTGTGATATTCTTTGATCAACTCAAAAGTAAGAATAATTTTCACTGTTAGAAATGTACTTTTCTTGTAGACCTATATGGACTTATTTATTGTGATTTTTTTGAGAGATGTGAATTTTTTAATGAAATTATTCTTCAGGCTACTAGATTTTTAAGATGCTATCACATCTCATTGGAAAAATAAAATTTTATTTCTAAATAATTATTTTATCAGCTCTTTAGATAATAGAGATCTGTTAATATTCTTTACTTAACAAAATGATGTACAGTAATAAACCCCTGGTGTAGAAGTTTATTTCATTACCATTTCCAGTTAATAAATGGCATAACAACATTACTGTTGTTATTACTGTCTAAATCTGCTTTAGAGCTCTTAAAAAAAGTAATTTCACTGAATATAAATAATTTTATTTTTAATAAGTGGAGGCCACTAATCTTATTTTAAAGATTAGATAGGTTTTTGTTATCTAAACTTTAAAATTATTAATTTTTTTGTTTAAAAAAACATTTGATTTCACTTAATAGAATTCTTGACTTGCCGTTGGAGGGAAAAACTATTGTATGTGGTCATGTCCTTCATGAGGTTACACTACTAATCCACATTTCTCATTAATAATCTTAGTGCATCATCATAAACAGATTCATGAAGTTGTGAAATCCTGTTGTGACACTGTTCAGCCATTTACCAGTTCATAAAATATTTATGTGAAGCTAATTTGTCAATAATACTTTTTTTTTTTACTTAACATAATATTTTTCTGGAACCTTTTAATAGATATTAGTAAGAGTAAGTTCCTTGAGATTAGGAATTGTTTCATTCTTTTATTTGTATCAAATACTTAACACAGTGCGTGCCATGGAATAGGTGCTTAATAAATGCTTTTTAGTTGATTTATGCTAAATGTCATGATTCAGATTGTTTAATTCAGTAATTAATATTGCCAAAGTTTTTCATGAGGGCATTAACCCATTAGACAGTTTGTTATTTTTTAGTTCAAATTATTTTTTAGAGTAACTAACATTTATATAGTGCTTTAAGATTTACTAATAACTTTACAAATATTATCTCCTATGCTCATTTTACAGATGTGGACTCTTAAGGCAAATAGTGAATTTTATTCTTTTTTTTTTTAAATGACTTGCCCTTGTCACACAGCTAGTAACTGAGGCAGGATTTGAACTCACATCTTCCTGACTCCAGGTCAGGAAGTGCTCTATTCACTGAGCCACCAGGAGTAATTAAAGTGAAAAGTAGAATCTACTAGTGAACTTCATTGTAACATTCATTTAGTGATTTTTCAATTGATTAATAAAAAATGTAATTTTATTCTTTTCTTATTCTCTCGTGCCCTCCCTTCTCCTTCCCCTTCTTTATGCTCAGGGGGGATCTTTTTTCCTTCTCTTTTCTTAAAGATAACTTCATCCTTTCCTTTTATTTCTTAAGAGTAAAAAGACCAGTACTTTGGAGAGAGCCAGATCCTTACCCTTTTAGGGATTAGGGTGACACTTTCAGCCCCCATCCATTTTTTAGAATTTATAACATTGTACAACATCCTATGGCAAGAGTGAAACAGAATTGTTCTGACTCGTGATTTAAAGAGAAACACCTCTAGTGTAGGAGCAGGATTTGGAGAAGATGGAATTGCTGTGCTCTTGGGATATAGGCCCCAGTTTTCTGACGTCATGTTTTTTTACTTAGTTTTGATGACTCATTATGCCTTTCTAGTACCTTACTGGGAATCCATGTGACTCTTTGAAGAAGATGGACAAATAGACGATAATAATATAATGACAACTTAACTCATAAGGATATATTAATTGTAAATGGCCTTGAGAGCACAGTAATGAGGTAAAAGAGAGGCCTTTTGCAATGCGCCTCCCAAGAGGACACGTGGATGGTTCCTTAGTAACAGCCTCTGTTTATTGTGAGAGAAGTGAAGCCACTGTGGTACAACTTCTTCAGTGTCCCTTGGGAACTTTGAGTGGATCAGTAGCAGCAACAGCAGAAAAGCATGAGACATAATGCACTGTCAGAATAGTATGAACACTTGACCAGATTCCTCTTTTTACTCAGAAGATTGATCTCTTTAACAGTTCTTCTCATGTAGATGCGTATATTCATATACTCATGTTAGAACAGTTCTGTGTATAAAAGAAACATATACTTAATGTCTGTGACCTTGGTTGAACTACTAAATTGCCTATACTCATATAAATTTTATTTGTAATTGATGGGAAACAGTGAGAAACACAAGTACCATGCAATGATGTTTTTGTCTTTGAATATGATGTGTTTGAACTCTTCCATGTCTGCTGTTAGACACTGGGAATCTGCCTTGTGATGTTCATAGCTACTCTGAATCGTTTCCCCTCTCACTTCCTATTTATACTTCTTTGAAACTAGAAGCAGCCTAGTGGATCATTCTCTGAGTAATAGTAATTCACATGCTCACTCCTTTTCAAATTTTTACCATAATTTCTACATGTTTAATTTCTGTCCCCCTTTTTACAACAAAGATTCTTAACCTTTTTTGTATTATACTCTGTTCTGATACTCTGGTGAAGCCTGTGCACCCCTTTTCAGAGTAATGTTTTTAAATGCATAAAATAAAATATATGGATCACAAAAGAAACCAGTTATATTGAAAAACAGTTTTCAAAGTATTTTTTAAAATAAATTCATGTACATCAGGTTAAAAAGCTGCTTTAAATAGATTAGAGCATGAGTGGCGTTTAAAAATATTGTTCTATATTTTAATTCAGCTAATACGCATGAGCCTGTAACTACATTTTTTACACCTTTTTGACACTGCCATTCCATATAGATCACACCTTGTTATAAGTCATAATATCTGAAATATGCATGATTAAAAATTAATTTATGGAGTCAGCTTAAAGATATAGTAGAAAGTCCACAATTTGTTCTCTGGGGCCAAGTAATTCATAAATTGCATTTTTATAGATAAGTATATGTATAGTCAAGGAAATAGGAAAAGCCATAGCAGCATTTGTCATGTATATCCTGTTTCTAAGACTCCATTTAGTAATAAGGCTAGGTAATACTTTAAAAAAATGCCCACGGCTTAGAACTGCCAGTAATTTTTTTGTTAGCTTATGACAGTATTTCTCCAGCTTTAGTGGGACTTATTTCACAAGTTCAGTTAAAGAACATAGAATCATAGCTTTAGGACTAGAAGAGACCTCAGTTGTCAGTTGGTCCAACTTGACATTTTGCAGAAGTGGAAACTGAGTCCCAAAGAGGTTAATAGACCACCTGCCTTGACACAGGTAACAAGCAGCAGAGCTAGGTCTTGAACCCAGGTGCTAAATTCCAAAATCACTAATACCATCTTGAAAAATTCTCCCCACTCCTAAAAAGGTGAAGAGATTTAGAATTATAGAATGAATTCAGTATTTTTAAATTTTAGGATGAAAAATGATGGAGTGATTTAAAAATTTTTATCATTTTATTCTACCCTCTTATTATTTCCGTACTCATAGAGGGTAACTAGAAATATTTTAGCTTGGAAAATTTGTGGATGGGCAGAGCAGGATTTTTGATATGTAATTTTTTTTGTATGCCTACATACATACATACATACATACATACATACATATATACATACATGCATGCATGCATATACTTACACGTACGTGTGTGTGTGTGTTTGTGTTTTCAACATAGGGTTATACATTTAGAGATGGAAAGGGGTTTTAGAGGCCACTGAATCCAACCTCCTAAATACAACAGCATGTATATACTCAGAGACAATTCATACATACATACATATATGTGTGTGTGTGTGTATGTATATGTATATGTATACATATACTAACTGCATATAATTAGCTGACAGGTAAATAAATTTCAGAAAATGATTAATGCTAGCCCCCCAAAATAATTACCTCTGTACTTTACCTTCCTCTTGGAGGAACAAACATTGACAGTGATATAATTTATATTCCAAAATTAATTTATTTCTTCCCAGTTAGTATTTACTAACCTGTTCTTCAAGAGGATGTACCATGGTTACTGAAACAATTTTTTAAGAATCAAGAATTATCAGATGAGATAAGAATTTGTTAACTACCCATAGACATTGGGCTACTTTTTAGTATAAAAGTAACTGTGTTCTTTCTTTAAGTACCCATTTGTCTTCTGATTTTTCCGTTGGCTCCAGTTTACATGAACTTTTTCTTGGGTTATATGATGTTCATGTACTCTTTAAAAGATCCTTTCATGGTTGAGGCATAGGAGTCTCTGGCCACAGTTGACTTCCAACATCAAAGGTTGATGTGTTTAATTTTTAAGTAACTTTTAAATAAATTGTCTATTTTTTTTTTGTATTATGTGGTTTTGTTTTTCCTGAACAAGTCCCTAAAATGAAATCCCTCTTTTAAGTGACTCTAAATGCTGTAATTTCATATTTTATGGTAGAAATTATCTAAATTTCCATTGAAAACTGTTGCAGTACCTTACTGGCTTTTCATTTTGTAGTTTCTCAGGATTTACCCACATGGCTTTAATATTGTATTCACTTATGTTGCATGTTACAATAGTCTCTTTTCCTTGGATACCTCTTAAAGATTGTTAAAACGAAATTTATTTGATACTCTAGTCCTATCAGCTAGACCTTCAAGCATGTTGTATAACAGATTGAATATTTTAAAAGCAAAAATGAAAAACAGAAAATGTGTTTATATTTGGACTAGATGGTCTTCAGTGTTTCTTCTTATTCTGAGATGGTGTGTATTACTGTTATTCTATAAATTTAAAATAATTATCCCTTTAAAACTAGAGCTATAAGATACATAACAAGGTGGATTTTCTCCACAAACAAGGAATTAGATATTTCCTAATCAATTTATTTTTAATTTTCAATGATTCATTGATTTTTGGTAAGACCTGGTAGAGAAAAGTGAAATGAAAGTGATTTTTAGTGATGTTCCATGTTGCGTTATCTCAGTGCAGCATGCCAACAGATATCCAACAGCTATATTAATATATGACATTAGGGTTGAATTTGAAATGAGAATTGTTTATTTCCCTGTGTAGTTGGTTTTTAAACTAATCCTGAAATAAGAAAATTAAATAGGAAATTTTATATAATCTTATGCATGGGAAAATTAAGTAGATTATTCTGTAGAATGTTTTCAGTATAAAATGCAAAAGGGCAGTGGGTGAAATAAAATTTTTGTTACAGAGCCATTGCTATTTGAGAATTCTGTTTTCTTTTAAATTTGTTGTTGCTGTTGATTGCTAGACATTTAACTAGTTAATAGTGCTAACTCTTGTTAGCATTTTTAGTGCAGCTGAGAGAAGATAAATTGATATTATCTAATTCTTGCGTGAGCTGATGAAATGTAACTCATATAGCAAAGTTATTGGGAATAAAATTGACATTTATATAAAATAACATTGTCTCATCTTAAATCCATATTTCATGTGTTTTGGCATATTTTCTTACAACATTATAAATATTTCTAGCTATTTAATCCTGAAGCATGATGACAGTATTTGTTGTATGGCTGGACAATGCTTTCCTTCATACTGCTTAGAAGTGTTATAATTGGCCTGCTCTGAAATAGCACTCCAGACTTCAATGATCTTACAGATAGAGTGTGGTTTTACCCGGAGACTGGGATATTCTCTGTCTGAATTGGACAACACAAAAGGTGCTTTGGAAAAAGACCCTGAACCATACTTTGCAGTTGGTCATTTAAGATAGGATTTTAATGTTTAGTAAAACTTCATTGTCATTTTCTAGATAACTCAATCTAGACTCAGATTAGAGAGTTAGTGGCATACGTAGGGGAAAAAATAGGTACAGTTATATAGTTTATCTTTTGATTTGGAAATGAGAGTTATTGAACTTAGCTGCCATTTTCAATTAGTAAGCACTGAAGACTCCTGGAGAGGATATAGAGAGGTGGTGTGATGTGAGGGTTAAAGCACTGGACTTAGAGTCAGGAACACCTGAAACTTACCATCTCTGACCCTAGGCAAGTTAGTCAGCCATTCTGTGTCTCAGTTTACTTTTATATGTAAAATAACAGGGTTGGATTCGATGGCACCTAAGGTCCTTTTCCAGCTCAAAATCTAACATCCAGTGTTAGAAGAAGTATGATATATATGTAGGAAGTTAAAATTATTATTAGGAGATGCATGCCAAAGGAGTCTAGGAAAAGGACTGTATCTACATAAGCAAAGTGATTTTGAGAATCAAGGCCAGTTTTCAGCCAAACAAAAAGGTTGCTTCCTTTCTATGGACATTTCAAGGAATTTTTTTTTTCCTTCTCATTAACTCTACTGTAATGGAGCTAAAAATGATCTCCAGAGCAACTTACCATTTCACAGTTTTGTGATTGAGTTTTTGATTCTAGTTCTGTCAATTCTCTGTTTTGTTTCTAAATAACCTATGAAGATGTTACAAAACTAAAAATCAGAGTAAAAAAATATTAATTGTTTGTGAACATCGAGTACTAGTAAGTTTTCTTATAGGACATATTTTTTTCCAGAAGATTTTGTCAAGAAGAAAAAAAAAGCAAAGAAAATAGTGCAAATAGTATGTAATGCATCAAATTCTCCCTATTTCATTTCTCCTGACCAACTGTCAAAAATGCCTATGTTGGTGATAATTAAGCCTTTCAGTCTGTTCCTTCTTAAAAGTTGTCAAAATCTTCTGCTTCATACCTGATACAAAGTGTGGGGAAAGGAAAAGACTTTAAAATAAACTAAATTGAGTGAAAGTTAACACTTTTCTAACAAACCGTTTCTGCAATTTTTCTTAAGGTTTGTTGGCATCCAAAGCTGTTGGAGTGGATGGTGCTGAAAAAAAAGAAGACTGCTGCAGCGAAACGGCTCCAATGCTGGAGCAGGTATGAAATGGTAGCCTTTGATTTTTTGCCAGGTTCCTACTGGAGTGAGGCATGGAGATAATAGTGTCCACGTAATTGAAATTGCCCTTTTGTTCAAAAACAGGAGTAGCAAACATTGTTTGAAGACATTTCTTTCTCTGCCTTACCCAAGGTATAAAAGTAAACTACAAAAGTAATTTCAATTTTCGTTAGACTGACATTAAAAATCACTGTCTCCAAAGAATTGAAAGCGCAGGAGTCAGGCATCCCAGGGTATAATTTTTTAGCTGGAACCATACCTCTCACTGGCTTAGAAAAGGACCCTTCCACAAATACTTTTAATTTGTGAATTAAACAGGGTTGTGGACAACTAATAAAACTTCTTTTCAAAGAAGTTTCTTTTCTATTGTAAGAATTGATGTTAGACTGTGTATGTTTTATGAACTGTTCAATGAGCCATACAATTTTGCTAGGATGTATATTTTAGTAAATAAAAAAAAAAGTTAAGATAGTATTAAGGGTCTTTACTTGACGCTGCCCAATTGAGAATTTTTAAATTAAGGTTGCTAGATTTTGCCTTGGTTCCCTTCAAACTCCCACAATTCCTGTATATATTGAACTGTGCATGCTTTTACATACTCTTAAGGGCTTAATTTCCTAGGCACAGTAAGATTACCAGGACCCAGTAATAGCCATAACTCTGAATTTCCTTGGTTCTGCTGTTTTAAAATCTGAGCCTTAATGTAATTTTAATATAGCTTATTTGTATTCATTTAATTTTCTTTATTAGTAGCTTAATAAGGAATATTTTAAAAGGAATAGCAATTTCCCTTAATAGATACACACTTTAAAAGACAACCCAACTTTAATTGACATCCTATTGGGTTTTTCAGGGTTTTTAAACATAATTTGATGAGGTTGCATTGTTTTGGTGCCTCCGTTGATACTGTATTGAATCAGTGGTCTTTCAAACTGATTGTTCTTTTATGGTCTCTTACTAATTTTCTATAGCTACCACAACGGTTAATTCTTTGCCGTTATGATGTCAGTATATCAACCAAATTTTGTGTGATATTTTTACTGTGTTACGATATTTAACATCCCAGATTTTAAATTACTGTGTATTTTTTATCACTGTTTATACTATTCTCAGTATGCAATAAATCAGGGACATGGTTAGTATAATATTTCTGGAGGATTCATTACAATGTCAATCTTTTATTATGCAGAACCCCATTGAGGTGAATGTGATTGTACAGATTAACTACACTGTTTATGTTTTAAGATTTAGTGCTGAAAGCAGGGCACATTCCATAGGCAAGCTACATAAAGTAGCTTTTAGACTTAACTCGGCTGTTTACATTTTTATTGTTTACAGAGTAATCTGGGAGGCCTTGCAAGTTTTGTAACAAGGATGCTCACTTAATTTAACAAACATTTAAGGTAGATTAGCTTCTTTTAAAGCATCTAAAAAAGTGGTCAGGCTGTTTCCCCCTTTTCCTTATCCAGGCTGATTTAAGTGGGAAAATGTTTCATAGCTAAACTCATATAACTTTTATCCCAAGTGCCACCCCTAGTGGAAATTAAAATAGCCGAGTTATAAAACCCTTAAATATCAATTTTTATCAGAATAGCTGATGGGCCTAAAGTAAATAGGCATTATCAGCTGCCTCTCTTGTACAGGTGGCTAAGGTGTAATGAAGAGTTCTTCAAAATATGTGAATCAAGACACAGTAGAGATTCATAGGCCAACAGCTGAAAAATTGTTTTAACGAATTCTATTTTATTTATATTAATTTTTTTTACAATCCATTGTCTTGAACCCTAAACCTCAGATTATTAGTTACAGATATTATAGTTTATTTAACTGTACTAGGGATATGTCATGTTATATTTACTTTTGAACAAAATCTGCATTAGATGAATAACAATTCAGTAAGGTTTTATAATGTTAATTTGTCCTTGTTAGAGCTTAAGCACCTTATCAAAATATTAATTTAAGTTTTCAAATCTTGTTTTAAATAACTTTGTAACTTGAGAGTACTGGATGCTGTAGTAATGTCTTTCACATATGTGAAGATGAACAATAAAATTGTTTATTTACAAGCTATGGCTCTAATTAATTTTCTGGCAATACCTTCTATAATCAGCATAGGGATTCTCTCCAATTTATGGACTATTTACTTAAATGACTAAGCTTGCACTTATAATTCACATCTGTAATGAGCTCATTCAATGATAAAACTGGTGACAACTGAGTGGGATACTTTGCAACGGACCTTTAATGTGTTATATACAGCATGCCATTAGAACACTCAAAGATGCCCCTCTAAATACATAAAATACTTGCCTGCATATATTTACACTGAAACTTGGAGCTCTTGTGTTTCACTAGAAAAGGAAAATTATTCTGTCCTCAAATCGTGACCTTCCAAAGTTCCGAGGTCTGCAGACCTGATGATCATCCCTCACAACCAGTCATGGGAGTGAGAGACCGATTGGGAAGAAGCTGTGGTTCATAATCCTAATAGTTGGGCTGTTACAGAAGCCTGTGTTGGTAAAAATAAGTAAATGCATAGCACTATGATTATAAGTCACAATAGGAATAAAGGAACATCAGACTTCTAAAAATAATAATTACATTCTAATACTATAGAGTTCACCCAGATCCATTAGGGTCCATCCTATTTCCAACATTGATGCAGATTATTCAGCATGGAGGAGATATTGCAGACAGAAGTAATTAAATACTATTTCTGAAGAATCAGAAAATATAAACTTCTTTTTATTTACCACAAACATACAATAGGATGAAGGGGAAAACAGTGTTCTACAAAATGTGATGTATTTTATTTTCAGATACGAAATTTTAACTTACATTTATATCTTTTTTGTGTGTTTGGGTTTTTTTTTTGTCTTTTTTTAGTTAGTCCATTAACTCTACATTGCTGGTAGCTCTGATTTCATAATGCCTTTTGCTTGTGAAACTGGCTTCCAACACTAAAATGGGTTAAAGATAGTGTGCTCAGTCTATTAATTTGATCATCGTTTTCTGTGTTGAGATCTTTCCTTAAAGGGAACCTGTCAGACCTTTCAGATCCCAAAATTCAGCCTAGATTAAGTGATTTTTGCAATGGTACATTCTCTCATTAAAATTCAAAACTCACTACTCTTGCTGTGAAACAGAAAAAGAAATCCTACTGTTTATTTACATGCCCAAGAGCATTGACAGTTGTGCTTTTCCAAGTGAATAGAAATATCTTATTAAATTTAAAAGAAAAATCTCATCAAACTATAAGGTAACAGTATTTTAAAGCATAGTAGTAATTTGATGGGAAAAAAATGTAGATCCAAAATTGACAGTGTCCCTTTAAAGACGGCCTTTTCAACTTAAAAAAAAATGTGGGGTTCTTTTTGGTTTTTCATTTGTACTAGAGAGATGTTATGTGTTGCTTAACAATGTTTTTTTGGATACTAAAGTTGCTTAACAATCAAAGTAGAAAACAAGAACGACAGTGAAGAAACCGAAATAAAAATATCAATTTTTTATTATTTATTCAGGAGATTTCACCTAAACCTCAAAGTCAGAAAAAAAATGAAGCTGACATTAGCAGTTCTGCCAACACTCAGAAACCTGCACTGTTATCCTCAACTTTGTCTTCAGGGAAGGCTCGCAGCAAGAAATGCAAACATGAATCTGGAGATTCTTCTGGGTGTATAAAACCCCCTAAATCGCCACTTTCCCCAGAGTTAATACAAGTCGAGGATTTGACGATTGTATCTCAGCTTCCTTCTTCAGTGATTAATAAAACTAGTGAGCACAGATTTTTTAAAAATTAGTTACTTATCCTATAAGCAACATAATTTTGATTGTAGTTTTTAATATTGCTTTTTATGAGGTTGCTCTTAAAAAATTCAGTCTTAATGGGAATGCTAGAGAAGTTTAAATTTATTTTAGATGTAAAACTGCTTATGTTTCTGACTTATTTATGGTACAGAGACTATTATGGTGGTTGAGAAATCATGTCATTCAGTGACATAAATTTCATCCTAATTTGAATCTCCATAGCTAATAATGTAAACACTCTCAAATGCCTGATTTATTTAAATGAGAAAGAGAGAGAGAGATGCAGAAGCAGACTCATCATTGAAGTTTATGGTGAATCTTTTTTTTTTATATCACCCAGAAATTCTGCCTTAGACATATTAATGTACAACAGCCTCTCCCCCCAAAACACATCCATGCACACATACACACACACACGCGTACATGCATACATACACACACACAGACGCACGCGCACACACACACACACACACACACACACACACACCCTCCTTTGGCCCTCCCATGCCCTCCAAAAAAAAACAAAACCCAAAAACTCTGTGCTATTTTTTCCATATCCATGAACTTCCACTTACCTCACTGGTAGGAAAAGGAAGGAGCCTCCTTGATAGAATTGAAAAAATAAACATCTCAGTGGGCTATTGCTAGTCCTTTAATGAGTTAGAACAGTGTTTTTTTTAAAGGTTACTTATAGCAGTGGTGTCAAACTGAAACAGAAATGCATCACTGCAGGCCACACAAGACCACAGGTTAACATTATGTTGTATATTTATTTATTTTGTTAAATCGGTTTCACTTGCATTTTAATATAGTTGAGACTGCCCTCTGGAGTTTTGCAGACCACATGTAGTTTTGACACCTCTGCCTTAAAGCATAGTTTTTAGTCCACAGCAGTTGTGTCCCTAATGGGTTTCTTGTGTTTTCTTATAGATTATAAAATCCAGATATATATTCTAGATAAAAGGGCTATAATACTACTTGAGCAACACTATGACAAAAATTTTTTGACTCTTACTCACAGACCAATAATCAATAATCGTAATTACTAAATGAAAATGGCATGTCTCTTTGAAATACCACATGTCTTACATGTCTTATAACTATAAAATTTAGGTATTAAGAAGTCTACTGTGTTAAGCAGATATTTGTCTTTTCTTCAGTTCACAGTTGCCAAATAGTTTTTAAAAAAGAGGGGTATTTAAAAATTTAATATTTGTGATTTTTAAAAAAAAGACACATTTGGGTCAGTGACTTTTTTTTTGGAGGGTGGATGGGTAGAAACGGGGCTGGGGGGAGGGAGGGTGAGAGTGGGCCAAGAATTCAGCTGTTCTACATGCTCTTCGTTTTGTGACATTTCTCATAAAAACAATATCATCAGTATCCACAATGTCACATAACATTGGTAAGTATTTTTCTTTTGAGGATTATTCATATCTTGGGTTTAGAAGTACATAATATTATAGCAATTTAATTTTATTTCTCCATTTTTATTTATAAATTGATTACCATGATGCACTGTGCCTTGTACAATGCCTTGAATATAATAGGTACTTAATAAATGATGTTTGTTGAATTTGAATTTGTGATGGGGCATTGTTGGAGTGAGAGAGGGAGAAGGAGTACCTTTTAAGCTCTAACATCTTAGACACCTTTTCCATCTCCCCTGTGATCTACACTATTAATATTAGGGTTTATGTGACCATATCTTCTAAATAGACACACCTGTTTATATTCCCAAAAAAACCTAAGACAACGTGAATAGAGAAATTAATGTTCATTAAAAATGTATTACACTTTAGTAGGAAGTTGCAGGGATTACTAGGTCACATTTACAAAACATATGTAAATGTAAGATAGTATATTTATGTTTGCCTTGTACCTTTAATAGATGCTTAATCAGTTCTTTGTTATTTTAAAATAAATCTGGCCCAAAATGTTTACAAAAATCCGTGTAAAAAAGTAAAAGTGTAGTTCTCTAAAGCTAATTTGTTTTAGCTTTACTTTGGTAACTAAAGTAAAGTACATAGTATTTTGATGTATTTTATAGTTACCCTTGACTTTTTTCCTAACCAGAAATTATAAATGTCATTCCTTTTGTTATAGTGCATATTTTTTAAAAAACTTCTTCTAATACAAAGGAACTATTTTTCTGTAAGTGAAGAATTGCAGATATTTGTTCAGCTAACCCCTGATAGTTAACTATACTAATCCCCTTTACATAGGAGTAGGGAAGATTTCCCCCACCCCGCCCCAGTCAGTGTATTTACATTACTCAAAATAGACAACCCCAAATATTTTAAACTTTTGACAGTGCATTTTAGAGTTGAGTGCTTTGCTCATTAACTTTTTGCCAATGAGGGACCAAATTTTGCCCTTGATTAATTCCCATTTGGAGAATTCTAATTCCTGTGACTTTTTGATCAGATGGAATTTGAGCATATTTTTAAAGCATTTCCCTTCTTTAGTCACTAAAATATTATAAGATGAGCCTGGCATATCTCTGCTTCATGAACATTGAAAGATCTTTTTCTAGGTCCATCACAACCTGTGAATCCCCCTAGACCTTCCAAACATAGTGAGCGAAGAAGAAGATCACAGCGTTTAGCCACTTTGCCGTTGCCTGATGATTCTGTAGAAAAGGTTTCTTCTCCCTCTCCAATCACTGATGGAAAAGTGTTCTCCATCAGTTCTCAAAATCAGCAAGAGCCATCAGTGCCTGAGGGTAATGTATCCTAATTTAATATAGAACACAGAAAACAAAGGGAAAAAACTCTAAATCATAAAAATGAGTTGAAAACTAAGACGTTTCTGCTTTTTTCTACTGACATCTTTTGGACTGATAAACACTTGTATAACACTTTAATCCAAATTGATGTTCGTTGGATCAGTTTCTCTCTATTAATATTTTATTACATTCTTTCTTTTATGTAGTACCTGATGTTGCTCATGTGTCACTTGAGAAGCTTGGACCCTCTCTCCCTCTTGACTTAAGCCGTAGTTCGGAGGTTACAGCACCCGTAACCACAGAATCCTCTTTTAATGAATACCCCAGTACAGAAAAGGAAGATATACAGATGATTTCATATCATTCTTCCAAAGCAGTAACTGATGGGAGAGTAGCTTCAACAGTGTCAGGTAAAAAGATTCAGTTTATAAATAGTTAGGTTTATAGTTATAGGGTATAGAAAAATGCTCTTTATCAGTTTAGATTTGTTAACTTTAAAATAGCAATAGGTTTGTATTTGTGCAGTAACAAAATGTTGTTAAGGTATAGGACCTCTCCCATTCCCTTTCTTCCCCTTAAGTTTTCGGAGGTCCTTATGGATTCTCATTTATCCTTCAAGTTGTTATTTCCATATGGCCAATTTCCAAATGCTATAACTTCTGATCGTAGTAAGTTATATTGGAAGATGTAGCGACTGTGATTCTTAAAAATTAGTTTATGTAGCTTCCAGTATTACTTTTCTTACTGTCAGAAGAACAATGGATGTATTATCTAATTTTTGACAATTTTGAGCCAGGGGAACAGTTTATTTTTAAAATTTTTATCAGTGTTCCACAATTAGAGTGAAGTATTTCTTGAGTTACAGGGGCAAATGCAAGGTGTTTTGTTTTGGAAATTTTTTCCCCCAAAACAGGCTTAGCTTAAAAAACAATTCATATACAATTCTATGTATCTAAAACCCATCAATTATATTTTGAGGGGAGATAGGGTCCCTCTGTCTCTTTAAAATGTTTTTTTTTTTTTTGGCTTCTTTACTGTCTGAACTTGACATTCCTGAGCATGAGTCTTATTTCTACTTACAGTACTTCTTCCTGTCTGCTTTGCATTCCTATTAAATAGAACTAATACATGTTTGTAAAGAGATTGAAACATAAATAAAATATGTAAATAAATAATTCAGAATTTAGAATTTTACTAAAATAGTGAGTGCCTAATTCAAGTTTAAGTGAAATATCAGTAATTCAAGCCATGCAGCCCAGTGAGACTTCCTTTCCCTACCCTGTATCTTGGGATGACTAGGTAATTTTTTTAATAAAAATTTTTTTTCAAGTTTATTCTATAATATCTTTAGGTAATTGGGCTCAAAGATAGTCATAAACCAGGGGAAAAAAACATTTTTAATCTTATTTTTAAATCAGGATATTAATGAATACTTCAATGCTTAAGATTACATTTTTTAAAATCATGGAAAATTTTTTTTAACATAGGTAATCTTTTAAGAAGCATTGGTTAAAATACACATCTATGAACTTAGAATGATCAACTACCTTTTTTATGAACATTTTTCACATTTTTTCAAGGTCTTGAAATTGAATTTTTTAAAAATATAAATTTGTCATAAAATAATTTGGGTATTAAATTTGTGAAATCAAGCAAAGTTGATCTAGCTTTTTCTTAATCATCATATAATAATACTTTAAGTATATTTTAAAATTATATGATGCATATTAAAATTTTTTCAAAAAAATATTTTCAAAATCTGGAGAATATTTCTAGCTACCTCTTTGTACAATAGTATTAACAGTGGTTGAAAATTTTATGGAACTATTATTACCTCACATAACCATCTCTAGGAATAAATCAGTTAAGTCAGTTTTAAGTAACATAATGCCAATAAATGATAAGTGTCGAATTGGACAACCAACCCTTATTTATATTCAGTCAATTCTAGAACAAGCAAAAAAAAGTGGTTTCTTGGTTTGTAGACTGGAGTGTTCTCTAAAACTATTCACTTTATTATCTGTTTTAGAGAAAGCATATATCTGAACTTTTCCCTTACCCATTGTCTGTAAACACTGAAAAGAAAGATCCTAAAACCATTTTCCAGCTTTAACTATAATAGACTTTACAATGCACATCTTACTCAGTTCTTTCACTATCTCTTTTGTTAACATGAAATTACCAGTATAATATATCTTTGTGAACCCTAAATTTGCCTAAACTTTGCTTTCTTCTACAAAGGTTAAAGTTAATTTGTACATTTAATTACAAGTGCATTTTTTGTTACTTGGAATTAGATAATACTCTCTATCCTCCACCCCCCCAACCCTCCCCACCCCAAAAGAAAAACAACCCACAACTGTTAGGAAGCTTCTCAAATTAGGAAAATATGTAAAAACTTTAAAGATATCCTACTTGGAAGGAGTATGTATGATGGAAAGAGTGCTGGCTCTAAGCCAGAGGAATTATGTTCACATCCCACAAAGATACCTTCTACCTGCGTGACCTTGAACATCCCTCAACCTTAGTTTTATCATGTAAAATGGGGCAGGCAAAATAAATGGACTCTGATGCCTCTTCCACCACTAAATTTATGATCCCACTGGAATTTAATATCCTAATGCATCAGAATTATAATTTGCCTTTGAGTATAAATGTTAACATAAACACTTAAAGGGTATATTTTTCCTAAATAACTTTTTTCGTTTTTCATTCTGACCTATGAGTTCATGAGAACTTTTATGATGTGGAAGTTTACTCCAACAGAGTGGCTTAGAAAGTTGCCTTGTGCACTAAGAGTTTAAGTGACTTGCTCATGATGTCAGAGCCAAGACTTGATCCTAGGTTGTCCCTACCCTAGGACTGGCCCTTTAGCCAACCATCATTTCATGACTTCTTCTCAAAGAACCCTATATTGGAATAAAAAAAAAAGTTGTAAAGGCACAAATAAATAATGTAATTGCATCTATTACTTTTGTTTAGTAGCCTGTTCATGTTATGACTCTTAAGTTTGTGACCCAAGATTCACAGTTCTCCTCCTCTCCTTTTTTAATATGAATTGTTTTGGCATTGCTTGTTATCTGGGTATCAGCCTAGCTACCATCTCAAAATTCCTAGGTTAGTCCTACAAAAGTGTTGTACTATGACATGTCTTAATAATTAACACTTCAATATGCTTGTCGCCTTTTATTTGCTGAGAGAACATATTGTTTCTAGAAATGCCCAGAATGTGTTAACACTTGTTAAGATACAAATTCACTTGATAGTCCTTAATAATTTACCAAATGGGGGATACTTGGGAATTTTAAGAAGAAAATATCCCTAAGACATTGTAGCTGTTTAAATTTAAATTTTATGTTGTTTCAAAACTTGCTGTCACTAGGGGTTTTATTCAATATTTTTCAAGTTTTTCAAGACTATTTTCCTAAAGATGAAGGACAATTTGGTTACAATTAAAAGAGAAACACAAAGACTTTAAACTTCTTTCATTGTTTTCAAATTATGTCCTTACAAATGCCAGTAATAGGACTTTAATACTTAAAAACTAAAGCCAGTTTGGACTTTATCTTGAAATTCTAGGAAGATCACACAATACATTTTTTGTAATTTTGGGATTCTAATCTTAATTGATTTAAAAAAAGCAATCTTTAGGACAAAGATCTGATTTAAAGATCTATCTCTTTTGGAAATGAGATTCTTCTCCTAAAAGGAGGATATTTATTCTCTTTCTTATCATCTCTTAACTGCTACCTCAGGTGGTTATTCAGCATTGCCTTATTGCTTGCCTGTCACATGTCCTCAATTTAGGGCGTCATATGTCTTTTTACAATAATTGAGACAGAAAAAAAATAAAACTTTTTATAGATATCTGGCATTTTTTTTAGTAGTATTACTGCATATGTACTGATTGATCTAAACACTTTTCTCACTTAATTTCCCTTTGTGGCAAAATGGCTAGATGAGATTCGGGCCTCTATAGTCTTTTGGCTTTATCAGACTTGGAAAAGTCAGTCACCCATGTGAAAAGTTAATCTATGGTTTTCTCTGAAATGGGGATAACAAGGTTGTTGTGAGGATCAAAGTGAGATATTGCATGTAAAGCACTTTGTTAATCTTACTACTATGTAAGGGTCACTTTTTATATGTTTTCTTATTCTATACTCAGGTTTCAGAGATTTCTGATTCACAGTGTGAATACTAGGCAGGTCACCCAAATAGTCTTAATGCTTTTAATAATTATGTGACCTTATATATCAATTTACTTGTTTCCTTTACTGCTTACAAAATGGATACAGTAATACATGCATATTTCTCTATTGGGTATTTAGAAAATTGGTGGTTGGTTAATTATCACCTATACTTTTGTTCAACCTTCAAAGTTTCTTCCTGAGAAAAACTTGTCTAATTATAGTAATGAAATTAACATAATTTTAAATTTTCAAATAATCCTGGGGGAGATAACCATCTATTCTTAGTGTTGTAAAGCTAAGATTTATACATTATTTGGAAAGTTTTTGTATCATCATAGTATTTTTCTTTCTAGGAATAATTCCCTTTCACATTTTTATTCATCTGTTTGAAATATAAATTGTTATTAAAATGTCAGAAACTGGTTACCTTTGTGCAATTTCAGAATATGGTAGTGGATAAGGAAATGGAGACTTCTTATACTTCCTTATTAGAAGTACTTTCTTTGATTAGGAAATTTCTGAAGCCATAGGATATTGATGGATTAAAAAATGTTCAGCTACTAATGAGCTGCTGTTAGTTTTTAATGAACTGATGACCCCTCTAAATGTTCGGTGACCCAGATCATAAATTTAAGTACTTAATACCTTGGGAATCTTCTTTGAAGAAAGACCAAGAATTTTATGAAGACATGGCCTGTGAATTTAGCCCTTCCTGAACCAAAGCATGGTGGTGCAGCACTGAAGAGTTTTTTTGGGGAAAAGTTGTTCTGGGATCTTAAATAGACTACTATGTATCTGATATTAAAGATTCCAGGGCTTTAAGTCCATCATTGTTCATTTTAAAAAAAAGTTTACTTTTTGAAACAGCTGAGAAAGCTAGGTGGCATAGTGTATAGAATGCAGCATCTGAAGTCAGTAAGACCTGAGTACAAATCTGGCTTCAAACACCTACTAGCGCTGTGACTCTGGGCCAGTCACTGAAACTCTATATGCCTCAGTTTACACAATTGTAAAATGGGGATAATAGTAGTACTTGCCTCCCAGATTTGTTGTGAGGATCAAATGAAATTTGTAAAGTTCTTGGCACTAAATTTTGAAGTGCATATTTCCTACATTCTTCTGTTCCGTAAAGCTGTATTTCTTTTCACTAAAACAAAACCCCCCACAAAACTTCAAAAAAAAAATTCACAATCCATCCTTTTGTCCTTTAAGAACTTCTAATTGATTTCGACTTAAATTACCTAATCCTCTGCTATTCAAAGCCATTCCACAAGGCAAAACACTTTCAGCTGTTTCTCATATTGTTTTCCTAGGTCAGATAAAGAAGTTCAATCCAGTACTGTCTTATCTAAAAGTGTAACGTTAACTTAAAACTTGCTATTGTGCCAACTTTGACATTAGATTTATAATATCCCAGTTCTTGGGATATAATAGGTGATTAATAAATGCTTGTTATTGACTGATTAGGAAACCAAGAAGCAACAAATTATATTACATTCTATTTACAAATATATGGTTGTCTAAAAAACAAGGAATCTTAGAGTCTTCAGTTTTGAAAAGACAGATTAAAGTTGAGAGAATTGGTAAAATCTCATCTATTCTTTCTCCAGAGACTGTAGAATATGTTCTGAATATTCTTAGTGTAATCATTAGGGACCAGCGACTAGGCCAATTAAGTTCAAAGTGTTCGGTTACCAGGGTGTCCACATCTATTGAAATTTTTAACTATTTTGACTACAGCAATTTTTGTATATAGTATAAGCTACAGAAGGACCTGTGTCAATGGAGTGAGTACCCACTTGGAGGAAATCCCAGATCCCTGAAGTAGTACCTTAGAGAAAGGATAAAAGAGGTAGTGGCTACAGCATTTTGGTTTTATTACCTTCTTATCTTAGTTGGGAATCTTGAGGCAGATATTTATCTTTGCTTTGATTTCTCACATGTATGTCCTTCCCAAAGAATAGAGTAGATTACCTGAAGTCATTTTCCCTTAAACTATTAACCATTTTGGATGATTAATTTTGTGCTATTGTTTTGGGGTTTTTTTTGGGCATCTGTGGATTTCTATTTAATTTAGATTAACTAATGAGGTTTGAGGTAAGATGAAAGAAATACTACCTTTTATCTTAGCCAAGTATATGAAAATGTGTGTACCCATTGCGTTTAAATGATAAGTTTTCAAAAGTGATAAATCTTTGCATTATAGAACATCTGTCTTATACACAGAAAGTTGTGGGTTCAAATCCCAGCAGAATTTTTAAGTTGGATGAATGAGCATTAATAGTTGAAGGATCTTGACTGTAAGAGGAGAACTAGGTTCAAATTCTGTCTCTGATGTTTACTGCTTGTATGATTCTGGGCAAATTAATCTTTCTTTGCTCCAGTTCCTTCATCTTTAAAGTGAGAGTCTGATTAGAAGATCTTTAAATTATCTTCCAGGGCTCTAAATCCTTTTATTTTTTCTTTGTAGCTCTGGATGCATCTGATAAAGTTATATGTCTCTCAACATACAGCGATTTTTAAAAAAATACATTTTACATTTGGCCAGTATATTACTACCAAAAAATCATTTAGTGTAAATTAAGACATTTAATGAAAGGAGTGTTTTAGGTTATTGAGGTTCATTTTCTTTAGAGTGGCTATTGGGGAGGGTTTCAATGGTAAAGCGAATGCCTAGTGAAGAAGCTCCCTCTGCCAATGCAAATCAGTACCTGCTCAAACTCACATTTATAGAATCAGATGGGGATTGGAGGTGGCAGTGGGGAATGGGACTAAGGAGCTACCTGATGGGACTTAAACCCAGGTCTCCTTGGTTCCAAGGTGTGTTATTTATCCACTATGCTACAACTTACTCCAGTTATAGAGATTCAGTTATTTACCCTTAAATGTGACCAAAATATATTTAAAATTATTAAAAACCTCGGTTTTCAAGAATAATAGTAACTTTAGTACTTGACAGTGAATAACTTTTTTAATTTGTATTTTTTAAAAGAGACAATAAATATGTGTCAAGGTAAAATCATTGAACTGGGGCTTAAACGACCTCTTTTCTCTGCTACTCCCTTGCTATGTGACATTGGGTAAATCACTTCACTTTTCCTGACTTCAGTTATAGTTTTAACAGTTTTTACATCTCAGAAGGAATGAAAAAATAGTTTATTTGTATAATAGTTCCATCTTGACTTAAGAAAAGTTGGCACATAGTGATACATTTGTAATGGGGATTGAAAGTTCAGGTTTGTTTTAGGTGTTTATAAGCTAAATTTTAATTTAGTTTTGAAATGGATTTTTAAAAATAGGTATATTTATTCATTAATATATTAATTTAATACTTAGTTTGGATGGTCTGAGCATCTATACTGAATTAAATTTTATTATGAAAGGCAATATGCATTTAAGCAGCCTTATGCAGCTATGTGGGAGAAAAAAATAAACAAAAATAAAGTAAATATTTATCTAACAAAATTCTGAAGGACAATCTTATATCCATTTGTCTGTCTTTCTCTTTTCCCCCATCCCATCTCTCTTTCTCCCCCCCTTCCTCTTTTTCTTTCACTCTTGGTCTTTCCCCTCCCTTGTCTATCTTTGTCTCTCCCTTCTTTCTCTTTTTCTCTCTCTCCCTTCCTTCCTCTTTTTCTCTTCCTCTCTCTTCTCTTTCTCTCCCCTGTTGCCCTACCCCTCCTCTCCTCCTCTTCTCTCATTCCTTCCCCCATTTGTTTTCTTCCTCTCTCTAGCCTTCCCTTTCTCCCTCTTTTTCTTTCTGTGTTTTCCTTCTTCCTCCTTACATACTTAGGTTTTCATACTGATATCCAGAAGTTTTTGGCAAAAACATAAAAGCATCTCTGTATGCAGTGCTAATAAATGGAATAATTTTAAATTCAGTAGGGAAATTTTGTATTTAAAGGAATTCTGTGATAATTCCTTTTGATAAAGCTTACTAATTATATAATTTTTTCTAAAGCATCTCCATATTTATTTTTCAGTAAATTAAAAAGATATTAGTTGTTAGAGCTTGTGCCAGTAAAATAAAGTAGCACTTTTTAAAAAAAGTTCTCTGTTGATAGTACTGTGAAATATTGCAAAGAAAGAACTCTACATCATTCTATCCCACTAAACTTATATGTTGTTCCCCCCCCCCCCAAACCCACAAGAGTATTGAAAACAGAAAAAAAAGTGAAATTGGAAGAGAAAAGTTCAACGACATTTGGTATGAACAGGAAATAATATTTAAGCAAAAGGCTAAAGCTTGAGAGAAAGGGAGAGCATAGCCTGCCCCTTACTTTTTACCTGTTATGCTCTTTTAGGTGTAAGTTCTCATCTGTTCTAGTATTATTTAAAGAGAAAAAAAAAGTTTAATCATTGGGGATGGGGAATTTTATCTGTCTAGCTATGAGCCTCTGTCACTGAAAATGAATGGCTATCTGCAACAATTTAGGTGGTATCTTAGCTAATCATGCAGTATGCCAATGTTGAATCAGCTCTGTGTCCTACTTCAAACACTTAACTGACCTGTACACAGCTCTTTAACAAGGACTTAAAAAATTAAATCAAGTACATTCAAGGTTATAAAGTAGCATTTTGAGATTCACTAGAGATAGTCAAGATGATTGGGTTGAGAGCTAAGAGAAATATAAGATGCACTTTAGGTTTTATTTCTAATAATGTGCACAGAGATGAAAAATATAGACATTAGAGGGAAAAACAAGTAGCTCAGAGGAATAGGATAACTTGTACTCCCAATATAATGTTGATTTTTAAATAAGTATTGTGCCCATACTTATTTTAACAAATCTAAAGCTTTTTTTCCACAGACAGTGAAAAGACATGAATATTTAAGGTTTAAATATGACTATAAACTATGAAAGATACTGAATATATTGATAATATTGGGATTTCAGGTGCCTGGAAGAATATAGATAATGAAATCCACAGATAGTTCCAAAACTTCATTTTAGCCATTTTCCCCAGTCACGTTTTACATTAAATTTTTCAGATAAAAGTTGGCTACTTTGTCATCTACCAGCTTTTTCTACCTTTTTTTTTTGCCCTTTAATTGAAATACTACAATAAATCAAAAGCAGGAAATCAAACATAAAATGAGAAGGGACCTAGATAAAATGCTAATTAGGTAACCTCTGAATAACTGAAAGTTGGTAGTTGTGTGAATTTAAGTAAAAGCTAAAAAGCAATGGATATTCAGTTGCAACGTAAAGAAAATATAACTCATTTAGAAAAGCAGAAGAAAATCTTATTTGAACGTTGTCTTTCACTTGAAATTGCATATTAGTACATTGTTTTAGAAGGCTCTTCTTAATTTTCCAAGAAAACCCTTCTGGGGGGGTGTAATTTTTTTCCCCTATTCTATTTATGCACATACGATATTCAAAGATTATCTAGAAAGTGATCTAGTTCAGTTTTTCTGTTTCTTTAGAAGAAAAATACTAATTTTTGGCATTGATATCATATTTGGTTTTCAAAAAATATCTTTTTATAGTTTTTCTTATTAAAAATTACATTTAGAAATACTGGGCCCACTCAATATGTTTTCTCAAATTGGGAGATTTAATTTGAGACACCAAATAATTATTAGCCTCTTTAAAAAGATTTACAGTAATGTCTATGTTAATGTCAAGGTTTCAGGATTTGGTAATTCTCAGTATTGCTAATGAAGATCCCTTCTTATATTTCAATAAATTAACTAGGAGATCTAGACTTATGGCGCCAATGGATTAATTTAATTCTTCTTCTCTGGCCAGGTGACTGGAATAACTGATTTAAAACTTAAATGCCACACTTAGATTAATCATAAAGGAAAAATTCTAGGACTGATAATGACTATTAAAATGTTCTATTTGTCATTCAGGTAAGAAGAAAGAAAAGGATAAAGAGAAAAAGGAGAAAAGAGATAAAGATCATTTCAGGCCAAAACAAAAGAAGAAGAAGAAGAAGAAAAAGAAATCCAAACAGCATGGTAAGTTGTATAAAATGGGCATTTTTAAAAAAATCTGATTATTTCTTCATGTATCACATTTTAGAATCCCTATGTTGTTGAAAAGGCAAAATTCTGATGAATATATTTTCATTTATTTAACTCATTTAAAAATCAGTCATCTCACTACAACCTTGTTAATGTCATTTGTAAATTTTTCTTGGGTCCTTGCTCTCTCAGAGGGCTCCCAAACATCCAAAGAAGATTTCCTTCAAGGAGCCTGACCTGGAGAAAAACCCTCTGAGGTGGCTGAATTCATTGTGTTGCTTCTTTTCTCTAACCCTTTCGTTAGCTTCTGGAGGCTCTAGATTGGTGACATACTGGAGACACTGTTAGAATCAATCAGTAATCAAAATTCACATGACTACCTTACACTTTTTAGACTATAATATAAAAGTGTAATATAGAAACAAGAGATCTTTGAAATTCTTCAGGTTGTTCAAGTTGCATGAGCAAAAGGCAGTTGGGACTTAAGTGCTGTGGTCTCAATATCCCTCTTGTAGTTATTTGTAAATTGACCTAAGGTTATGGGGCCATCAGCAGAAGGAAATCCATTTTGGGCATAGTCAGAAGGTTACCAAATGATTTAATTTCCAGTATTGCCATAAGAGTGTGAAGTATCTATGAGCATTTTAAAATATGCATTCTATGGAAGCCTGATGGGATGTACAGTGCTCTGAACAGTGGTTCCATGAGAAACTTTCATTGCTAATGGTTTTTTCTGTTTAGAATATTAAATATGAAATAATGCAAATATTGTATTACATATAAGTTTTCTCATTGTGAACAAAGGCTTAATGTTTTTCTTCAAAATTTCCATGGCTCTTTATCCATGGACATTCTTACTAGATAGCCTACAATACCTTTTATTGGTTTTGTCAATACATTTTGAGCCCCAAAACATTCTGAAGCCAAATTAGTTTGGTGGAAAAATGCTTTCTTAAATGATAGTACCTTAAAAGGGAAGAAAATGATAGAGATTGGTCAAGAAAAAGTACTAAAGACCATTTGGAAACAAAATGAGAAAGCTAATGTTTTCTGGAATTCTCAACATGCTTCAAGGCCTGTTCAAATGCTCTAGGAAGACTTCCCAATCTCTCAGTATCTCAGAAGTGATCTCTTCTTTCTCAGAATCCTTATAGCCCTCTGCCTTTTGCACTTTTTTTTTTGTTTTGTTATTATGGGAATTTGGGTATGTCTTCTCTTAGCCGATTGTAATTTCTGTGAGGATAAGGATTATTTCATTGATATTTTTTAGTCTCCCTCAGTGTATTATTCATGATAATTTCTTATATTTATTTAGTTACTGAGGGCAGAGGGTGTTTCTAAGAGAGACTGATGGTGGCAGAGGAGAAAGGAGATCAATACTGATATTATTGACCTGCTTATGTATATTGACTTAATACTAAAGATTTGTGGATGATTCTAGGTCAACCTCTTCTGTTGAGTGACTAAGGATAACACCTTTTTATAAAAATTTCACTGTATGTATTTTAAAAGAAGAACTATAAATGAGAAAGAATTGTAAGTTTTTTAACTAGGTACTAATAAATATGGAAGATACTGAAATGCATTGCTTTTTATATATACTGTACGTATATATCTATATATACTGTTCTTCAGGAAGAATAGAATGTTGATAGAAAAATAGAGTGGACCCAACTGTGAGTGATTTATATGCTAGAGTCTACCATAGAAGTGAGGAGCCTGTAGCCTTGAGGCCACAAGTAACCCTCTAGGCACTCAAGTGTGACTCTTTGACTGAATTCAAACTTCACAGAACAGATCTCCTTAGTAACAGGATTTGTTCTGTAAACTTGGATTCAGTCAAAAGACCATACCCAAGGATTTAGAAGGCCTTACTCAAGGACCTAGAAAGCCATGTGGCCTAGAGGTGACAGGTTCCCCACTGCTGGTCTAGCATATAAATCACTCACACACAGAACAAGATTTGGACTTTATTTAATGGGCAGTAAATTACCATTGACTTTTTTTTAGGTGGGAAATTGAGGTGATCAGAACTGTAAATTAAGACAAATGGTAGCCAAAATGGTTTGGAGACTGGAGGGAAACAAGTTTCAAGATCATTGTGAATGGTAGTGAGAAGCCTGAATAAGTCTGGAAGTAGAATCTAGATCTAAAAAATGCTTATATAGTAGAATCCAAAGGACTTTTTACCTAATTGAATGTGGGATAAAGTTAAAAAAAATGTAGTCTTAGGTTTCAAGCTTAGCTGAATGAGAGAATAATGTTGTTATTAATGAAATCAGGAAATCAGAGTTTGAGAGAAGATGACTTTGGTTTTGGATATTTTAAATATGAAGTGCTGGTAGAAATCTAAGTAATTGGAAATACTAGTCTATAGCTTGATAGTTGTGGATTTGGGAATTATTAACATAAAGCCCATAATTGAAACCATAGTTGTGGATCAGATTGCCAAAAAAAAAAGGTTTAGAAACTCATGAGAAAAGAGAACAGAATCTTTGGAGGTACTCACACTTTAGGATATGGGAGAAAGATTGAAATATGTGAAGAAAATTTTTAAATTTGTTTTTTTTCTCTTAATGTTGCTATAATATCATTCCCACTTCTCTTCACAGAATTTCTGATATCTCTGCATTAGTCTCTGGTCCATTTTTTGTTAAGAGAAAAAATACACACAAAAGTAGGACCTTATTCTCTAATGTACAGATTGAAAAATAAGCCATATATATTTAGCTTATGCTCTTTCCTGGGAAGAATTTGGCATAATCTGCCTTTCTTTTGCTTTTTTAACTCTTATTTAATATTTTCAATGAAGCAATAATTTACTTGAAATAAATATTACCATACAAGAGTGGAAAAAAACTTTGATTCCTAAGATATATAGCACATTATAAAAGAAAAATATTTACTTTCTACTTCACTGTTTTAAAAGATTTGTGTCTTTATTGCTTTGCATACTTGATTATCAGTCCAGATTGGTTTGCCATTTCCTTCTTCAGTGAATTTAGGCAAACAGAGGTTAAGTGACTTGCCCAGGGTCCCGCAGCAGTTAAGTATCTGAGGCCACATTTGAATTCAGGTCTTCCTGACTTAAGGCCCAGTGTTCTATCCACTGAACCATCTAACTGTCTGTAGCAGTGGACTAGATAAGTCCTCAAAACAAGTCAAGATCTACAATTTTTAGTGTAATATGACTTCTACAGGGTTTTAGAGCTTGTATTCCATAGCTGTCGCGTAAGAGAGTTCTCATAGAGAGATCCTTCCAAAATAAAATAAGAATTTGGAGTAGAATTTTAGTGAAAATATGTAATCTATAAGGATATTTATTGTCACATTTTTTTTCATTTTGTGAGACCTTAATATATTACCACTTATGATGGTTTTTCAAAAAGACTGAAGAATTGGTTGAGGATTTTCAGATTTTTCCAAGAAAGAATATGATATAAATTGATTGGATATTGATATAAATTGACTTATCTTCATTTTGGCTTTATTTGTGTTAATAGCTATGATTTGCATCAACTTATAATTTCAAAATGTACTCTTTAAAATCACTGAAGTTAAGAAGAAAATTTCCTGCTTATTTTTTTGCTCTATACCTCATACTCAACCTTCTTTCTTTTTTTTCTTAAAGTCACATATTGATGAATGGAGATATCTTCTAGGATACTGTTTTCCCATTTTCTCAGTTCCCTATATTAAATTGACTCCTTTTATATTGCTTTATATTATAATATAATAGATAGAATGGTGGACTTGGAGTCAGAAAGACCTGGCTTCAAACATCACCTCTAATATTTATATAATAATAGCTAGTGTTTGTATAGCAATTTAAGGTTTGCAAAGTGCTTTACATGTTATCTCATTTGATCCTCACTACAGCCCTGTTGACGTAGTATCCACATTTGGAAGATGAAAAAACTGAATCAAAGAGAAATTCAGTAACTTGCCCAAGGGCACCCAGCTAGTAAATGTCTAAGGATGAATTTGAATTCTAGTCTTCCTGTCACCAAGTCTAACACTGTCCACTCTGCCTACCTATCTGCCTTTAAAATAACTATCATTGGGATGGCTAGGATGCACAGTGAATACAACAGCGGTCATGGAGTCAGGAGGACCTCAGTTCAAATCTGGCCTCAGACACTTAACATGTACTAGCTGTGTGACCTTGGGCATGTCACTTAACCCCAATTGCCCTGCCTTTGCCCCTCCAAAAAGCAAAAAAAAAAAAAGAACAAAATAGCTATCATTTATATATAGTATTTTAAGATTTCCAAAGTACTTTACATGTTATCTCATTTGGTCATTTTGACAACCTTGTGAGTAGATGCTATTTTTTTCTTGACTTTACAGATAAGGAAACTGAGGCAGAGAGGTCAAGTGACTCAAACAGGGTCATACAGCTAGTAGTTATCTGAGACAGGATTAGAACTTAGATCTTCCTAACTCCAAATTACACATTCTATCCATTGAGTCTAAGGCAATTTTCTAAGACAACTATAGTTTTCATTGCAATCTTCATTGGTTGGAAGAGGTCCCACACCCCTGAGACAGATAACTTGATAAATCATAGATCCTTGATATCGATATGTTTTTTAGTTGTTTCATATATTAATATTTTTACTTCTTGAATTCTTCACTGGATCTGTGATCTTATTGATGAAAGTATTTCCTCAGAAGCGCAGACGGAAACCCATTGATATTCTTAGATTCAGCAATACCACTGGTAGGACTTGCCCAAAGAGATCAAAGAAAGAAGACCCATATGAACAAAAATATTTATACTAGCTCTTTTTGTGGTGACAAAGAATTGGAAATTGAGGATGGGAAATGTCTGAACAGGTTGTCATATATGAATATGATGGAATGTTATTGTGCTATAAGAAATGATGATGATGGTTTATCAGAAACCTGAGAAGACTTGTATGAACTGATGCAAAGTGAAGTGAGCAGAATCAGGAAGACAATTTATACAATAACGACAATATTGTGAAGACACACAACTTTGAAAGACTTAGGAACTCTGATCAACCCAGTGATCCACCACAATTCCATGATGAAGCATGAAGCATGCTATCAACCTCCAGATAGAGAGGTGATAGACCCAGAGTGTAGACTGAGGCTTTTTTATCCCCTTTGGACATGGCCAGTGTGGGAGTTTGTTTTGCTTGACTGTACATGTATACATGATTGTAACAGGTTTGTTTTTCCACTTTTCTCATTTAGGGTGAGGTGGGGTTGAAAGGGTGGATGAAAAGTTGGATCTTGGCTGATTGACACAATATTTTTAAAAAAGAAATGATGAAGACGATGTGAGAGGAAGAAAATAAGGACCTGAAAATAAGATAAATTATTTTTAAAACAAAATAAATATTTAAAAAAAATTTTAAATGAATGTAGGAAGAAAGAAAAAAAAGAAACCCATTTAGACCTTCTTATGTAACTCTTATAACATGTTCTCCCATAATTCCTCCATAGGGCGTCCACTTAACATGTGAAAGTAATGCTCTAGAACTCTTGACATAACAAATGCCAAAGGAGTATACAAGCTAGCCATATTTTTATCTTTCACTTTTGATGTAGAATTAATTTTCTTTTCTGGTCCTGCTTCTCTTTGATGACATTTCATACCATATGTTGTACACAGTTATTTTTTGGTAATATGCTCCAATTTAGTTGCGCCTCTCGTATATCCCTTCCTTTGCCTTTTGTGAGTGATCCACACCCGGATTCGGAGATTGTGGTATTTCATGATTCATCTATATATAATAACACTAAAAAAAAGGTGCTCAAATAGATGAATATCATGAATAAATATGAATGCTCCATCCACTAATGGAGGTCACTGCTTGTCCATTTATGCCTATGCATCCTCCCTTACCCCTCCAAAAAAAGACTATTACTCTTGCTACTTTTGCCCATATATTCCTGTATCTTCATAAGAGTGAGGTCCATCTAATATACATGAGGCTTTCTTGCTTTCTCTTGATTTTGTAAGGATACCAGTAGAGTACATGGACCATCCATTGCTGGCTCTTGTGACTGAGCTCCAGAAAGAATATTGGTGTTAAAAATGTGAACCTTTGTTTCAAGAAGGTTGAGGTCATTAAAAATCCTTTACTACTCAAATTTAGTACTCTGCTCTTTTCCTCTTATTAAATTTTGGGTCTAGTTAATTGTTATTCTGCAGTTTCTCTCTGAGATATAAGTACTTGTATAAATGTATGAGATATATGGACAGCTTGCTGGACTGTGTATCCATATCAAATATCATTTTCTGAACAATGTAGAACTAGAAAAATAAAAGTGAGTGAATATAGTGTGAAATTAAAAGTCATTAACTGACCTATTTAAACAAGCTATGGGTTCTGAAAATTTTGAAATAAATAAAAGAATAGTTCTTTACACAGCCTATCACTGTTTCCTAAGGGAGATTAAAACAATATAAATCAGTCACCACAAGGACCCCAAAGGAACCTAGAAACTCCTTAGCCAGCAAAACACTGGATTTTGCTAGGTAGAAAGACAGAGCAGCCAATGGCATCATAGGTTTTTAAAATAAACTTAGTCTTTAGTTATATTATATAAAGTTGGTTAGAGTTTATAAGCAATACTTCCTTTTAAAACAACAAGAAGTAGTAGAAGTAAATATAGTTTACAGTAGTAGTGTCAAACTCAAATAGAAAAAGATTCCTGTGGGCTGTATATTGACTTAGAAAACCACAAATTAACATCTCTTTCATATTGTATTTTTTTTTTGTGGGCTGCAAGTTTGACACCCCTGCTTTATAGAATGCTTGACAAGAGCTGCATTTGAACCATATCATCCAGAGATCATTCAGGATGAAGATACAAGGGTAATAAATAGGTAAAAACTGTAAAGATCCATTAAGATTTTTAAAAGTTTTTCCCCCGTCACTGACAGTTGGCCATTGCTTTTAGACTTTAATAGTACAGCCCTCAATGTGCTCTATGTACAAATAGAAATGTTCCTAAAGGAAACAAATAGAAAGAAAAGTTGGAATAAGTCACTATACACAAAGGAGATTTGTGATATTGAAGAGTTTTAAGGGTATTCCAGGACTGATTCTCCACAATTAAATTGTAAACTTCCAATGGTCAGGGATCATGTTTTCTAATTCTTTTGAATTTCTCTCTAATGTCTTCTGTACCTAGTAATTTGTTTTTCAAATAGTAGTAGCCCAGTAAGTGTTTATTGTCTGACTGGCTTAAAACATCCCTTTCACTTACAAAATATCAAATGAATTGTCTTTCTGCTTAATAAATTTGTAACTTCCTTTAGTATACCAAAGATATATCAAATCTATTTCCATTGACAGGCCTTTTAGGGTAAAACAGGAGCATAGCCCTGTAATTATCCATGTGCCAGGTGGTTTGAGACCAGCAAAAATGGAGACTTCTCCACTTGAACCTCTCATATTATCTCCATGACCCTATCAGTGGATGACTTTTACTCTTAGTTGACTGACATTATTAAGAATGTCCTGATGAGCTCATTAATCTCCCTTACTCCAAATCTCAAATCTATATTTTATCTTTGCCCATTAATCAATCTATATATTCCAATCGGTAAGGAAGAGTTGGTGCTTTTCCTTATCAAAGTCACTCTGCCTTCCATCTCATCCTCCTCTCTTCCAGTAGCTTGGCTCACTGGTATCTTCAGTCTCTTTCTGTATATTGGCTTCTTTCCTACTCTAGGTTCATGGCTAGGAATTCTCTATCCATATTTAATATTTAATTTTTTATTTAATAGTGCAGTTTCCTCATGATATTGCCTTATATTTCTTATCTTTACATAGCAATAATACTGGAAAGACTCACTACTTTGAGTTCCTCATAATTCACTTATTTATTTAAAGCTAGTTTACTAAGGTCTGACCTCTCTTCATAAGACAAACTCCTTGAAAAAGTTATCTACATTCACTCCATTTCCTCCTTGACCCTATTCAATTGACTTTTGATGTCATAACTCAGCTAAAACTGCTCTCCAGTAAACTTATATTTTTTATTCTGATTTTAAACTTTAAAAATGACGATTTTCATACACAGAGAACACAAAAGACAATTGTATATGAAACCATGAATTCCTATTTAATACTGATTGATTTTTTAAATATATCATAAATTCTGCATGTTATTTTCAAAACTGTCCTGATTGTGCTTCCTTCAGACCTTCCTTCTGTTCTCTTCTGTGCATTTTAAAAATATTAGTATGACCTTTTTTTTTTGGCATTACTGTTTCTGATCTGCTTTCCTCTACACTCAACAAAAAATGGAGAAAAAGAAAGGGAGAAAAATCTTGTAACATAACTATAGCCAAGTAAAAACCATACATTGTCCATGTATAAAAATGTCTGTTTGCAAAGATAAGTCCTCAGGAGACATGATTCATTATAATTAATACTGATAAAGTGCTTAACACAATGCCTGGCATAGTAAATTCTATATACGTTAGGTAGTTGTAGTAGTAGTGGGGGTGGTGGTAGTGGAGGTGGTGGGGGTGGTGCTTTTAAGTTTGTCAGAGTTGTTGATGTAGCTGCTGTTGTCTAAACTGCTCACTTCCTTTTTTTATCTATCCATAGTACCTAGGATTCTCTGAAAGAATCTCTTTCATTATTTCTTGTTATGCAATAAGTATTCCATTTTTTCTGCATACCACAATTTGTTTAGTTATTGTCCAGTTGTCTAAGGGGCAGTAAGGATCAGGAAGTTTGTTCTGCTTGCTGTACAATGCCTGGCAATTCGAAGGTGTTTAAAAAATGTTTATTTACTGATTATTGACTTCCTATGCTCTCCCTGGCATTGCCCTCCCTTTTAAGCTAACTTTTCAGTTTCTTGTTGAATGTGACACATTTCTACACCAAATTCTAAATGTGTTCAACTCTCCTTTTTCCCATTTCAGGTGGACAAAGAGAAAAGTGAGGCTTATCTGATGCCCACTTTTCCCTACTTTTTCGTCCATATTTCTGTACACTTCTCATATACTCGTACAATTATAAGAAATCAAGTTCTGCCCCCTTCTTCCTCCTTTCTGTACTAGTATATATTACTTTTATTCCCTCCTTCCCTTTTAGCAGTTTGCCCCCTTAGAAATTCTCAGAACAAAACCACTCCACCCTCAGGACCTCTGTTTTTCTTATTTAAATTCCTCAGTACCCTTTGAAGGTATTAAAATTTTGAAGGGATACTTATTTGTTTTTTCTCCCAATTCTAGAATGTTAATACTGCATCATCATACAGCTCCTTTCCATTAAAAATAAATTTACCTTTCTCGGTTCCTCTCACCTTTCTAGGTTCCCTTGGATCTTTGAGGTTCTGAGTGCTAGATCTTAAGGGCTTAATGTTAGGGACCTTGAGTTCACGAACCTGAACTCTTCAGGTATGAGAAACTCCATAGTTGATGGTCACTTTCAGTGTTTCTAGCCTTGTGCTTTCTGACAACCCTTGGACTTTCTCAAGGGAGCCCTCCACTATTGCAGCCTTTGGACACAGCTTTGCAGGCTATACCTGTCTCATCTCTGATGGCTCTGGATTCACTCACTGAGCAGTATTAAGAATATATAATAGTGTACTTTTTATACAGTACTGGTTTGGAAGAAGTTACTTATTTTAGTTTCTTATTAGAGTCTTGATCATTCAGTCTGATACAGATTTCAGAGTGTTACTTGAGTAGGTGGGTTGGGCAGCCTGCCTCCCATTCAGGAGCCTTCTTTGTTGAATGTTCAACCAGTGGACTCTTAATTGTCAAAACTGATTGTCTTTTATCAGTTCTAATCCTTCTCAACCTCTCTGATTCATTTGCCACTTTTGATTGCCTTCTCATAGATATTCTCTCTTCTGGGTTTTCTTAATACTACTCTTCCTGAATCACTCCTTATTGCTGGTTCATCATAAACATCATGCCCCCAAACTGTGGATGTTCCCTAAGGTTTTGTTATTGGAATTCTTCTCTTTTACATCTCTATTCTCTCTCTTGGCTTCAGTGGATTTAACTATCATCATTATGTAGCTAACTCCCTGATCTAGACCCATTCTCTCTCCTTATCACCAGTTACCTACTGAACATTTCAAACTGGATAACCCCCAAACACTTGAAACTCAAACTGATCTATCTTAACTCCCAAACCTTCCAAATTTCCCTGTTGTTGTCAAAGGTATCACCACCTTTCCAGTGTCTCAGATATATAATCTCATCATTATCTTGGATTCCTCACTCTCTACCCCATTAGCTGCCAAATCTTGTCATTTCTACCTTTACAGCTGAGTCTTTCTCTACCTTCATAGAGCTGCCACCTTACTTCAGGTCTTCATTATCATTACTTCTTCCCTAGATTTTTACAAGACTCCTAATTTGTTGGCAAAATGGCAGAGTTATTTTCCTTAAGAGAAGTGCTGACCATATGACTCTTCTACTCAGCCCCTTCCAGTGGCTTCCCATTGCTTCTAGGATAAAACTTTTTAGCTTTCTAAGTACCACACAGCCAGAATTGAGGAAAAAAAGATTAGATTTGGCAGTTTAGAGATCATTGATAACTTTGCAGGGAGAAATTTTGTTTGAATTATGGAATCATAAGCCAAATTGGAGAGAATTAAGAAGAAAATGAGAAGGAAGTGAAGCAGTAATTGTAGATACCCTTCTCAAGTTTAACTACAAAAGGCAAGAGAGATATGGAATGAGATGGATCGAGTGATGAGGAGGAAGGGAAAAGAGCAATGTGAATGACCTCAGTTTCTTCAGTGAAATAAAAGACAAGGTTTTCTGAGATAATGGAGGGGGATGAGACATTAAGATGGAAGGTTTGAAGAAGGATGAAAAGATTTGGAAGTGTCTGTGTGGTGAGTTCCATAGTGAGTTAATTAGGGAGGTATAAGGGATTGCCTAGTAGCAATTGAGGGCCTAGTTCACATTTTGTAACATAAATTTGCGATGGGCCTAGTCAAAGTGATTGCATGATTATCTCTTTGTTAAGCTACGTGTGAGTAGAATTGGAGGCATTGGATGGTGGGAGAGATCCTAAATGCTACCACATTTCTTATCATCCCTGATACTCCTCTTTTTTGGTTATCCTGCTCCTTGTCTGATCACATGCCAGTCTTCTTTGTTAAATCTATCTCCTAATCCCTAGCTATGGAGATCCTCCAAGGATTTGTCGTAGGACCATGGTATCATAGACTAAAAGCTGTAATGGACTTTAGAGGCCATCAGGTCCACCCCTATATATTTTACAGTGGAGGAAATTGAAGCACAAAAAAGTTGCATGACTTGCCTAGGGTCACATAGCATGTTTTGGAGTTGGAATTTGAACCCAGATCTTCCTGACTCACAAAGTCAGTACTCTGTACTACATAATGTTGCTTCTTTCTGGAATATCTTATTTCATTTTCTCCCTTTATAATTTCATTAGCTTCCATATTAATTTCTACAGATGATTCTGAAATTTGTATATTTAACTGTCATTTCTTATGAATTCCAGTCCAGTATTACTAGCTGCTTGCTGGATAGCTACATCTGGTTGCTCTGTGACAGTGGTTCTCAACCTTCCTAATGCCATGACCCTTTAATACAGTTCCTCATGTTGTGGTGACCCCCAACCGTGAAATTATTTTCGTTGCTACTTCATAACTAATTTTGCTACTGTTGTTGAATCGTAATGTAAATATCTGATATGCAGGATGTATGTTCATTGTTACAAGTTGAACATAACCCACAGGTTGAGAACTGCTGCTCTATGAGCTTCTAAGATTCAATATACACACTCCTGCCTTCCCCATTTCAACCCTTTGTTGAACCAGTTCAACTCTACACTGTCTACTACACTTAAGTTCCTTGCACTGTTATATCACCAAACATGCCTTGCTAAGCGACAAGCTTGTATTTTTCCTACCATCAGCTTTTACTTCTACTTAGGTACTGCCATTTGGAGCTGAAAAAAAATCATGAAATCATGTTGACTATGTTCATTTCAAATTTTTGTTACATAATCTCAACTGGGCCCCCACTACAGCTTTGTTGTTTTCGGTCGTGTTTGACTCTGTCAGTTTTGGAGTTTTCTTGGTAAAAATCCTGGAGTAGTTTGCCATTTCCTTCCCCAGCTCATTTTACAGATGCGGAACTGAGGAAAACAGGGATAAATGACTTGTCCAGAATCATGCAACTAGTAAGTGTCTGAGGCCAGAAGAGCTCAGGAAGATTAATCTTCCTTACTCCAGATCAGGTACTCTGTGCACTATGGCACCACCTACCTGCTCCCTCTCTACAGCAAGGTGGTTCTTTTATACCTTTCCTATCAATTCACTATCACCCTCACCACAGCTGCTTTTCCAAACTTTTTCATGCCTTCTCAAGTCTCCTATGACACTTCCTGGCCACCTTCCTTCACCCTTTCAGCTATGGAACTTGCCTTGTACTTCACCAAAAATAGTGGAGCCATTTGCTGAGAGTTCCCTCCTCTTCCCTGCTCCTCATCTCAGGTTATTTAGATTTCTTCTCACATTTTTTTCTTCTTCAACCTTCTCATATGAAGTAGTGACCCTTATTGTCAAGGAAAATCTTCACTATGTACACTTTTTCTGTTCCATCTTCTGAAGTAGATTGTGTCTGTATCATTCCACTCTTGCTAATCTTCAATCTCTACTGTCTACTGGCTTTTTCCCTGCTGTCTATAAACTCTCGTGTTTCCTTCATTCTTAAAAATCTTTCACTTGGTCTAACTAACCCCTCTTGCTATCATACTACATCTTTTCTCGATTTTTTGTTGAAATTCCTTGAAGAGACTCTACAATCTATGCTTCCACTTCATTTTCTGTAACTTCTGAATGCTCTACAGTCTTACTTCCAAACTCATCCTTTAACTGAAACTACTTTCTCCAAAGTTACCAGTAGTCTCTTAATTGTCACATCTAATGAACTTTTCTCAATCCTTCTCTTCCTGATCTCTCTGTTATTGTCTTTGACACCGCTGATCACCCTTTTCTTTTGGATTCTCTTTCCTTTCTAGGTTTTCTTGATACTATTCATTTCTGGTTCTACTGTCTAACAGCTCCTCAATCTTCTTTGCTGAATCTTCAACCAGGTCATGCCCACTAAAACTCTCCTGGATCCTCTTCTCTGCATTCTCCTAATTGGTGATCTCATTAGTTCCCATGAATTCATTTAGCAGCTGTATGCAAATGACTCTCATATCTATTTATCTTGTTGTAAGCTCTCTGTTTACTTTTAGGCTTTCATCTCTAACTACCTATTGGACATCTTGAGCTGGCTGTTCTATAAACATCTTAAACTCAGCATATCCAAAACCAAACTCATTATCTTTCTCCTGAAACCCTCTCCTCTTTGCAACTTCCCTATTGCTATTGAAGATATCAGCATCATGCTAATCACTTAGACTTTCAGTATAAGTGCTGTCCTCTCCTCAGCTTATGACTCTCACTTCATATCCAGTCAGTTGCCAAGTGTTCTTCCTTTACAACCTCTCTTATATACGTCATCTCTTTACTCAAGTAGCTACCACCCTATTATATTACCTTATGTCTTGGCTTTTAGAATAATCTGTTGGTTGCTTTTCCTGGTTTAAGGCTTTTTTCATTCCATTTTATCCTTCCCTTAGCTATAAAAAAAATGTTCCTAAAGTGCAGATTGTGTTATTCCCTTACTCAGTGAATTCCAGTGGCTTCCTGTTATTTCCAAGATCAAATATAGTATCTTCTCTTTGTCTTTTAAAGCTCTACACTCCATTTTTAGTTTTACACTTTATTCCCCTCCACACACCGTGGTCTGGCAACACTGGTCTCCTTAGCACACAACATTTCATCTCCTGACCCCATGCCTTTTTGTTGATTTTCCCCTATGTTTGAAATATTCTTTCTCCTTACTTCCACCTTCTGGATTCCTTGATTTCCTTCAAGACAACTCAGATCCTACATACTGCAAAAAGAATTTTCTCTGATTATGCCTTCCCATTGATATCACCCCCCCCACCTATATATAATATATATGTATATCTTGTATGCATCTAGTTAATTGCTTATTATCCCCCTAATTAATGTGCGAGTTCCTTTAGGACTGAGCTCAGGTCATTTTTTTTTAAGAGACTTTGTTTCCAACCAGCATGTCAGTTACCCTAATAGCATTTACCCTAATTACCAAAAATTTCAAAAGAAATATAAAACTTTCTTTCATGAGTACACAACAGTTAATGGGAGCCATTTTCTTTTATCTTATTGACATATTCTCTGATCTAACCCAAAATTATGGATAAATTAATGGTAGCATTCTGTAGAGTAAATATATAGGTGGTCCAGGGCTACATGTCCTGCTTGTCTGCTTTGCTCAAAGGCAGTTACTGATGATGGGAAATTTGAATCCCTATTAAAGTTTGTTATCTATGGACAGAATGCTTCAGAAGTCCTTTTTCCATGTCAGATCATCTGGTAAGTGATGATCTGATTGCTTATCAATGACAAGGGAAAGTTACAAAATGATTACATTTCTGTTTTATTTAACAATAACTTGAGCACCTACTTCATAACATCATTATGATGACTCTTCTCGGTTGCCTGAGAGTTTATTAAATTATTTTTTGATGTCTTATGTTGCAGACTATTCAGACTATGAAGACAGTTCTCTAGAATTTTTGGAAAGGTGCTCCTCTCCACTCACTCGGTCCTCCGGGAGTTCTCTGGCTCTGCGAAGCATGTTCATGGAGAAAAATACGTCATATCAATATCCAAGAGCTATTTTATCTGTTGATCTTAGTGGAGAAAGTATGTTCATTTAATTGTAGGATGCTTTTTATTTTAAAGCTTAAAATTACTATATGTAGAATTGGGACTAAAATAAGTAATAGTTTATTTATTTAATGAATTTAAAATATTTACTGAGTTCCTATTGTGTAAAGCACATAATTTAAGAAGTGAGGATCTGATTATATGACACTAATAGGTCACATTTATATAGGTACTTGGTAGTTTACAAAGGAATCTTTGTCTGCATAATTTAATTTGTACTAATTGGAATAAAATTTTCTTTCAAATTTTACAGTGCATATAATAGTCTCCACTAAAGTCTTATTCCAGTACCTCATCCTGGCATGGCTATGATTCTGGATTCCAAAATAGATTAAGGTCTAGCAGATCCTTTGATGCTATAAATCCTTCAGATCTGACCTGGAAATGGGCTGTTGTTTGAGGACAAGCCTAGCTAAATTCAGAGAAGGCCCTTCACTAGAAGATTGTCTTTAGATGATAATTCTTGTTGGCCCCAGCATTTCACTGTGACCCTAATGTAAAGTATGAAGGAGTTTTAATCCATGTCAGTAGCAAGTTGTACCCACACTGATAAAACCATGAAGTTTTTTGGATGTAATGATTTATATAGAAGCCTGGATTCTAAAACTATTGATACCGATATTGTGATGTGATATGCACATGTGATGAAATCAGACAAAAATATGAGTTAGGACAGCCTAGAGTAAACACCAGAATTTCAAATTGAGAGGAGAAAAGTTAGAAGGGACTCTAAAGTTGAACTCATAGTTGTTATCTAGCCTAACCTATTTCTACATCTTGTTTCCCCTTTACAACAGCCTCAAAAATGTCCTTCTAACTTCTCCTTGAATGCCTGCATTGCTAGGAGTTCATTCTACTTAAGGATAGTGTCAAATGTTGGAAAGTTCTCTTTTACTAAAGTGAAGTCAGCCTCATTTCAACTGCCCACCATTGGTCCTTGTTCTGTCCTCTGGTGTCATGTAGAATAAAACTGTCTCGTTCATGTGGATCTCTTCATGTATTTGAAGATAGCTTTCATTTTATTCCTGTGTAGTCTCTGCTCCAGAGCAAGCATTCCATATTCCTTCAGTTGTTCTTTGATATAACATAGCTTTAAGACCCTTTGCCATTCTGATCACTGTTTTCTAGGTATGTTCCAACTTGTTGATATTTGTCTGGCAGCTAAGTGGTACAGGGTATAGAGTGCTGAGTTTGTAGTCAGTGTTGAGTTTCAAAGTCCTGCCTCAGTATTTTGCTATCTGAGTGACCTTGGACAAGTCATTTAACTGCTTTCACCCTCAGTTTCCTCATCTGTCAAATGAGGATTATAAAACACCAGCTTGAAAATCAAATTATATAGGTAAAGTAATTTGCAAACCTTACAGTGCTATCTAGATGTAGTTATTATTACAATATGGTACTTTCATACTTCATGTATCATTCTAAAATTTGTGCTTTTTACAAAGTAGGTGCTCAATAAATATTTGTTGAATGGAAAAAAAAAGGAATCAGAGAACATAGAAGTAGTTATTTTAACTTGTTTAAATCCTCTAAATTAATATAGTTAATTCAGATTATCAAATGTTTCCATAATCTCATATGAGGCATATTCTATGGCATGAGTAATTTCTTTCCTGAATACCAAATTTTGGAGATTTTAAAAATTAATTTAATTCCTGTAGGCTGTTAGGGTATGATTTAGTCAGGCCTATGTGCCCAAAAAGGTCTGGCAGATTATTTGTTTGTTATTAAATGAACCCCCCAAAATCAGATTATTAGAGCTAAGGTAAAATGCAGGAAACTCAATGCTTCTTTGAAGAGCTCACCATGATTATATCTAATGGGCAAGTAAATTGCTTCCCTGAATAAGGTAGGTGTGTTAAAAACTTCCAGTCTTAGTGTTATTTAGAATACAGGCAGTCTTGAACCTACATACAAATGTATTACAATACAGAATTTTCTGTTTAAATTGGTAGTTAGGAACTCATCACATTTCTCAGTGGAAATGAAATTAGATACAGTGATGAGGTTCACTGGCCAACAGAATCCATTTTAATCCTTATTAAGCCGAAGGATACCCAACTGTTATATGTAACAGTGTTTCTGTGGGGAAAGAAATTACAGCACTGGTCAGAAGTCAAGTAAGTAAGTATTTTTTAAGCGCCTACTATGTATGCCACACCCTATGCTAAGTACTGAGGAGACAAAATGCAAAACAGTCCCTACTTTCAGAGAACTCACAGTCTGATAATAGAGAACAAAGCACACAACTATGTACAAATAAAATATATACAGGATAAATTATAGATAATCTCAGAGAGAAGGCATTAATATGAAAAAGACTAGAAAAGGCTTCTTACAGAAGGTGGCTTTTAGATGTGAGACTTGAAGGAAGCCAGGAGACAAAGATGAGGAGCAACACATCTATGTGAAAATGCTTGAAGTCTGTAGATGCAGTGTCTTATACAAGGAATAATAAGGAATATAGTGTCATTGGGTTGTAGAGCATGTGAAAGGGATTAACATGTAAAAAGACTACAAAGATAGGAAGAATCGAAGTTATAAAGGGCTTTAAAAGTCAAACAGAAGATTTTATATTTGATCCTGGAGACAATAGGGAACTATTGGAAATTTATTGAATAAGGGATTCTTATGTGGTCAGAACCACATTCTGCTTCTCTAGGAGTGGCTTGTAGAGGTGAGGGTAGGGTTGGAAGTTCCAGAGGTTAATTGATGATGAACTAAGGAAGGTCCAAGGCATCCTCCCTGTGTACATCTTCAGGTATGTTCTATAGTGCATGCTGGTGTACTTCCACGTTTTTTCTTCTTAAAACCCCAGGGGTGACCTGCTTTCTTCCTATTCCACTTCCTTTACTTGCTTCTGGCAAGTTCAGCTTAACATTTATTGAACACTTAATATATTCAAGGCTTTTTCCAACATTTCTTTCTGTCTTTAGCTAAATTTGGTACAGAAGATTCTTACAACCACTCTCTCCTCTTGTGTCCTTGAAGCAAGCATATGGGCCTTTTGAGGTCTTATAAAATGTTTTTGCTTCTAACAATAGTGGCAAAATAGACTAGTTAAAAAGTTTTTCTTTTTCTCTTTTTTCACTGAGATTTTGAAGGAAAGACAAGGCTTACTTAGGTGATAATCATGCACAAAAGCACTATATGTAGTCTATGCATCTCCTGGGCATATTGTCCATAAGTAATGAAGTGGATACTCTTGGTAGGTAGGGGAGTGATAGGAAATCCATTGAGCCTGGGGATGCTGCTTTTAAGGTCATTGAGGTGTCTTACCCCTTATTACCATAAATGTTGCCAGAGAAGCATCTCGGACAGACTGGAGTAAAGTGATACCAAATTTCAGAGTTGGGGTTCCTAGTAACAGGGATCTGTAGTATGAAGGAAATAGTGAATAGAAAGGAAAGGAAAATGGAAGAGAAATTAAAGCAGGAGGAGATAGGAAGGAGTTACCATAACTCTTGAAAGTGAGGGCTTTCAGGAACATTATAGGGTGTGTATGTATAATCTCTACATGAAAACTAAGTCCAGGCTGATAATAGCTAAGTCAGGGTCTTAATTCTTGCCTAGTTTATACCTAAGAAGTAGTTTACTTATCTAGCAGAATTCACAGTATTATGTAATTTCATAGCATCAAAGATTTTACAGCTGGAAGGGATGTTAAAGAACCTATAACCCAACTCATTTTGGTGAAGAAACTTAGACCCAGAAAGATTGTGACTCACCTAAGGTCACAAGGCTTATCACTGACAGCAAAGAATTGACTCTAAATTCAGTCCTCTTCACTATGCCACATTACCTCAAAGAAATTTAATTAGGAGGTCTCAATTGATATTCTTGACATTGATTTTTAAATCACAAGTAAATGTTAAGATTGATTTTTTCAACCCTTTATGAGAAATATGTTGGCCCAAATATTTTTAAGGGGGGGGGGGAGATAAGATACAAACTTAATTCTGTATTCTGTTTTAATAACTCTCTAATGTTTTCAATGTATATTCGTTGCATACAGTGATGATTCATAATCTAACCATGGTCTATTTTAGCCTGTGTTGGACATCTGCTCAGTGGAACTAATAAGAGCACATAATCTAAAGGAAGCTTCTGACTTAGGTGTAGCAGATTTATTCCAATCCCTTACCTATAATGGTACATGGTAATAACTGAGCTGGGAGGCTCGGTGATTCCAGGAGTTGAGTGACCACTTTACTTTCTTCTCCCTATGTTTTTATTTCTTTCCCTTCTTACTTTTCCTTCTCTGCCTATGGTTGCTCTAGCACTCTACTTGCCTCTCCTTCCACTCCTCACTGAGGGGATAAGACTGGTAAATAACTCTCTCATTTATTTACCCATTTTACTGACACTTTTGTACAAGTGTTGGTCCATGTTTGTCCCATCTTTGTCCCATCCCCTCCTCTGTTCTGAGGGCTTCTTCTCCTACACTCACAGTTTCTCAAGGAAAACTCTTGGTTTTCTTGGTTTTTTTTTTCCTATGATTTTTATTTCAATCCTTTGTATTACCAGAGTTAAAAGCATCTCTTTGCAACTGTGCTATCTTTTGTACAGATGAGTAGGGGGAAAACAAAAATATAGTGGAGTATAGGAAAAACTTTTTCTTCCCAGCTCTTTGACAGTGTTCAGGAATGGCTTCACATCTATGTAGGGAAAAAAATCATGAGTTCTTGTCTTATTCTGATCATAAGTCAGAGTTTAAAGAAACCGATTTTGCCAAATAAAAATTGGTTCCCAAGTTATTCCCAGCACTTTGGCAGTGCTGGTATAAACTTACATTTCTGAATTTCTGTTTATCAGCACCAGTCCCTTTTTGCTCACCCCAGAGTCCCCAGAACCCAGAAGTTTATCCCTTTCCTTTTTCTTCTCCTTGTAACAGGCCACAGGAACTGCAGTCATTGACAGAGAGTGGAGAGAGTCCCTTTTCCAACAAATGAAGGGAAAGAAGTATGAGATCTGTTTTAGGGTGCAACGAATAGTTCTGTAGTACAGTTAATATGGTACTTTTGTAGGTTAGCTTTGGAACCTTGTCAGCATGTATAATATTGTTTTTATAGAAAAGTGCATTTTTAATTCTAAACAATCATAGTTGTTTATGTACAGAGTTTTATGAATGGCAATTACTTCTACTGATTCCAAGTTTATTTGGACCAATTGGGATTTATTGGAATTCTGTCAGAAACTGAAACTAATCATGCTGTTAATGCATTTCACTGTTGTTTTAAAAATTGCCTTTACTTTATTGAACGTATAATTTTATAAATGTATTTGCCTTTAGTTCCATATTCTAGAGTTACCTCTAGTTTTGTTTTCACCAAATGTCTCAGTATACTTCTTTTTTTAAAAAGGTGAACAAAGGCATAAAATAAAGCATGTGTTAATTGGTTTTTTTAAAAATATAATAACATTCAGCTTCCTGAAAATGAAGTATGAAACATTGGAACAAAAAAAAAAGTTGAGAGAGTAAGGAAACAAAAATTATGACCTTTTTAGAATATTTTAGATTAAGAAAAACAGAGACATGATATTTTAAATGTTGACAGCATGACTGGGTAATTAGTTTGACCTACTAGGAGACTTCAGATTAATTTCCATTTTATTTTCTTGATAATGGAATATGAATATTCTTTCTGCCTTGGATAAATCCTAATTTGTCAAACCACATCATAGAAAGGAAGTGAGTAAAACTCCACGGAAAGATAAAGGGAGAGAGTAATTGCTATGTTATATATAAACAGTGAGAGGTTGTATGGTGTAGTGTTTGTACCCCATTTCAGCCACTAACTGTATGACCCCTGAGTAAGTCATTTAACTACTCTGCCTTTTTACTCATCTGCAAAAAAAGGAGATTGAGCTCAGTGGTCTATAAGTTCCCTTCCAACTCTGCTTATAATCCTTTGATATTTGCCTCTTTGTAACATCCAAACATTGCTCTCTGCAAAAACACAGAAGTATAATTCCAGTTTCACATAACAGTCCTACCAGAATCCAAAGTCCATTCTTATGTAGAGAAAATCAATGCTTTAAAGGATTGGACCAGATAATATCCTAAGTTAGAAGTAAAAGGTATACAGCATGATGTATGTTGTGCATGGAGATGTGTATGTGTGTGTTCCTGTCTCTTAGTTATTTTCTTCTGTAGAGTAAACAGTCCCATTTCTTTGATCCTCTTGTGACGAGGTTTTATGTTTCATTACCAGCCTTTTCATATGCTTCAGTTTACTGATTTCTGCTTTAAGATTATGAAATACAGAACTGAACATGAAAAATCTGATCTGATGTTACAATATACTATGGGACAGTTGTATTGGACATTGGACATTTGTGAATATAGCTTGAATGCATTAACCTTTTTGTTAGCTGACTTATTTAGCATGTAGTCAATTCATTAATCAGGAAGTATTTATTAAACACCTACTGTCTGCCAGATACTGTGATTCACAGGCTGAAGCAGTGGAAGGAAACTAGCTTGATGAAATTCAAAGGATACTTGTGAGGTCTATATACTTTGTTAAGTCAACTGCACAAGAGTAGAAACTTAGCTTAATAGAAGTCCATTTGAAAAAAGACCTGGGGGTCTTTGTTAACTGAGCAATCCTTTTGAATCTTTAGTCTTTTATCCAGTTTGTTATAACTTTCAGCCTCATGGCATACCAAAATTGATGTTTTCTAGGTCTCCAAGCTATAAATAAAAGTGTTGAACGAGGTGTGTGCTTTCCTTTTCTCGGTTTCTATTAGTATATTACTAAATATTCTTTAAGTCGTTGTTCAGCTAGAGGCTGATATCCAAGTCACATTTTTCTGCTTTTTTTTTTCCACAAAAATATCATGAGATATTTTTTTAAAATCCTTGCTGAATTCCAGGTACCTTATATTTACATTCCTGAATTTGACAATTTAGTAACTTTAAGGTCCTATGTTTACTTCATTGTGATTATCACCTTCACCTACCCTTCTATGACCTGGTAACATGATTTCCAAGAACTACTGAAGCCAAAAAGTTTATCTGTTTATGGCTGAGTTGGTGATGAGACTCTGTCCTCTTAGTTACACTGGTCCTCCAGCAGTCTGTCCCCAGGCTCATTATCATATCCTTTCTAACTAGGCTTAGTAAGAGCTTTTGCTCTGCTAGTATAGTTTTTCAAAACCCTAGATCACCTCTACAATGAGACATCAGAGTAGGACAACCAGTCAAATAACCCTAACAAAAAAGAAATTATATTAGCTTTTATTGAACCCATACTGGCTTCTGGTGTATATACCAGTTCCCTCTCTAAGGGCAGAAACGATCATGTTTCTTTCTAAAAATGTGCAGGGAATTTTGAAAATCAGTCATGGCAACATTTGTTCACTTCTTCTTATAACATCTTTCATATTCATAAGAAATTATTTTTAGGATCTTTGATTAAACGTGTAAATTATGTTAATATTTGGAGAAGTAATTCTAAACACTTGAATTTCAGCTCTCTCAGGTTTCACTTTTTTTCTTAGTAATCTTTCTGGTTACAGTTTGAAAATCTTTATTGTTGCTAGAAAAGATAGAAGTAAAAAATTAAGGTCTGCTTTCTCTTTATCATCTTTCATACCATTAACCCCAGGCAGTGGACTTTTTTCCTTTTACATTATTGTTTTGAACATAATTAGTCCTTTTTAGAGATATGTTGTCATTCTGTAGCAGTTTTATCACTCTGGTATCTGAAGCCATGGTAAAGAAAAGCAAATCTTATTCATAATCTGTGTGGTCAGATACTTAATTCTTTTTCCCTTTTGTTGTTTACCTTATATACTTAAATATTTATCAGTTTATTGTCTTCTTCCTATTCTTCCATTTACCCTTAAAACCATTATTCTATAAAATATTTAGAGGTTCCTGGAAAAGACACTTCTATAAAAGTGGAAAATGTATTCATAGAACTTTTCTATATTTTTTAGACTTGTCAGATGTAGAGTTCTTGGATGATTCTTCAACTGAAAGTTTGCTTCTGAGTGGTGATGAGTACAATCAGGACTTTGATTCAACCAATTTTGAAGAGTCTCAAGATGAAGATGATGCCATTAATGAAATTGTCAGGTGTATTTGTGAAATGGATGAGGAGAATGGCTTTATGATACAGGTAATCAGTTGCTTATATTTCTTATAATCCTGAATAATATTTTAAATGCTTGCTTATAGGTGTATTGCTGTTATCTTACCTTGTGCTTACTGTTTTTTGGATGTGTGTATATTTGTATGTATTTCTAATCCATGACTGTACAAAAGAAAAGCAGTAGAAATCAAGAGAAATTTTCATTCCATCAGATAAGTAGAAAAGTCACATATTTTATAACCACAGTCCCAGAGTGTGGGCTAATGAATATAGGACTGAATTTGAAAGCAGAAACACTTAAGTTCAAATCCTGTCTCTAAAATTTGCTAGGTATGTGATTATGGGCAAGAAATTTATTTAACTTATTTAAACACACTTCTTCATCTGTAAAATGAGCTTCTTAATACCCACTTACTATGAAGTTCAACTGAAATAATGTCCATGCAGCAGTTTGCTAATTTTGAAGTCCTATATAAAGGTCAGTTTTTATTGGTCAGCATTTCAAATCCAAGTCTTCAGGGAAGATAAAACTGAAGAAACATATAACAGAATGACCTATTCCTGTAAAAATACTTTGAAGTGCTAAAATGCAGAATGAGCTGAAGCTTATTAGTACAGCTAAGGACATCATAAAAGCCTTTTTAAAATATAATTTGGGGAAAAGAGGAAGATCAAAGAAAGGATGTGATGACTGCTCTGGGTGGATGGAATGATAATAAATAATATGGGCCAGAGGCTAGGTAGAAATGGTGAGTGCTTATTTTGCTTCTCTTTTCTCTGCAAAGGACAATGATCTTTGTGATCAGAAAGAATAGAACAAAAATGACTAATAGAGAATTCACAGCTAAGACAAGAATAAGAATCATAAGAACAATCATAAGAAAGCATCTAGCTGCATTTGATGAGGTCAGGTTACCAGACCCAAAGAAATTGTATCTTCATGTGTTCAGTAGACTTGACAGATGTGCTTACTGAGTTATTGTCAGTGATCTTTGAAATATCATGGAGAATTAGAGAGGTACAACAGATTGGAAGAGAACAATAACCTGGAGTTTAAAAATGGGGGAAGAAATCTGCAAATTCTACACCAGTAGGCTTGACCTCCTGCCAAAATTCTGTGATACCATTATTAAAGGGATAGTTAAGAAACGTTAAGGAAATGGTGATCACAGAGAGCTGTCATGAATTCATCAAAATCTTATTATGCCTGATGAACCTTATTTCTTTTTGAGATCAGGGAAATTTTGTAAGATATATTTTACCTTGTAGATTGGCTTTAACCAAATATTTGACAAAACTCCTTGCTTTTCTTATGAATAAGATAAAGAGATGTGGGCTAGGTGATAGTATAGACTATAGTATGGATAGTTCTTAGATGAACTAAGAACTGACTGAATGGCCAAATCAGAAGAAAGTCCTTTGTAGTTCTGTGCAATCTGGAGAAAAGCATCTTGTGAAATATTGCAGAGATTCGTGCTTGGGCCAGTGCTGTTGAACATTTATTTTATCTTTGACTTGGAAAAAGGGTGGTATATGGATCAGGTTTTTTGATGACATAAAGTAGGAGGGATATCCAACATGTTGGATGATAGAGGCAGGCCCTAGAAAGATCTTGATAGAATAGAATATAGATTGAGTTTTTTATTTTTACTTTTTGCTTTTTTGGAGGGGGAAGGTAGGGCAATTGGGGTTAAGTGACTTGCCCAAAGTCACATGGCTAGTTTTTTGTGTTAAATGTCTCAGGCCGCATTTGAACTCAGGTCCTCCTGACTCCAGGGCCAGTGCTCTATTCAATGTGCCACCTAGCCTCCCCTGTAGATTGAGTTTTAAATTAAAAAGAGGTCAATACAAAATCTTACACATTGAATCCACAAATCAAGACAAGTAAGACAAGGCTAATGAGCAGTTGAAAAAGATCTGGATGTTTTAGTGAATTGCAAAGTCAAAATGAGTCAGCAGTATCATATGGCAGCCAAACAATCCCATGTAGTCTTGGGCTGCATTCAGAGAACCCTAGTTTCCAGGACTAGATGATAGTCCTTTTGTACTCTGTTCACATCTTGAGTATTGTATAGAGCTGTGGAGGTCACATTTTAGGAAGCAAATTGATAAACTAGAAAGCATAAAAAGGAGAGAAGACAGAAGAATGGAAGACATCTAGATCATACCATATGAAAATTAAATAAAGACTTGTTGGGAACATGATAGCTGTATTTGAAGGCCTGTGATGTGGATGAAAGATTTGTTATTCTTGAATTCAAAGAGTTGAACTATATGTAGTGGGTGGAAGTAGGAAAAAGAATCAAATTCTGCCTTGATATAAAGGGAAAAAAATCATACTGATGGGTTATCTAAAAGAGGAATGTACTGTTTTGAGGATAGTGTGTTTGCCCTTGGTAGAGGTTTTCAAGTGAAGGCTGAAAATCACTTGTTAGGTTTGGGCAGAGGACATTTTTTTTTAATTAAAGATATTGGTTAAACTGAATGGCCTTTGAAATCCCTTCCAGCTCTGATTTCTTCTGTGAGCCTGGTACTAAAACTGATTCCAGACTTTTCAAAGTTTAGCAAAGGAGATAAGTTTCTATGTGGTACTTTTCTCTTGATTACTTGTTCATATTACTATTACATGATGAGTGGAATAGTTTTATCCTTTACTGGGTAAAGCTCAGTGAAAGATCCTCCCAAAATACTTAAAGAAGAAAAGAAAGACACACCCTTGGTTCAAATGACCATTATTTTGACCACCTCCTTTGCTATGATACTAAGCTGCCTTTGGGAGCAAAGGAGACTTGAGCTATAGTTTGAATCACTGTGTAATGACCTGGAAATAGTGAAAAACAACAAAGTATGGAGAGACCAGCCATGATGAAGGAATATATCCCAGTTAGCTTACCCCTCTCCCCCACCATGATTATTCTAACAGTAGTCTAAAAAGAACACCAAGGGAAATAAGGAGAAAATACAGTGGTATCCCAAATTTGACCAACAAACAAGTAGCCAGGGCAGGAGCTGTGGAACGGGGATGGTCTGAGATCATGGTATTAAGTGCTCAGGGCTCTAAGAACAGGTTCACCTAGAGCTGATGGAAAACTCAGCCTCAGGCTGAAGACAACATCAAAGAATCATTTAAAGGTGTGTCTAGCACACCAAGCTAGGCCAGCCCAGAGCAGATCTCAGACCTGGCCCCATTCAGTAGCTGAGTAGTAAGGGCCCTGCCTAGAACTGTTTGCCAATCCAGCAGTAAAGGGATGAATTCATTTGCCACGGTGACCCATAAAACAAGCAAAAATAGGGGCAGCTAGGTGGCACAGTGAATAGAGCAGTGGCCCTGGAGTCAAGAGGACCTGAGTTCAAATCCAGCCTCAGACACTTAACACAAAACTAGTTGTTTGACCTTGGGCAAGTCGCTTAACCCCAACTGCCCTCCAAAAAGAAAAAAGAAAGAAAGAAAAAGAAAACAAGCAAAAATAGAAAATACTCATAAGGCCAGTGAAGCTTCTTTCTATCTCCTCAAGTGATAGAAGTGGAGTCTCAGAAACCATAACAGAAAGTACTACGAATGACAGTTTTCACACTATAGAAACATTAAATATTTGAACTTCTAAATATGTCTTTGACAAGTGACAGATGAGTTTATGCATTACAGAAGAAACTGAACCACTTCTGTGCTTTTACATTTTCACTATAAATATCAAAAACCAGGAAACATTAAGAACTGATTGGCTAAATGGAGGAGTGCCTCACAGATTTTCTTCATTTCATGAGATGAATATGGGAGTTTGTAGAATTTCAGAGTTACAAAGGATTTCAGTGGGCCATCTAATTCATTTTATACCTCAAAAGAATCCTTTCTATCTCATAAGAAATCACAAATTAATCAAAGTAAATACAATGATGGCACTTCAGTATGCAACTGAATACTTGCTTTTTGTTTTTAATATTTATGTTTAATTTTTTATATTCATATATATCTATATTTAACATATATTTATATGTTATTTATATTTATATATAAATATATATATTTTTTAACATTTGATTTTAAAACTTTAAATTCTAGATTCTTTCCCTTCCCCCCTCATCACCCACCCCCACTGTAAAGACAAGCAGTTCAATACAGGCTGTACATGTGTAGTTACACAGAACATCTCCACAACGGACATATTGTGAAAGTCTGACTATATTTCCCTCCTTCCTATCCCACCCCCACTTGTTATATTCTCTACTTTGTCCCTGTCCCTTTACAGAAGTGTGTGCTTCTAACAACCCTCCCCTCTAACCTGCTCTCCCCTCCATCATCCCCTCTCTCATCCCTTTCCTCCCTACTCTCCTGTAGGGCAAGATACCCAATTTAGAGTGTATGTTATTTCTTCCCTAAGCCAAATTCAGTGAGAGTAAGGTTGCCCCCATTCCCTTTTGCCTTCCTGTTCTTCCCCTCCTTTGTAACAGTTATCCCTTACCTCTTCTATATGAGATGATTAACCCCTTTCTATCTCTCCCTGTCTCCTCTCATTCTATTCTTCTCCCAGCTCTCAATTTCACCTTTTAAAATATCATCCCTTCCTATTCAATTGATTTTGTGCCCTCTGTCTATGTATACATATACACACACTCACATATGTGTTCATACGCGTATATACCCTCCTATATAGACACACACACACATACACATATATACATATATACATATATATATATATATATATATATATA
>CM053580.1:507270539-507317639 GCA_028627135.1 Pseudochirops cupreus
GGGATGGCTATGGCTATAACATTCCTAGGAGTTTTCTTTTTGGGATCTTTTTCAAGAGGTAATCAGTGAATTCTTTCAAGTTCTATTTTGCCCTCTGGTTCTAAAATATCAGGGCAATTTTCCTTGAGAATTTCTTGAAGGATGCTTTCTAGGTTCTTTTTTTTGATCATGGTTTTCAGGTAGTCCAATAATTTTTAAATTGTCTCTCCTGAATCTATTTTCCAGGTCAGTGGTTTTTTCTAGGAGATATTTCACATTGCCTTCTATTTTTTCATTCGTTTGGATTGTTTAATAGTATCTTGATTTCTCATAAAGTCATTTGCTCCACTCTAATTCTGAAGGAATTATTCTCTTCAGTGAGCTTTTGAGATTCTTTTTCCATCTGGAAAATTCCACTTTTTAAGGCATTCTTCTCCTCATTGGCTTTTTGGGCCTCTTTTGCCATTTGATTTAATCTATTTTTTAAGGTGTTATTTTCTTCAGTCAGGTTGTTGACTCTCTTTTCATGATTTTCTTGCATCATTCTCATTTCTCTTCCCAATTTTTCCTCCACTTCTCTTATTTGGTTTTCAAAATCCTTGTTAAGCTCCTCTGTGGCCTGTAATCAATTTACATTTTTCTTGGAAGCTTTTGGTACAGGATTTCTGACTGTGTTGTCTTCCTGCCATTCCATGCTTTGATTCTTTTTGTCCCCCAAAAAGGAATCTAAAGTTGGATTGCTGTACTTGCTTAGCTTCCTTTGTCTGCTCATGTTGCCAGTCAGTTACTTGACTTTTGAGCTCTGTAGAAATCTGCTTTCAGAGGGGAGAGCTATGTCCCAAATAGTTGTGGTTTTCGCAGCTGCCAGAACTATTAGGAGCCCACCGTCTCTCCAGGCCCCACCAGCTTTGGCTCACTGGTCACACACCTCAGGATCACCACCCAAGACCATGATCCTGATCCAGGCAGGTTAAGGCATGAGCACTTAGCCTCTGAATGGTCTCTTGGCCCCCCTGCAATCTGCAGGCCTGGGAGCTCTGAAGCCACCACTGCTGCTTCTCACTCTGGGGCAGCTGGCTAACTTGCTCCTTTCCCCCAAATTTAGCCGAGTTCCACTGACCTTTCACTTTTTCCTTGGCTCTTATGGGTTGATAATTCTAGGAACTGCTACAGCTGCTGGTGATCCACTCTTCAGAGTGCTCCAGCTACCACTTGTCCTGGATGCCTTGGGGATAAGGCCTCTGCAGTTTCAGTCCGGGCTGGGCTCCACTCCCAGCATGCTGCAATTAACCCTTCCCATCCATCTGCCAGGCTGCCTTCAGCGGGAGCCTTGTTTCTCTGTCATTTTGTGGGTTCTGGAGCTCTAAAATTTGTTTAGAGTCATATTTTATAGGTATTTGAGGTGATTATGGGGGGAGCTCACAGAGGTCTCCTACTTCTATGCTTCCATCTTGACTCTCTGTGTTTAATATTTTTTAAAAATCTTTAGTTAAGGCTCAAATTGCAAAGAATCAGTGTGATCTAGATGGAAAAAAGTATGCTTTCTGATTGAACTAATGTATCATAAACCACTTATGTAACTTTCACAAAGAAACGTTGTCAAACTGTTTAAAAACTGAAATTAACCTTAAACATATTTAATTTTTGCTATCTGAAGAATAAATTTAACTCTTACAGTGGTAGAATCCAAACTGGATATTTGGAAGGGAATAATTTTTTGTTTGTTTTAAAAAAGCAGAGATTGTACCTGTACATACTTTTTGTTTTCCAACAGTGTGAAGAGTGCCTGTGTTGGCAGCACAGTGTCTGTATGGGGCTGCTGGAGGACAGCATCCCAGAGCAGTACATCTGTTATATTTGCAGGGATCCACCAGGTAGGAATTTCATTACTTGGTTTGTTCCTTAATACAGTTATACCCTGCAAAATTCAATTAACTGATTTTGTGAAAATATAATGTTGAAACAAAGTTCAGTAGTAACTACATTATAAATAGGGAATACCTTCCCTAATTTAAGTCAAAACTCTTACTTGTAAAAGATTAGATTAGACCTTTACAAGGAACTGAGACTATATGATTATTATTATTGTAATGCCAAATTATCATCCTCCAGAGCTTCTGCTGTAGAGTTGAAGCTTCTCTGTTAGGCAGGGCAAGGACAGAGGAGAAGTTTCTTCCCTACGTGCCCTCTGGTCCACAGCTTAGGAGGGGCTTTTAGAAACCAATGTTGAAGTATTGGGCAGGAAATGAAGTCTGGTCTTTACTGTGTACTCCTCCCCTATATCATCACAGTTTTGTATCTATCCTCTCACTAGCTCTGAGGCTCTCCTAGCTCTCCACAGCTCTGCCACTCGCATACAATTCTAAGTCCTATTGCCTTTGCCCAGCCCCTACATGAAGACAATAGCTTTTAATGCCTATTCTATCTCCCTATTCATTCCCTAAGTGCCAATGGAATCTGTCTACCTAAAAACTACAGGAAAGGGGTATCTCATGGTGAAGGCGAGATGCTGCCCTATAAAATGTACTTCTAATGTGCTGTCACTGCTGTGATTGGTTCAACAATCATTTTCTGATTGCCATTACCATTCTCCACCAATAAGTAGGTAGATAGGATTTCCTTAGCTGCACAAGTGGGGAAAAAGTACTATCCAGAAAGATGCTACAATGGGGTGGTTTAAGGTGAGTCTTATGGGTAAGATATTAATGTTATTTTAAAATTTCCTTGGTTGAATCAATAATATTTGAATAAATGTATGCATTATGTGTAAGTGCATGTACAGTATATAATTATTCCATGTTATAAACATTAATAAAAAATTCTCTGACCTGTAAGTTCTCATAAAGATATTTTAGTATTTCTTTTGGCATGATATTATATGCTAAATTGATACCTTACCTCAAAGTTCTTTCAAAATTGTTATCTCCTTATTAAACTGGTATCTATCATGTTAAAAGCATAATAAAACTAATGCAAATAGAATTATTACTACATTGGAAAGATAGATCTATATCTGGTTATGGAAGGAAAATGGTCCTCTCCGTTTCCTTTTCTGCATATTCCTTTCTTGCTTGTTACACAGTTCAGTGTTTTTATACCCATGTTCTTATTGTCACAACAACTAGGAAAATGCCGAGAGTGCAATACACTTGAACTGAACTCATAGAGGCATAATTCAAGCTTGTTTACTTGGGTCCTCTCTTATTGTCACCGGGGCTTTTCAAAGACAAACCACATCTGTTTCCAGACAACTGCAAGTAATAGGTAGATGTAGAAACGTAACATTAAAGAATTGTAGAGTTGGAAGGGATTTTAGCTCTGTAGTCCACCCCTTTCATTTTTCAGATGAGTAAACTGAGGCCAGTAGATAGAAGATTATTTGTCCAGTGCCCCATAGCATAACTAGGTAGAATCCAAATTTATTACTGTCCTTTGCTTTTTCTATTACAAACATGTTGCCACCTCTTTTTGGTTAGAGGTAATTCTACATGCTAAGATATAGATATACTGTCCCATTTCCCTTTTGAAATGGAAAACTAACCAACAAAAACAATGCACACAGCTGGATCTCAAAAGTACCGCTCAGAAATTGAAGATTTTAGATAATTAGTTAATAAGATAATAATTGACGGTTTTCAAATCAAAAAGAAGTGAGAAAATATAAATCAATGTGACTTCCTTCTGAGTTAAAGATTTTTTGGCAGATAGATAATTTGGCATTTAGAAGTGGAGATTAGCTCCAGATTTTTCAGCTGTTGATATCTATATCCTTTGTAATATTTGTTCTTATGTAGCCTACTGTAATTTCCTTGAAAATGAAAATTGCTTTCAAGGTGTTGGTACTGTACCCTTTGAAGCTGCTGTTAGAAACAGAGCCTGTCCTGTCCATCCACAAGCACTATTGGCAGGGGAAGATTTTAAAGAAAACACAAATTGGTCCACTTGTAACTTGGATGATTTTGTTATTCACAGGTCAGAGATGGAGTGCAAAATATCTTTATGATAAGGAATGGTTGAACAATGGGCGAATGTGTGGGTTATCATTTTTAAAGGAAAATTACTCTCATCTCAATGCCAAAAAGATTGTTTCAACACATCATCTGCTTGCTGATGTATATGGTGTAACAGAAGTACTACATGGGTTACAACTGAAGATTGGAATTCTAAAGTAAGTCGAAATTCATAAAAAAGATCAAATTTTAACACTGATATAAGCAAAAAAAAATTAGGAAAATGTATGAAGTCAAGATTTGGGGTCTTTTTGTTTTGTTTTAGTTTACTCTGAGATCTTTTTTAAGCACATAGGAGAGTTCGATGGCATGAAATAACTTTATGAAGTATAGGTTAACATTATTTTGCAAATAGCTTAGAATAGCTAAATCCTGGGGAAGCTGACCAGTTTTCTCTGAGTCTCCAGTTGTCCCTTTTATCTCTCACATACCATTAGACATTGTAGAAGTTGCAGAGTTAACTATAGTGTGGTCCTACCTATATACAACTGTAGTCCTGTATTTTTAACAATTTATTTCTCCTTCAGAAATTCTCTGAAAGTGGTAAATTGGTCAGATGCTAGTCTAAGAAACTTCACCCCCTCATTCCTCTATTCTCTCTCCCTAAGTTAACATTTTGAGTAATCTGCATATTCTATGAGGAAAAAGACAAGGTAAACAGTGCTTTACTGTTCATCCATACAGTGAACTCCTACTATAGAAATAGAAATTCCCTCCACCAATGCAGATCACAAACCATTAATTAAGTTCTAGACAAAATTGCTTGGGGCACATAGAAATTATGTGATTCGCCCAGCATCAGAGGAGAGATTAGAGCCTGGGCCTTCCTGACTCCAATCATAACATTCTGTCCACTATGCCATGCTGCCTTTGATTGTCAGAATAAATTAGGAGGGAAAGTGAAATGGTACAAGATAGTGAATATGTAAATAAATATACCTTGGTATCAAATTTGGGTAATAGCTCACACATTTATATAGTGCTGTTTTCACCTCACATAAGCAACTCCTCCACCCTACCTCAACCACATACAAAGATAGTCATACATTTGTTCTTGCCATCATTCACAAATGTACTACCTACATGTTGACAAATTTCAAAATTTCATTATTTGACTATAATCTATTGGTTTTCAATCTCTTCCTTTGTTTTCCCTTACCAAACCCTGCTCTTCATCCACACTGTTCCTTGACCCCTCAATTCTCTCCCAGGCTATCTCCTCTGTACTAGCCACTCTCCATTTTTCCTCATCCTGACCCCTTAGTGAATCAATCCAACTCTACACCATCCTGTTCCTTTGAGTCCCTAACCCTGTTTTCATATTGCCAAAGCTTCAACCTTGATTCTTTCCCCCTAGTCAAGCTTAACAAAAAAACACATCTCAAAGGGACTCCTTTAGAGCATACTGTCAAGATTTTTTTCTGAGTTGTGGATCAGGCCTCCTTGGCTCCCCATATAATCCGAGTGTTGAATCAAATATTTTGGCTCTTAACGCCTGCTGACATCCCTGGCTTCCTTTTAATCCCAGTTAAAAGCCCATCTTCTATAGGAATCTTTTCCCATCCTTTCTTAATTCTAGTACCTTCCTTCTTTTAATTATTTCTTATTCTGTATATTGTTTATAAATATTAGATTGTAAGCTGTTTGAGGCCAGGGATTGTCTTTTGCCTCTTTTTGAATCCCCAGCACTCAGTACAGTGCCATATACATAATAGGTGCTTGATAAATGTTTATTGATTTGATAAATGTTTATTGACAGCAAATCCCACTAAGTAAAGCTGATTTTATTGTCTCCTTTTTATAGGTGTTAAAACTGACTTAGAGATTAGAGTTTTAGAGACATATGATGTTCATATGATAATAAGTATAAGAGCTGGAATATGAACCCACGTCAGGATACAACAGTATCCTGAACCAGTCTATTCCATGCTTGGACAGCTTTAATTATTAGAAAGTTTTCTTTTATGGCCAACCTGTAATCTGCCTTGTTACAAACTCACTTCAACCCTGAAACTTCCAGATGTTGGTCACATTTGCTCTCTTTTCTTTGCCTTTGTTTCCCCAGCTCTTAGCTCAGTAACACATGGTAGACATTTAGTAGGCACATGCAAATGTAATATTCTACATGTGAACTAAGTTACCAGTAGATGTTCAACTGACTCATTCTCAGACCCCTTCCTTCATTATTGCAGCCCAGGATTTCATTCCCTTTTTTGACTGTCTTAAGTTTTGACCTTTATTGAACTTTGATTTTTGGACCAGATCTCTAATTTCATTGCTATAGTTAACTCTTAATGAGGAAACTATCCACCAATGTAGGCCTTTTCTGTGACTTTTTGTCCTAGAGAATTGCCTTGAGCACTGAGAGTTTAAAAGACTTGTCCACAGTCACACGGCCAGTTATATGTAAGAGGTAGGATTTGAACTCATGGAGGCTGATTTTCTGTCCGCTGCCCTTCTCTCAGTGAGTTTACAATTCACTGAAATGTTTGCCTCTTTTTAACACAGAGACAGCTATCTGTCTCCCATCCTGTACATGAATAATTTATATTTTTTAATCTCAAGTGTAGGACTTTCCATGTCTTCCTATTAACCTCTATGCCATTCTAGAGGGACAGCCTTTAAAAATATTCTAGGACTTCTTTGAACAACACATTCTAGTGTCTTGAAACCTGTGCCAATCAAAAAGTTCTTACTAATGCCTAACTTAAATTCCTTTTTCTGTTTGTTAAAACTGTCTCTTTTCATTCTGTTTTATGCTAAATTGCATACTGCTACTTCATCTTAAATGGTTTCCCCTTGAATCTATCATCCATTATTTAATTTCAGCTCAACTCTTTCTTTCTCAGTATAAATACATTCAGTTCCTTTACCCTTATCCATTGTCTCTTTCACTTTAGTTTATGATTGTTTTATTTGCTCCCTAAATCCTTTATCTTTTTGCTATTTTATGGCCTGGCCTGAACAAAGAACCTAATACAAAGATCTTAATAGTATTAAATAGAAAAGAAGGAATTACTTTGCTTTTCCCATCATCTTTAAATCTAGTTTCTTTCTCGGTATTATTTCTTCTATATTCATGTTCTCACTAACATCATTAATGGTCCTTTCCATCTCAAAAACTTTTGTGGATTATTCCCACGTTAAGGAATGTCTGTAAACAGATAATGCCTTTTAAATGGTATTTTCATTGTTGTTAAAAACTGTGATAAAATTCGATAGAAATTAAAAGGAAGTTGTTAAGGAAATATAACTTCAGAAGTTATCATTAAAGAAAAATTCTTTGTTAATTATAGTAAAATCACAAAATAAATAAAATAAAATTTATTTTACTGAAAAACCCAGCTGTGATGAGTTGGCTCCTGCTTCCCTTAGGACATTAAGGATATCTACTGATACTGTGAGTTCTTATGATGAAGATGTTTATAGTTTTGAAGAAGAACAAGTTTCATACAGAAGATACACACTTTACCATTTTCTCAAGATCTTTCATGAAATAACTTAGAATTAGTCTTGATTCTTCTGTCTCTCATGACCACTATGTCCAATCAATTGACGAATCTTATTTATCCCATTTCCATAAAATCTTCTAGACCTATTTCCTTCTCTAGACTCAAAATTTCTACACTAGTTTAGGCCTTCATCAGCTTACACTTAGAGTATTTCAGTAGCATTATACTTGGTTCCCCTGCCTTCATTTTTCTTCTCAATCCATTTAATCCTCCATGTAGTTATCAAATTATATATTCCTTAAACAGATATAACAATGTCACCCCACCGACATCCACTCAAAATCTGCAGTAGCTCCCTCTTGCCTCTTGAGTAATATATAAACTCCTCATCCTGATATTGAAAGCTTTCTTTGCTCTTGACTCCAGCCTAATTTTGCAGTCTTCTTTCATAGTACTTGCATTCATATATTCTGTATTTCATCCAAATTGACATGAGAGGTATAAGAAGTTCTGCCTCCTGCCTCTTCCTTTGTCTAAGTTAGACCTGCACAACTTGAAAGTAGTTAATGATCAGAATTAAAACAGGCTAACCTCCTTTGGACCGGAGACAGGTTTTTTGCAGTTTTCTTTCCAGGTGAAGGTATAATGATTAAACTATTCTGCAAATAAACTGTATTTGAAAAAGAGAAATTTCTATTAATATCAATTAATCATACTTATTAAGATTTTTATTTATCATGAAATCACATTAATGTTAAAAAAATACTTTGCTAAGTGATACAAGTTTTAATACATTTTTCAGGTTTTCTTGCTGTTTACATTTAATAATGACCAAAAACACTATGAAAAGATATGACTCTCCTTTCTCTCAGACTAGAGACAGACTGATGATGATTGATTGCCATGGGTCATGTGACAAACAGGAGAAACTGTGCAGTGGCATCCACCCACCAAGTTATATGACAAGCACATTAGTGAGTAGTGGAAGGTGGCTTAAGTGGGCACAGACAAAGCACTTGTTAGATCTTCACTTTCCTTTACATCCTCTATATTTTTTCTGGGCCACCTGAAATCCATTTGTGGGCCGCAAGTGGTCCATGGACTGCATGTTGTGCAGGCCTCATCTTAAGTGGTTCTTGGAACCTATTCTCTCTTCTCTTCCACTTCACAGAATCTTGAACATCTTTCAAGGCATAGCTCAGGTGCCAGCTCCTATAAAAATCCTTTCTTGATTCCCTCAACCTCATTGGCTCCATGTTACTCCCAGGATCAAATATACTATTTGGCTTTTAAAAGACTTTCATGACAGGACCCTTTTCCTACCTTTCCAGTCTTCTTATACCTTACTTCCCCTCCACACATTCTGTGACGATGGCTCCTTGCACAAGACATCCTATCTCCCAACTCTGAGCATTTTCTCTGACTTTCTCCCCATGCCTGGAACGCTTTTTTCCTCCCGTCTGACTCCTGCCTTCCCTGGTTTCCTTCAGATCTCAACTAAAGACCTGCCTTCTGCAAAAAGCCTTGCTTAGTCCTCCTTAGCCTTTGAATCTTCCCTCTGAGACTACATTCAGTTTATCCCATATATATATCTTATCAGTACCTAGTTATTTATATACTGTCTCCCCCATTAGACCATGAGCTCCTTGAGATACTGTTTTTATTTTTTGTCTTTTTTTTGTATCCACGGGTATTTAGCACAGTGCCTAGTACATGGTAGAAACTTCATAAATGCTAATTGAAGATGTGACTTTCCTTCTCGAAATGACTTCTTGTATTATTTTGTGTATAATTATTATTTTTTGTGTTTATATTGTATTCCTGCAGTAAAATGTCCATTCCTTGAGAACAGGTATTCTTTTTTGTCTTTGCCCACTGCCTAGCATAGTGCCCAACAAGTAGTAGGAGTCTCATGAATGTTAGATAAATTAAATTGAAATCTGATGCCCAAAGGAATATTTTCCATACTCTGATATTATAATGAATTCTTTCTTATCTACAAGAGACAGGGTAGAGTAGCAGTGTTTTGTTGATGCTACTGAATAAATGATAAAATACTTCTTAACAAAATGATAAAAAAGGCAAACATGTTCATTTTGCTACTTAGAATACACACATACACACATATACACATTTAATTGTGAAACTTCAAACTTCAGAGAAAATAGCATTTTGCAAACAGTTTAGCTATTTCCCTTATTATAGTTATACATCCTCCCCTCTTTCATTACTTGAGGCCTGTCCCCCTCCTAATGATGGAAGTCCTACAGTGATCCAGTTTGTGATCACTTAGCATGAGAATGTGATAGGTAAAAATAGGTCCTGGGCCCATTTGGATGATCCACTCATAAATAACTAATACAGATGTATTGCAATTATAAATTTCCTTATGATATTTTAATTAACTGTAAATGGAGAAAATTATCAATGGAATTAATGAAGATTCCTTTAATACAGTTGTTCTCAAACTTTTTGGTCTCTACCCCCTTAAAAATTATCGTAGTTCCCAAAGATCTTTTGCTTATGTGGGTTATATCTATCAGTATTTACCATATGAGAAATTAAAATCTAAGTGTTGTTTTGAAAATAGTTTTGACCTTATGAACCCCCTGAAAGGGTGTCAGGAACCCCCAGTGGTCACCGGACCTCAGTTTTTTTTTTTAATTTTTTTTATTGATTTGTTTGTTTACTTTTAGTTTACAAGATTCAGTTCCACAGTCCCTTGAGTTTCAAATTTTCTCCCCTCCCATCCCCACCTCCCCATGGCGGTATGCAATCAAGTACAGGATCTGCAAATACTTTCACATTAGACATTAACAGACCTCACTTTTAGGAACCACTGCTTTTATATCACAATTTCTCTTTTCACCTTCTTTCAAGGAACAAGAATCATCCTGACCTTCATCTCTGGGCCTGTTCAGGGAAGCGGAAAGACCAAGATCAAATAGCTGTTGGGGTAGAGAAAAAAATGACAGTGCAAGACCATAATCTAGAAGAACGGACTTGTTCTGCTCAGAATCATAAAGAGACTCCTAGCTTGCCCAGGAAAATGGAAGGAACATATATTACCAGTGAGCATAGCTACCAGAAACCACAAAATTTTGGTCAGGATTGTAAATCTGCTGATCCTGTGAGCTCTGATGATGAAGATGTCAGTAGTTTTGAAGAGGATCAAGAATTTCATACAGAAGATACACACTGTTTACAATTTTCCATAAAAGAAGATGGTATGAGTGAACAGGTAATGCTTTTTCATTTGACTATGGCTTTGGAAAAAATATAGAAAAATTCTATGAGAATTCAAACTTAAATAGAAAGTTTTGAATTATCTTTACAAAGCTTTCTTATAGACATAGAGAAAATACAGAATGAAATTCACAGTAGGGAGCTAGACCTGCCAAAAATAAGTTGATGATAATTTGATAAAAGTCCGAAATGGAAAAAGTTGGTTCTGATAATGGAAATTTAAAAGAACTACACAATATTTTTTACATGGAGTTTCATTTGTTTCTTTTTCAAGCAATACTGCACATTAAATTTAGATTAGAATAGCAATTCTTCAACACCTTACCAGGGGGAGAATACCAATTGTATTGTTTTTAGGAGAGAATTAGAAATTAATTCCATTCATTCATATACTGAGTCACTTACTGTAAGGATACCCTACCTAATAAACTTAATTGGTTTCTCTGGAAATGTTGCATGGATAAATTAGTTATGTAGGAGCAAAGTTAGCAGTGGACAGTTGGCCAAACAGCAAGGGTTCTGAGATGTTAGGTGACATTTGGTTATGTTGTATAATGCTGTTACTGCAAAATGATTTTAGCCATTATTATACTCAGAGTAGACCTTTCATTAATATGCTACCAATTGGATTTGTAGAAATTCAGACATTATTGGACCTAACCACCTGCCAAACAAGGATGATGGATTAGTCATAGGATCATAGGTTTGCAGCTAGAAGAGAAATTAGAAACCATCCAGTCTAACCCCCTCATTTTATAGAAAAAGAAACTTGAGACTCACAAAATTTAAATGATTGGCCAAGGTCACACAGGTAAAAGTGTAAACTGGGATTTGACCTCATATCATCTGACCTCATCAGGTACTCTTTCCATTATACAGTAGTGACTTCTGATGTCTGTAGATAAATAGAATGTAAGGTCCATGGGGTCAGAGATATTTTTATTTTTGTCTTTTTATCCTCAAAGAAATAGTTTGTCAGGTAAAAGAGTTCTGCAGAAACATTTGGTGAAATAGCAAATGGTGAAAAATTGCAGTAGTAGAAATTCACAGCTTTACAAAGGGATTTAGTTATAATGATGCATTAAGATATTATTGGGAAATGATGGATAGTATAACCTTATGAAGGATATACCTTTCCCCCTCCCATGGCACCTCTGGAATACTAGTCTGCAATTCTTACCTACAAATGTCAGTTTAATATTAAGATATTTTTGTAAGTGAAACTAAAGTCATAGTTTATAACCCCAAAGGTTAATAGTTTATGGCTTTACTTAGAAAAAAAAAATCACCTTTCCATTAGAGATGAGTAGCCTCTGATGCTTAGAAATAAAAATGTTTATATTCTGTGAAATAATATACTTTTTGTTATTCTTTTGGACTATGCAACATTGACCAAAGCATGGTTTGGTTCCTTTCCAAAACCTTAATTCCATAAATCAGTGGAAGTGGCAAAAGACAGTTATACATAGAAAGCTATTAGTAGACAGAATTAAATAAATGTGTTGATGGAGAGAGGGTTGCCAAATTGATGTTTGTTAGGTAGGTAGATGTCAATAGATAAGTAGGTAGATGTTGTTAGAACAAATTGATTGATGCCAATTGGTAGGTAGATATTAATAAGTATAGAAGCAAAGTGGTTAGACCAGGGAGTTTCCAGAGGAGAAGAAACGTACTGGTAAAAATACTTAGAATACTTCATGAGTCTATGAGTGTAGGCCCCGATACCAAAGAAATAGTACCAACCTCTGTGATTACCTTTATTATACCTCCTTATGAGTAGTGTATTCAAAGGTACTTACTTCCTGTTTACCCTAGAATGGCATAGTTATAAAAGACTCTAGCTACTTTGGCAAACTCAGTATTAAATTACACAGATTCTGCCCACCTCAGGTCACTCCAAATTATTTCATAGGATCGACAGGGATGGTTCCTAGACTATAGTTTGTATGTATAGTTTATTTCCTTTGAATCAGACTAAACCTGGCACCCAAGGGTAGAACCGGGCAGAATTGCATGTCTTAATTCCTTTCTGTGTCAGAAATATTTTGTCTAGTTAAACAGATTTACAGGATTTCTGTGCATGATTTGGAAATTATTAATAACTCCTGTTGTTACATTAGAGAGAAATGGGGCTGTATTTCTCTTCCTTGAGATCTCAGACTGAGTTAATGCAAGGTGGTAAGTAGATGTTGCTAAGGTAGAGAATTGTTGACAGATAATGAGAAGTGAAGGCAGATTTTGGTGTCTACTAATAGAAGAGGTCTTAGAGATCATCTAAACTTTGGGAACAAGAATATGTTTCATATTAACCTGGATTAGTGATTATCTAGTCTTAAAGATGTCAAGTGATGTAGTACCTACTATGGAATCCGTTCTTGGATAGCAATAATTGTAAGGAAGTTTCTCCTTTTCTCAAAATTAAATTTGGTTCTTTGCAATTTCCAACCATTGTTTCTTTTTCTTTCTTGGACCAAGGAGAATAAATCTAATCCCATTTCTAGATGATAGTGATTTTAAAATGTGATGACAACTATCATATCTGTACTGCCTTCTTTTCTTGAAACTGTCATCTGTAAGTCCTTCAGCTCATTCTCATCTAATGTGATATAGAAGCCCTTCACTATCCTAGTATAAAGGAGCATCATGGTATAATAGAAAGAGTACCGGCTCAGCAGCCAAAGGACCTGACCTGGGATCACATCCTGCCTCTCATGTTCACAAAAGAAGCAGATGTGCAACAGAGCCTTGGAAAAACATGCCATTTGAGAGAAGAGGAAGATAGAGATAAAAGCAGCATCAAGACAGAGAAGAGTGTTAGGCATGCCAAATGATCAACTATGTAGAAGATCAGTTAGGATAAGAATTGAGAAAAGGTCAATGGATTTATCAATTGAGATCATTGATGACCTTTTAGAAAACGGTTTTAGTAGAGTAACAGGTACAGAGTCTCAGTTGCAAGAGCTTGAAGACTAGAGTAGTAAAGAGCAGAAAATGGAGGTAACAAGTTTTGAAAACGGAAAGGATAAGAGAAACATAATAGGATGGCTATTTCAAGGGAAGATTTTTTTTTTTAAGGATATGAGAACTCTAGGCATGTTTTTAAGCAGTGGGGAAGGAGTCAGTGGGAAATACTAAAAATGAATGAAAGAAGGAAATATAGCTTGTATCATATCTTGACTGTGTAGTTAGGGCATGGCATATCTGTCCAGAGTACTACAAGTTCTGAATTTTATTGTTTGAATCAGTAGAGACTTCAGGATACAAATGAACAAGGTTCACTTGAAGAGATGCATATATGCACACTACCACCTGTCCTTGCCAACCCTTGTCTTCAAAAAGCTGTAGTGAGTTGCATTTTACTCCAGGTTGAACAGTGCACATGAAGATTACAAAGGATTGCCATGCATATGTAGGTATCCTGCTAATATGGGCATGATATTCTAGTCAGAAGGTGGTGCTCAAATTTTCCTTTTTTTTTTTTAATACCAATAGTACTTGAAATTGCAGGTATAGCTGTAATATTTTATGTAACAGATATTTAGACAGATTCATTTCCTAAAGAGTCATTGAATGTCTACTCTGCAAGGCTACTATTCTGGGCAAGTTACGTATAAATCATATTTAAATAAATTAATGCATTTTTACATTGACTTTCAAAAAAATAAGAAAAATGTTTCTTATTTTTATTTAATATTTAAAGTATTTAATAGGTAATGTCTCCTTACATTTTGATTTTCTAAACCTTCTAGCTTCCATATATTTCAGGAAAATAATTCAGTAAGTGAGGGCAGTCACTATTTCATGGAAAAGTGCCTTTTAGTAGCATTTAACATGGACAAATTTCAGTAGTTAATAATAATGCCTAACTTTTATACAGCAAATGTCTCATTTCATTCTCACAAGAACCTTGTAAAATAGGTGCAGTTATTATCTCTGTTTTACAGATGAAGAAACTGAGGCTGAGAGGAGTCAAATAACTTGCCCAGTGTCACACAGTACTGTAATTGTCTTTAGACAGAGTTCAAAATCAGGTCTTCCTGATTCCAGTTCTAAACTCAAACCACTATGCCACCTTAACTGTCTTGGTGTCTTACAAGATACCATATTATCTTACAATTTAGACTTCACAAATTCAGAAAGGATGTCATACTTAACTTTTTAAAAATATTTAACTATATAGTCCAATACAATATTAACAACTATCTGTTTATCATGTCAACACATTATGCAAGTTGATGAGTCTCTTCCTTTCCACTGAGGGGATACAGCAGGTAAACAGAGGAAGTAGATACATGTTGGTTGGTTTAGGGAGACAGTATGAAACTAGGAAGGAAAAGGAAAGGGTTCCCATAGGCAATATGAGCTTGGACCTTGAATGAAGCTAGGGATTCTAGGAGGTAGAGGTGAGGAGGAACTGTATTCTAGGCAAGGGAGTTAGCTTGTGCCAAGGTATAGGGGCAGGAGATAAAATGCCTGGCACATAGTAGGCACTTAATGAATGCTTATTGACTTGACTTGGAGATCATCTGTATAGAGGCGATAATTGACATATGGTAGTTGATGTGATTGCTAAGAATGACATGAAAAAGGAAGGTCCCAGGACAAAGCTTTGGAGGACCCACCAACAGGAGTGAAACATGAATGATGATCCTACAAAGATGGCACAGAGGAAAATCCAAGGAGGAGGGAGTGTCCAAAAGAGGTGCAGTTAACAGTGTCAAATACTATAGAAGTCAAGAAGGATGAGGACAAAGAAAAGTTTATAGAATTTAGCAATTGAAAAACTCACTGGTAACCTTGAAGAGAGGGATATTTTAGCTGATGGGTTAAATGTGAAGCTAGATTGCAAAAGATTGAGAAATGAGTGGAGGGAAAGGAAATACAGATTTTTTTTTCTAGAAGTTTGAATGACTGTAAAAGGAAATAGAAATGTAGGATGATGACTCGAGATGCTGTGGTCAAGTGAAGATTTTTTTTAAAGGAGGAAGGAAATCTAGGCATGTTTGTAGAGAGCAGGGAAAGAGACAGTAAATAAAGATAAAAAATAAAAGTGAGGCAGAGATGATTGAAGAGGCAAGAGGGGACATATCCGGGGTAAAGGCAGAGAAGTCTTAGCAAAGAGAAGGGGCTTCCAAACTGGTGAGAGGAAAAAGAATGGCAGGTAACATTGTAGGACTTTGAAATATGAAATAAGGAAGAATCCTAGACCCATAGCCTAATCATGAATTTAGAGCTAGGAAAGGACCTTAGAGGTTATCAGTCTATTATTATTATGATCAATTCTAACCCCCATATTTTATAGAGAAAGATTCTCTGAGTGGTTGTGATTTTCTCAGGTCCATATAGCTTATAAGTGAAGCAGGATTAAAACCCAGATCTTCTTGACTCCAGGTCCAACACTAGTCACCTCTCCACTGTGGAGAGTTTGATAAAGTGATTGTTGCATATTAGTGAGGCAACATAAGTATTCTAATCCCTATTTTATACGTGAGGAAACTGAGGTGATTGATTACATGATTTGCCGTGGTCAGAACTAGAAGCCAAGTCTTACACCTCTTAGCTCGGGGCTTTCAACACTCTGCCACGCCACGCTTCCTCTCCAGGAATTTCAACATCATATGTCTGGTGCTGCATATATCATCTCGGTCCAGATATGGGCCACCCGTCCTACAAATGTAGCTGGTGGGAAACTGTGCTTCAAATGATCTTTGATTTCCCTGGTCTGGATGCCACCTCCATTGCAGATTCTCACTCTTCTAAACTCAGTAGGTTTTGCAAACTGAAAGTTACCCTTTGGTGATGAGTGTGAATTTAGCTTATCTGGTCTTCGGGCAATGGATAGAAGACATTGTTGGGCCCCAACACAAAGCTGCGTCAGCTCTGTAGAACAGACCGAAGTTTATGCCTTACGCAGCCTTTCAGGGCATCGTTTCATCCTCTCACCGTAATGAGGCATTGGGTGTTAGAACATTAGTGGCGGGAACGCAATCTCGAAGTATTATTCTCAATATATTTCTGTCCCAGTCGAGTTCTCTGTGTGACAGAGAAGTCTCAGGTCTAAGGTATGTCTGTTTCTCATCCTCTGCCTCTCACTCTCTTTGCTGTGAAAGAAATCTTCTTTGGGTAGGGGATGGGTGCTCTGTATTTAGACCAATATGACAGTCATGCCGCATGGCCTAAAGGGAAGAAAAATTGGTGAAACTTTTGAGGAAGAATAATTAGTAACTCTGACTTAAGTATTACTTCACATAGCAGAGTAAAAAACAGGAAAAAATGCTTAATCTACTAACTTTCAGTAGATAAAATCTGTCCTTTATTTAGTTATTTTCTTGATGAATGCTTAAGTCTTATATTTAGCCATTGGAACATAGTGATTGCTTATACCAAATGAATAGGGAAACTTTAGTTTTCTTTTCAGCCCTTAAAATGAAATGCTGTGATTTAACCACCGATTTTTTATTATCAGGTGTGAGAGGCCATGCTAGCAAAACATTTTGGTAGGGTAATTTTTTTGCCCTCTTTATTTTGCAACGTTACTTAAAGTCAGTTGAATTTCTTCTCCAGTTTTTGTGTAAGGAACATTATGCCCAGTAATTTAAAATATGTATTAAGATGTACATTGCTAAGGAATTTTTGTGGCTTAGAATGATTCTTTAGGTATTGAAATCAGAACAAGAATTGAAATAATAAAATGAAAAGCTGTTTTTAAAGGAGTCATTTTTGTTTCTTGTTAATGATCCCGTGGAGAAGAATTCAGCAGAAGGGAATACGTTATTTGTCTATAATGAAAAAAGAAATACAGAAGAAAAAGGAGACTCTCATCTTCAGTGGCAACTCAACCTTCTCACACATATAGAGAATGTCCAAAATGAAGTCACCAGCAGGATGGACCTAATTGAAAAAGAAGTTGATGGTAATTTTAGAAAAAAGATAAATGTACAAAATTTATCATATTTTTATTAATAGCTTTTAAAAGCTAGCATTTATTTAATTCTTTAACATTTGCAAATGCTTTACATATGTTATCCATAAGAACTGCTCACCTTTGTGTTATTATTACAAAAAGGAGTTTGTTTTTAGAAAGAAAAGAACTATACCAGAAAAAGGAAATAGAAGATATTTTGACCCTATTTATTGCAGTTGTAGTTGTACTACTATTACAGTGAAATGAATGGAGGGTCTTAATATAGCTAAGTAATAAGACTGTGATAATACTAACCCATGACATTTTAATGGTTCTTTATAATTTCTCAAGCACTTGCATTTCATTTGGTCCCCACCACAATCTTGGGATAGACAGTGATTATTAGCCCCATTTTGTAGATAAGGAAATAGAACTTGCCATCTAGTTAATGACAAAGCTTAGACTAGAACTAGGGTATTGGGATTCCTAATACAGTGTTCTTTCCACAACACTTTACCTGTAATGCAGAGCCCTGTAGGTAGTAATACCATGTTTGGAAATGTATTGTGGTAATTCCCCACATTTCACAAAGTCACCCCTGCTGCTTTTTCTTGTTTTACCATAATTATGTTTGCCCACAAAGTGGTCTTTAAGTAATGCTTTAAGATAAACTTTAAGGTAATGTTAAACAAAAAGCATGGGGCCTGAGCTGGGTTCTATTAAAAGTTAGAGAAAATTAAGCATATTCACATTATAACAACTATGATCTGATTCTAGTATATATTTTCCATTTAATTTTCAATATAAATCTTAGTTTTGTAAGAAAATGTCAATTTTTAGACAGGCTGCTATTGATGAAAACGTTAACTTTTACTGATTTTTTTTTTTATACTTTAGATAAGGGATCATCAAGTAAAGGAGCTTAAGAGTACCATAAAATATTATTCTGGTCTACCTTTCTCCATTATGAAATAAATGTTTGGGGTGGGTTGATATATCATCAATGCAATACCCACAGCGGCTGCTGGGAATATGCAGGTGTATTCCCAGGTTTGAATTACAAGATATAACAAACTCTTTTCTTTGAAGACAAAATCAAGATATTCATATATCAGAAAGCCAGATCCACCATGGTAATAAAGAAGTCTACACACATTGCCAGTGTGGGGAGCTCCCAACATCCCAAGCCTTCCCGCTGTTAGGCCTCCCCACAAAACAAGTTCCCTCAGGCAAAATCACTCCGTCTCTCACTCAGGCTTCTCTGCTCCGCCTGCTCTCTCTCCCAGCTCTGTCTCACCCACACTGCCTGTTCCACGCTCTTTCCCCCATGGCTTTAACATTACAGATGAGGGTATAGAACTTAAAGAACCTAGCTTGATATGACATTAAATTCAGATGATGCAAGTTTCCAAGTATTTGGAAGTTTTTGAATAGGGTGATGACTAGATGTTTTCTATTTCAGTCAAGGGCAGATTAAGAAAAAAGTTGAATTAGATGAAAAGTTTCTTCCTGGTGATTTTTTTCAAATAGTAGGAAGGAAATTTTTAATCATTTTGGACTGGGCAGCATTTGAAAAATAGGGTAAATAGACTTTTCTTAGAAAGGAATTAGCTGTATAACAAAGCGTCCCATCTAACATTTTAATTCTCAGATGAATTCTTCCAGGTGTCATTTAGTTTTCCTTTTTTCTTCTTTCTTTAGTTCTGGAAAGCTGGCTTGATTTCACAGGAGAGTTGGAGCCACCAGATCCTCTTACGAGATTGCCACAGCTTAAGCGCCATATAAAACAGCTCTTAATTGATATGGGGAAAGTACAGCAAATAGCAACTCTTTGTTCAGTATGACAAAAGGGAAGAAAGAAGAAAGAGAATGTGATTGTCTACAGCAGAATTTGTTTTTATTATCTGCCAGACTGACAATGCGTAGTTGAAAGCTTGGTAACTTTTTACTAAGTTTTGTAACTAGAATTTGTAACATCAGGATGCTGGAGGCTTGGAGAGGAATATGGTGACTAGTCTATCAAGGTCAATATCTAAAAATATCAAAATATTTCCTGTGCAAGCTGCAGATGGTAATTATATATACTGAGGATTGGCGATATGGAATATGATCAATACTAAGTAAAACTAGTTGACTGGATTTTTCAGAACTCATTTACTGGAACCTCAAGATATCCAACAATATTTTTTTAAAGTTTTAGTAGAAAGATACAAATTTGCAAACCAATATTTTACCCCCAACAACATTCTAGAAAAAAAATCGAAATTCCTGAAGAGTTCTACTATATTGCTAACATGACATAGATCCAAAAAGAATTGTGTGATTTACTCAGCCACACAAGTTTTGGGTCTACAAATTCATAAAAGATTGTGAGCTATTTTCGTGAGTGATGAATCTCGTTAATCAGTTAAGACAACACAAGCTTCACTTCTGGGCTGGTACAGCAGGGTGGGGCTACGGGAACAGCAAGAAATTGTGGAATATTTGTTTTTCCAAATGATAAATTTGAAAAAAAAATGGAAATCCTCATTGTAGTCAGGCTCTAAAAAAAATGAGAAGTATAAGTGGTAAAATGTGCCAAATCATGATAATACCGCTGGAATGAGAGTTTGAGACTTGGGAATTTTGTTTCCCCAAAATTCGACAATGCTAGCAGTCCATCCAAAATGCTTCTGCATTCACACACACAGACACATACACAAACACACCCTGTGTGTTTTATGTATGCACATATACACATGTGTATGTGCAGATATGTATATACATGCACATGCATACTTCTATTGCAGTATTCTAGGGTTCAAAGTGTTTTGGTCCTGAGTTGGTGTGTTTGGTCTTAACACTTAGAAACAAATTGAATGACCTCAGCTGGGATGAGGAACAATGAGAGCATTAAACCAGTTTGTGGCTGTGGTTTGCTAAATAGCTAGATAAGATATGGGGGCAATTTGGTAATTGAAAGTTGTTTTTATTTAAAATCTTTCAAGTTTTGGTCATGAATGGACAAACTTCAGAAACCAAAGGCAACTTAGTTGTCATTTAGCTCGTGCTGAATTTTGAGCCTAGGTCCACTGTGTGCCAGTGCTCAGACACATTGTTTGCTGCACCCAGTGCTACATATACATGTATGTGTGCCTCTGTATGCTTGTTTTTAAACATACACTCACATACATATGTACATAACCTATACATATTTATATCTACACATGTCTAGTTTTATTACCATAGACTCTAAGAATTGATGGTTAACATTAAATGTTGCCTTTTAACAGAAAGTTTCTAAAAATTAAAAATGTATGTACAGGTTTTGAAATTTGTAAAAAAAAAAAAATTTAAAAAGACTGTTAAAGGGAGGCTGTTTAACTAATGCTATTAAGATACTTGAACATTTTATGCCTCACTACTGTTTATCAGTTCTAGTGATCTGTATAAATGCATTTTGGAACCGATAGATGGTCAACTTGAATTTACCTTTGAAAAGAGTACACACCACTGTACATTCAAAATTTATTTAAATTTGCAAACACTGTTCTATATGTAAGGTACTGTATGTAAAACTCTTTATTAAAACTATTCCACATATTCTCCATTTTCCACTTTTCGTTTTGCTCCCTTATAATTCTGATGTAAAGAGGTGACTAGAATGATGTGCAGTCACAAAATGTTTTTGTTGCCTTTTGAGATTCTTCAATTTAAAAAATGTGCCAAAGATAATCAATCATAGAATATGTGTTTCAGTATGATGCATTAACTTTGTCATAAAGCTGTTACTGAGTAATTAATAGCTTTATCAGAGATGACATTGCCAGGTAACTGCTGAAAAAAGTGTTTCTATTAAAGTAACATATTAGTGCCTATCTTCTATGTCTGGAGTAAATTGCTAGCATTAGTGTTTTAGAATTAGTAGTAGATCTTTTGTTTGTGTTTAAAAAATAATGGTTCTCATCTTTCTCCTTTTGGGATACAATACTGACAATATGCATTAGTATTACCAAATGAATACTAGTTGCCCTGGACAACTGAGGAAACCTAATTGTCTATCAAATTATACCCTCTTTTTTCCTCCAGAAATGGAACCAAGTGTTGTTATCCTCTTCATGATTCTTTTTCACATACACACAAGTTCATTATACAAAGAGTGATGCTTATCTTCTCAGGCAGGTGAAGATCTTCAAGTTAAAGTCCTACTGTAGTTATGCAGCCATCTGGCCCACTAGCTAATGAAATAAAAGTCCCATTTATGATAACTACTAATAATTTTTGCTGCAAATTATTTATTGACTTGCCAAATTAGGCTTTTTGAATTTATCTGTGAGTCAGTTCATATATCCATATATAACAAACATTTATTAAGGACCTACTATGCATAAGGCGCTAACCTAAGTGTCTGGGGAGAGAAACAAAGATAAATAGTAAATGACCTCTGTTCTCAAGAGGCTTCTAATATAATATATTGGTGAATTAGGATAGCCAAATAACCATAAGTTAAACATAAGTATGTAATAGAGATACAAGCAGTTACTAATGAAAGATGATGGGAGGATTCACTCTGTGCCAGGGAAGACATAATAGAAGAGGTTTCATTTGAGCTGTCTTGGGAAGACTGAACAGAATTGCAACAAGTAGCAATCAAGGAAGGTATAATAATAATTAGCATTTATGTGATGCTTTAAGATGTAAAAATGTTTTACAGATATGTCATTTTACCCTCACAACAAGCTGGGGAGGTAGTTGCTATTATTTTAAAATGAGGAAACTGAGGCAGAAGTGAAGTGACTTCCCCATGGTCATTTCACAGAGGTCACAGAGCTGATGTCAGAGGTCATATTTGGACTCGCATCTTTCTGACTCCAGTCTCTATCCACTGTGCCACCGAAAGCACAGAGAATGGCTTGAACAAGGTCATGGAGGTGGGAATGCACTGGGCATGCTCAAGGGCCAGAAAGTAGTCTAAATAAAATCTGGCATAGAATAGAACACGTGCTAAGGCAAGTCTTGGAAAAGTAGGTTGGTGCCAGATTGTGTAAGGTTTTCCCACCAGATTGAGAAGTTCATACTATATTCAGGAAGTAGTAGGAAGCCACTGAAAGATTTGTAGAGGTATAATAAGAGTTGTGAATTAGGAAGGCTAATATAACAGTGAGAAATCACAGATATTATACACAGAACTGTCCTCAGAGCCAGGAAAACCTGAGCTAAAGTCCTACATCTGACATACTGACTGTTAGCCACAACCACACACTGTTCTAGACAACTCCATTAGACTAATTTGTAGAGAAAGTACCAACCTTCATTGGTAGAGCAAGTTTCCTAATTCAGGAGTTCCCTCTATTGCTGAAATCACAGGTCCAATTCCCAAATCCATTCCTAAGACAACATTTAAGAATGATGCATTGAAGCAGAGACTAGTGCCTGCATTGCTCTGGATGCAGGGAACAAAGCATACATTACATTCTTAGAAAAAACTTTATAGCATCAGCTTCAGGGCATTTAAAGAATTTTTTGAAGGATATGTTTCATGGAAAGGAATGAAACAAAATTTTTCAACCAACACATTTGCACAGTGGATTAAATTTTCTTCAATTCTATTTCTATACATAAAGAATTTTATATGTTTCACAAATGACAAAAGTCCTCTGAAAGAATTCACACCCTTTCCTAAGCTAGTAAATGAGTAGTAGAAGTAATTTAATAAAGTAGTTAAGTCTGAAGAGAGTTGTGGTAAGCTTGGGTCGTTTAGGAATTTTTTTCTCTTCAGTCAGTCTTATTTTTAAATGAGACAAAATCTCCTGAAATCAGCTTTCAGACTACCATAGGCATTGGAGGAAATTTAACCCTACATGTCACAGATAAATCCCAGCCACCAGTTAATGTCACCCATATGGGTACTGGCAGTAGTAATTCATTTTAAAGGTCACAGTGTTGAACTTTAAACAAGATTCCTCCACTGTATTTCAGAGTTCATCCATTCTTCTGGCTTCAAGAATCACCTCCCCTATGTTCAGTTCTGGTTGCCACATGTTACAAAGGGCATTGATAAACTAGAAAGTGTCCAAAGGACAATTGGCTGTCCTTCAGATCCTGCTACATGAAGATCATTTAAAAGAACTGGGGATGTTTGGCTTGGAGAAGAGAAGACTGAGGAAAGACATGGTCATTCTCTTCAAGCATCTGAAGAGGGGTCTGTTTTTCTCTGCTTGCCCCTAGAAGGAAGAACTTCCTAATAATTATAGCTGGCAGAAATGGCATTATCTCCCTTAGTTTGTGTTTTCCCCCTCATCAAAGACAAGTGTAAGGGAGAGGGGATTGTTGTTCAACAGTGAATTGAAGTAAATGACTCCTGAGCTGCCTGCCAGTTTTGAGACCCTGACTCCAGGTCCATCTGTCTTCAACTTGAGGTCTCTGTCTCTGATTGGCTATGATCTAGTTGGCATGATCAAAACTGAAATAATTCTCCTTGCCAAAAATAACTCCAGCTCTCCCTTAAAATTTCACTGTCAATGGCACCAATATGGCTCTAGTCACGTCAGTATGAGCCATTTTTGAAACATATGCCTCTGTATCCCATATAAAATCCATGATGATAATTCTAAAGATAGGGCATATTTTTACTCATTCTTCCTCCCCATTCTCAGTGCCACTTCCCTTCTGTATTTTATTTCCTTATTTCTTTGTTATAATAGCTGCCCCATCTGACTTTTTAGTCTATTCCTCCACTTAATCACAGAATCTCAGAACTGGAAAAGACCTCAGAACAGGATTGCCCTCTAGAATTCTTGAGAGCTGGTCATTCAGAATCTCTTTGAAAATTCCAGGAACTGGAATTCAGTACCCCAAGCCACATTTAGACAACTCTGATTTTTAGGAGTTTTTTCCTCCTTACACTGAACTGCTTCCTTGCAAATTCTATCATTTGTTCCTTTAGCTGCCCTCTAGATTCAAACAGAAAAAGTTAAATTGTTTCTCCACAAAGTAACTCTTCAATTATCCTCCCTAAGTCTTGGTTTTGTTTTTGCTTGTTTGTTTTCTGAGTGGGAGGCTCACTGCCCCTGAACTTTAGAGGAGTAGGTAACCTGAGAAGGTTCAAATTTCATCTCTGACACTTCTACCTGTGGGGCCTTATGCAAGTCACCTAACCTTCCTGAATCTTGGTTTCCTCATCTATAAAATGACGGGATTGGACCAGATTGCTTCTGAGGTTACTTCAATCCTAGATCTATGATCCAGTGATCTCATGACATAGACCTCAATCTTCTTACCACACTGATTGTCATCTTCTGGATGTGCTTTGGCTTGTGATATAGTCTAACCATGTCAGAACAGAGTAGGACAATCATATCCTTCAGTAACGCTGCTTTAGAGCAAAACTTGTGTGTCTTGAATATCATGTTGTTTTATTATCTTCAGTTTCCAGTTCACTAAAGTTCCCTAGATTCTTTTTTCATAAAACTTTTCCACTCATGGCTTCTCTTGTATTCAGTATTTATGCAATTGATTCCTTGCACTTAAGTGTAAGAATTTATATTTATACTTAAATGATTCCAAAATATGAGCATTTTTTCCATGGATACAGGATGCGATTCATTGATTTTTTCTCATGGATCTCCTTGGAAATATGTTGCAATCTACTTGGACCCACAGCATGTCTCTGTTGCCTTTCAGATCATCCACAGTTTTGATTTTCTGAAGATTATGGTATGCCAAAATGAGCAACCATAGAGGATCATTGGGAAAGCACTTGCTTTTAAAATACACCTTTTTTCTTGGTTTCAAGGAGCATCTTATATATCGCTTAGATGAATTGGTGATCTTCATTCATGGAGGAAAATTCTACATTGCAAGTGCCCTGCACCAGTGAAATCACATGTGCAGATCAAGTGTGTGTGTATGTATACATATGTACACATACCTATATGTACATACACATATATAGGCATATATGTGTGTGTATGAATGTGTGTGGTTTCCACGGTCTTTTCCATTATTTTAATATCTTCTCCCTGAGATATCTTGTAAAACAACCCCTCAATGCTTTCAAAATTTTATTGCCTCTAACATGATTTTCTTCAGTATGTTTTCGCATATGAAGTTGTTCCCCACTTCATAGTAAGTGTCATTTCTACTTCCTCATATAGTGCGTTGGAGACTGAAGTGTCAAAATGTGAAAAATATAAGCTCCCTGAGGGCAAAGACTGTTTTGGTTTTGGTTTTATTCCCATCACTTAACAAAGTTCCTGGAAAACAGGGTTGTGACAAATGTTTACAGTGAATTTAATTAGGATTCTAATATTGTGTTTTAACCATCATTGGTGATGAAAATAGATTACTGTAGAAAAAATGACACGGGTTCCATTTTGTGCTTCTCTCAGTTTCATCTTCATTCTTGGGATGTTGTAACTCAGCGAAGTCACACTAAATTTTCCTTTTTTTTTTTTCAATTTATTACTTATTTTTTAACATTCTTTGATTTGTTTCAATTTTTATGCCCAAATTCTGTTCCTCCCCTCAAAGCCTCCCCCACTCACTTAGAAGACAAGCAAAATGATCTCAATAATACATGTGAAATCACACAAAACATATTTACATATTAGCCATTTTGCAAAAATATAAAAACAAAAAAATAAAATGAGAAAATTGTACTTCAGTTTGCATTCAAAGCTCTTCAGTTCGCCCTCTGGGGGTGGATAGCCTTTCTTTTTTCATCATGAGTCTTTTGGAATTGTCTTGACTCATTTATTGGTCAGAGCAGCCAAGTCTTTCACAGATGATCATGTTTACAACATTGCTATTATTGTGCGCAATGATCTCCCAGCTCTTCTCACTTCACTTTGCATCAGTTCATTTAGGTCTTGCCCTGTTTTTTTTCCTTTGGCTACTCCCTCCTTTCATTTCCTATAGCACAATCATAATCACATGCCACAACTTGTGCAGTCATTCCCCAATTGATGAACATCTCGTTTCCAAATATTTGTCACTACAAAAAGAGCTGCTGTAATTATTTTTCTATGTTTAGTACCTTTTTCTTTTTCTTCTCTTTGGGACACAAACTTAGTATTGGTATTATTGGGTCAAAGGGCATGCATAGTTTTATTGCCCTTTGCGCATAATTCCAAATTCTTCTCCAGAATGGTTGGACAAGTTCACAGCTCAACCAACAACTTAGCAGTGTACCTATTTTCCCTCATCCCCTCCTACATCTGTCATTTTCCTTTTCTGTCATGTTAGCCAATCTGATGGGTATGAAGTAATACCTCAAAGTTGTTTTAATTTGCCTTTTTCTAATCAATGATGATTTAGAACATTTTTATATGACTATAGATAGCTTTGATTTCCTTTGAACACTGCTTGTTCATATCTTTTGACCATTTATCAATTGGAGAATGGCTCTTATTTTTATAAATTTGAGATATATATTTGAGAAACAAGGCCTTTATCAGAGAAACTTGCTATAAATTTTTTATATATAATTTCATTGTCTATGGTATCTTTTAGCAAAAATATAATTTCCCTGGTTATCTCTTTTAATAAGGTCTATTTTTGTTTTTACTTTGTCTGAGTTCATGATTGCTACCCCTGCCTTTTTTTTTTACTCCGGCTGAGACCTAATAGATTCTGCTTTATTTTAACTCCTTCTTTGAGTCAATTCTAATGAGAGTGAGATTCAAGCATTGCCCACCTGCCCCCTATTATCATTATCTCTTCTCCTGTCTCCCAGTGCACTTCTTTTTCATCCCTTCATTTTTTTCAGAAATTGTAATTGACTCACACTCATGTTCTCTGTCTATATAGACTCCTCGTAACTACCCTAATATTGGCAAGTTCTTAGGCGTCACATATATCAGTTTCCTATATAGGAATGCAAACAGTTTAACCTTATTATAGAGTCCCTTATGGTTTCTCTTTCATGTTTGCCTTATTACGCTTCTCTTGAGTCTTATTACACTAAATTTTCCATAGACTTCTCTCTTACAGTGCTTTTAGGTATTTTGATAATTTATTCTACTTGCAGTCTTCCACTTTCTAGTGATATTTTATATTACTGTAGTGATATAAATATTATATTATTTATATCATTACAGTGACATTCATTTATAGTGACTTAAAAAAATACAAAGTATTGATATATTGTATTTAACATCACTTCCATTTTAAGTATATCTCTCCCCTTTCCTAGAGAAACATCTCCTTTAAAAAAAAGAGAAGGAAAAAAGAGAAGGAGGTGGGGAAAACCCAGTTCATCACAACTCCCCAACACCTCAACCAAGTCTGATAGTGTCATACAATATTCTGCACTTATAGTCTTCCATTTCTCCAATGAAGGGGAAGTGGTTTTTTGCTTTTGTTTTTACTTTTTTTTCAGAGACAAGCTTTGTTTTCACAAATAACATACTGGTTTTTTTTTCACGACCATTGTTATAGTTAGCGTGAACATTGTTTTCCTAGTTATTGTAGTTGTTGTTTAGCAATTTTTAGTCATGTCTGACTTTTTGTGATCCCTTATGGGGTTTTCTTGGCAAAGATACTGACGTGGTTTGCCATTTTTTCAGCTTACTTTTGCAGATAAGGAAACTGAGGCAAACAAGCTTGAGTGACTTGGTTAGGATCACACAACTAGTCTGAGGCCAGATTTGAACTCAGGTCTTTCTGACTCTAGGCCTGGTACTATATCCACTGTACCACCTAGCTCCCCCTTTCCTAATTATACTTTCCTAATTAAGATTTTGAGGTTTATCTAATGGTAGGATACTGTGCTCATTCATTTCTGTATATTGTGTTCTTAATCTGTTTCCCATGATCAATCTATTACCAATACCAAATTGTTTTGAAGATGATTACTTTGTAGTATAGTTTCAGATCAGATATTGCTAGACTGCCTTCCTTTCCACTTCTTAAAAATTAATCCCCCTTAATAATTTTGATCCCGTGCTCCTCTAGATGAATTTTGTTATTTTTTTTTAGCTCTAAAAAGTAATCCTTTGGTAATTTATTTTAGCACAGAATAAGTAAATTAATTTAGGTAATATTGTAGTTTTTATATTGATTTAGCCTACCCAAGAGCAGTTAATATTTCTCTAATTATATAGATCTATCTGTATTTGAATAAAGAGAGTTTTGCAGTTGTGTTCATATAGCTTCTATAGGACTTAACAGATAAACTCCCAAGTATGTTATTTTTTCCATAGTAATTTTAAGTGAAATTTCTCTTTCTATCTCTTCCTGATGGATTTTGTTAGTAATTTTCAGAAATGCTAATGATTTATGTGACTTTATTTTATGTCCTGCTGCATGGCTGAAGCTGTTAATTGTTTCAATTAGTTTCTCAGCTGGTTCTAGGGTTCTCAAAGTCAATCATCATATCATGTACAAAAAATTACAATTCTGATTCTTCAGTATCTATGTTTAATTCCCTCAATTTCTTTTTCTTGCTTTATTGCAATAGTTACCATTTCTCTAGCACTATATTGAATAGTTATGGTAATAATGGATATTCTTGTATTTTCCTTAACCTTATTGGAGAAGTTTCTAATTTATGACCATAGATGATGCTGGCTCTTAGTTTTAGATAGATACTACTTATAGTATTTTGGAAATAGCTACTTATTCCTCTGCTTTTTAGTGTGTTTTTTTTTAAAATAGGAATGGTATTATATCTTGCCAAAAGCTTTTTCTGAATCTATTGGTATAATCATATAATTTTTGCTATTCTTGCTATTAATATGGCCAGTTATGTCATATAGTTTTCCTAATATTGAATCATCCTTACACTCCTGGTATAAGTCCATTCTATTTATAATATATAAACTTGGAGGGTGGAGTCAAGATGGTGAAGTGAGAGTTACTATTTTTGCCTAGTTCTCCCAACACATCTCCTCCACAACAACCTAGAAAATGTGCCAAACCAAATTCTGATAGGAAAAACCATGAAAAACTCACAATGAGTCATTTTTCCAGTGCACAGCAACTTAGGAAGATAGGCCTTCAGACATAGATGTCACATGCTGCTTAGGAGCACCATACAGGTGGAAGCAGCAATGGGCAGATACAGTGGACAGTATCTCAGCATGCAGAGATGGTAAGGGGACTTAACTCCAGAAAAAAAAGAGAGATACCAGGGGATCAGTATCACACTAGCCCCAAGATCGATTACCATCTGACCCCCACCCATTACCCAGTTCCAAGTCACAGTTCCAGGGCACGGAAGAAAAGTTTTGTACATGTAAGGAGCAAGGAACAAGTTCCATAAGCATAGCCTTATGGCTCTGAGCCCAAGGGCTAAGGTGAGCAGGTGTGTCTGGGGGGGCAGGGCGGGGAACACCGGGGGAGAACTCAGTTCTCACCTTTGTTCAGACACATAGCTTGCAATGGAACAAACCAGGGCAGGAGACTAAAACCAACAGTTCAGTCATTCTAAGCCTGAAGAACCTCCCCATGGGCCAACAGCGACTGAGTCCAGTAGCAATCTATGGGAACTCAACCACACACAAGCTAACAGACCTAAAACATGTCAGAAATTTGCAGAGAATAGACCAGGAGGGCAGTGAATAGATTTCTCCCCAATTTATATTCTTTTAGAAGCATTGAGGATGCTTCCAGATGAGCTGTGAAAGTAGCAGAAGGGCATAAATGACAGAAGCTCAGGACAGACATTCCCCCTAGAGGTAAGAAGAGTCCAACACTTAGATAAAGTCCAAAGCTGATAAATAGTCTGGAAAAAATTATCAAAAAAGAACGTGACCACAAGAAGTTACTTTTGGTGACAGGAAAGTACAACACACCACAAAATAAGACGATGATTTGAAAACACCTACAAGCAAAGTCTCACAGGAAAATATGCAGATTGGATATAAACCCAATAAGAATGTCTAGAAGAGTTAAAGAAAGTGGTTAAAAGGGGCAGCTAGGAGGTACAGCTGATACAGCACTGGCCCTGGAGTCAGGAGGACCTGAATTCAGATCTGGCCTCAGACACCTGACACTTACTAGCTGTGTGACCCTGGGCAAATCACTTACCTCCAATTTCCTCACCAAAAAAAGAAAGAAATTAAAAGAGCAAAATAAAATTTTTAAATCAATTAAGTGTAGTAGAGAATAAGTTTTGAAAAAAATGAGCACTATGTGAGAAAATTATGGAAATGTAATTGATGACATGGTAAAAAAGGCACAAAAAATACTGAAGTATTTTTTATATAAAAATATAAATTATATAAATTTATAAAAATAAAAATATATAAATTTATATATATATATGAATTATAAGTGAGAATTACACAAGATTTAGTAGATGCCACCATAAAGAAAATAAAGGGTTTTGAATATAATATTCCTGAAGGCAAAGGAGTTAAGATTAGAACAAGAATAACCTATTCAGAAAATAATGAGTATAATCCTTCTGGGGGTAAGGGGGAAGATATTTAATGAAACAGTGGTCTTTCAAGCATTCCTGATGAAAAATCAGAACTGAATAGAAAAAAATGACATTCAAACATAAGACTCAGGAAAAGCACAAAAAAGTTAAACACAAGTGAGAAATCATAAGAGACTAAAAACTATTTACATTCCTATATGTGAAGGTGATACATATAACCCTTCAGAACTTTATCATCATTGGGGCTCTTGGAGTTCACTTAAACAAGGGTCATTGATGTGATTCTGTTTTGCTTGAATGCTCTCAAGGGAAGAATGGAAGGGTGCAAAAGAAGGATGAACTGGGAGAGGGAGGAAGGTAGAGGAAGAATGGGGAAAATTATCTCACATAAATGGTACATACAAGGAAGAGTTTACAACTTAGGAGAAAATGGAGTATGGGAATAAGCAATGCCTGAACCTCATTCCCCTCTGAACTGGTTCAAGGAAGGAAGAAAATACATACACACAGTTGGATACAGAAATTCTTCTTTCCCAATAGGGGAATTGGAGGAAAAGGGATTAAGAGAAAAGTGGGGGGGGAGAGGATAAGTGAGAAGGTCAATTTAGGGCGATAGTAATCAGAAGCAAAGCAGATCCTTGAGAAGAGAACAGGATAAAAAAAGAAAGATGAATATAAGCGACCAGGATGGAGAGAAATAAACAGTAAGCAATCATAACTGTGATGGAGAATAGAATGAACTCACCCATAAAATGGAAGAGGATAAGAGAATGGATTGGAAATCAGAATCCAACAATATGTTGTTTACAAGAAACATACTTGAAACAGAAAGCTACAGAGTTAACACAAGGGACAGAGGTAAAAATCATGATCTCTGACCTCATCAAAAGAGCCAATCAGGGAAACAACCTTTTGCTAAAAGTATCACGGATAGGGCCAGAGTCAAGATAGTGGCATAGAAGCAGGAGAACTCCATGAGCTCCCCCCATAACCACCTCAAATACCTATAAAATATGACCCTAAACAAATTTTAGAGCTCCAGAAGCCACAAAATAACAGAGAAACAAAGCTCCTGCTGAAGGCAGCCCAATAGATGGACAGTAAGGATTCATTGTAACACACTGGGAGCCAAGACCAGCAGTGCATGAAACCATGGGTTTAGCACTAGGGTGGCCAGGACAAGCTGTGGCTGGAGCATTCAGGAGAGTGGGTCACTGGCAGCTGTGGCAGTTTCCAGAATTATCAACCCATAAGAGCCAAGGACAAAGTGAAAGGTCAGTGGAACTCAGCTAAATTTGGGAGAGAGGAGTGGGTCCAGCCCCTGCCCCGAGAGCTAGAAGTGATGGAGGTGTGGCAGCCCTGCAGCCATCACCATGTGGCTACTTCAGAGCTCCTGGCCTGCAGATTGCAGGGGGGCCAAGAGACCATTCAGAGGCTAAGTGTTCTTACCTTAACCTGTGTAAATTGGGATCCCAGTCTTGTGTGGTGGTCCTGAGGTGCATGACTTTTGAGACAAAGCTGGTGGGGGCTGTAGAGATGGCAGCCTCCTAATAGCTCTGGCAGCTGGGAAAACCCCAGCGATTTGGGACAAAGCTCTCCCTCTGAAAGCAGAGTTCGACAGAGCCCAAAAGTCAAGTAATTGACTGGCAACATGAGCAGGCAAAGGAAGCAAAGCAAGAAAAGCAATCCAACTTTAGATTCCTTTTTTGGGAGACAAAAAGGATCAAAGTATGGAACAGAAGAAAACAACACAGTCAGAAATCCTGTACCAAAAACTTCCAAGAAAAATGTAAATTGGTTACAGGCCATAGAGGAGCTTAAGAAGGATTTTGAAAACCAAATAAGAGAAGTGGAGGAAAAATTGGGAAGAGAAATGAGAATGACGCAAGAAAATCATGAAAAGAGAGTCAATAACCTGACTGAAGAAAATAACACCTTAAAAAATAGATTAACTCTATTTTGGGCCTAAAGAGGCCCAAAAAGCCAATGAGGAGAAGAATGCCTTAAGAAGCTGAATTTGCCAGATGGAAAAAGAATCTCAAAAGTTCACTGAAGAGAATCATTCCTTCAGAATTAGGGTGGAGCAAATGGAAGCAAATGTCTTTATGAGAAATCAAGATACAATTAAACAGATCCAAACAAATGAAAAAATAGAAGGCAATGTGAAATATCTCCTTGAAAAAACCACTGACCTAGAAAATAGATCCAGGAGACACAATTTAAAAATTATTGGACTACCTGAAATCCATGACCAAAAAAAGAACCTAGAAATCATCCTTCAAGAAAATTCTCAAGGAAAATTGCCCCAATATTTTAGAACCAGAGGGCAAAATAGAACTTGAAAGAATTCACCAATCACCTCTTGAAAAAGATCTCAAAAAGAAAACTCCTAGGAATGTTCTAGTCAGGTTCCAGAATTCCCAGATTAAGGACCAAGTATTACAAGCTACTAAGAAGAAACAATTTAAATACTGTGGAAACACAATCAGAATAACACAGGATCTAGCAGCTTCTACATTAAGTGATCGAAGGGCCTGGAATATGATATTCTGGAGATCAAGGGAGCTAGGATTAAAACCAAGAATCATCTACCCAGCAAAATTGAGTATAATGTTTCAGAGCAAAATATGCTCATTTAATAAGGTGGAGGACTTTCAAGCATTCTTGATGAAAAAACCAGAATTGAATAGAAAATTTGACATTCAAACGCAAGAAGTATGAGGAAGTATAAACATGGAAAAGAAATCATAAGGAACTTATCAAAGTTGAACTATTTACTTACCAACATGGAAAAATGACAATTGTGACTTATGAAACTTTTCTCAGTATGAGGACAGGTGAAGGGAATATAAATGTGTGTATGTGTGTGTGTGTGTGTGTGTATACACACACACACACACACACACACACATATATATATATATGTACACACACACACACACACATATATATATACATACATATGTCTATATAGGAGGGTATATATGTATATGAATACATATCTGAGTATGTGTATATATGTATACATAGAGGGCACAGGATCAATTTAATAGGAAGGGAAGATATCTTAAAATGTGAAATTGAGAGGTGGGAAGGAATAGAATGAGAGAAGACAGGGAGAGACAGAATGGGGTTAATCATCTCATATAGAAGAGGCAAGGGATAACTCTTACAATGGAGGGGAAGAACAGGAAGGCAAAAGGGAATGAGTCAAACTTACTCTCATTGAATTTGGCTTAGGGAAAGAATGATGTACACTCTAAATTGGGTATCTTGCCCTATAGGAGAGTAGGGGGGAAAGGGATGAGAGGGGGGACGATGGAGGGGAGGGCAGGTTGGGGGGAAGGATTGTTAGAAGCACACACTTCTGAAAAAGGACAGAGACAAAGTAGAGAATAGAACAAGTGGGATGGTGGGATAGGAAGGAGGGAAATATAGTCAGTTTTTCACAATACGTCCATTGTGAAGATGTTTTGTGTAACTACACACGTATTGCCTGTATTGAATTGCTTGTCTTTCCAGTGTGGGTGGGTGATGAGGGAGGAAGGGAAAGAATCTAGAATTTAAAGTTCTAAAATCAAATGTTAAAAATCTATCTATCTATCTCTCTACCTATCTATCTATCTGTCTGTCTATAAATTATTATTATTATTATTTACATGCAACTGGGAAATAAGATATACAGGCACTGGGGTAGGGAGATCCATCTTGCCCTACTGGAAAGTCAGAGGGGTGATAGGGGAGGATATAGGAGAGAGCAGACTAGGCGAGGGGGCATACAGTGGGATTGCTGTTTTGAGGTGGTGGGTCAGGGAAAGACAGGGAGAAAATTTGTAACTCAAAATCTCATGGAAATGAATAATATAAACTAAAAATAAACAAAAGTTAATTTAAAAAAAATAAAAGTATCACAGATAATGAATTAATATTAATCCTGAATATATAGGTATCAAATGGCACAGCATCCAAATTTCTCAAAGAAAAACTAAGTAGGAGAAAATACTAAAGCTATAATAGTTTGGTGCCTCAATTTATCCCCTCAGATCTAGATAAACTAAACAAAAAACAAAACAAAAAAGAAGTTAAGGAGATGAATGAAATTTTAGAAAAGTTATATATGATAGTCCTCTGGAGAATATTGAATAGGAATAGAAAGAAGTATACCTATTATTTGTGGCACTTCATGAAAACTGATCATGTATTAGGGCATAAAAACCTCTCAAACAAATGTGGAAAAGCAGAAATATTAAATACATCTTTTTCTGACCACAATGCAATAAAAATTATCTTCTATAAAGAACCTTTTGATCATAGATTAAAAATTAATTTAGAAACTAAATAAACTAATCTTTTTTATTTTTAAATGTAATTTTATTTTTTAAATTTATTTTTAGTTTTCAACATTCATTTGCCAAAGATTTTGAGTTATAGATTTTCTTCCCATCTCTCCCTAACCCCCCACCCCAAGATGGTAAGCATGCTGAATACTCCTTCCCTCAATCTGCCCTTTCTTATATTCCCTCCCAAATCCCCCCCCCCTTACTTTTCTTGTAGGGCAATATGGATTTCTATACCCTATTGCCTGTAAATAACCTAATCTTAAAGAATGAGTGAGTAAAAGAACAAATCATAGAAACAACAATTTCATTAAAGATGAATGAAAAATGAGGCAGCATACCACCTTCTGTGGGATGCAGTAAAAACAGTACTTAGAGGAAATTTATATCTCTAAATTCCTAGATTAATAAAAGAGAGAACATATCAATAAATTAAATATGCAACTAAAAATACCAGAAAGACAGCAAATTATAAAATCCCAATTAAACACTAGAATAGAAATTCTAAAAATCAATGGTGAGAATAATAAAATTAAAACTTAAAAAAAAAACATTGAACAGAGAAAACTGGAGCTATTTGTTTATCAGGATTAGGAGTGAACCATTGACCAATTGTGTGTTTTTTAATTAATTTTTTTTATCATTTTCTTTCTCTCTTTTGTGATAGAAGGAATTTGGTAGGACCCCTTCTTTTTCTTTTTTCCCAGTTTAGGTAGTAATTGAATCATTTGTTCTTTAAATATTTGACAAAATTTGCTTGTAAAACCATCTGTTCCTGAGGTTTTTTTTTTCTTCAAGAGTTTGCTTACAACTTGTTCAATTTCTTCTTCTAAGATTGGATTTTTTTAAAGTTCTCTATTTCCTTTTCTGTTTATCTGGGGTTTTTTTCCTCTATATTTGTTATTTTTACTGGCATATACTTAGGCAAAACTATTCCTACTAATTTCTTTTATTTCTTCTTCATTGGTTGTAAATTTACATTTTTGGTACTGGTAATTTGTTTTTCTTCTTTCTTTCATGAATTCAACTTTTTCTATTCTGTCAATGATTTTTGCTATGCTGTCCATAAATTCTGCTTTCCCACTTCTTATTCTTCTCTCAAATCTTCAGAAAAATCTTTCTGCGATTCTTATATCTCTTGGGAATTCGTAAGGTTCTCTTGCTCAGAGGATGAACCTCAAAACTGTCTCAGAATTTTCCCACCCTTGGGAATTCACTTTTCATAAACTTCAGTATCTGCTCCAAGGAACTTCTAGGTGGAACAGAACTAGCCTCATCTGGATGTTATTTCCTTTGTTTCAGGCTTTGTACACACACACACACACACACACACACACACACACACACACACACACACACACACACACCCTCTGCCTTTGTTCCTTTTATTTCTCATTTCTCTGGCAGAGAAATGTCCTGTGGCAGCACTGCCATTCCAGTAATAGGAAACTTCTGGCTTTTTCTATAGTGCAGAGAAGGGGAACAAAGCTGTTATAGTACATGATCTTGGGTTGACTTATTCAATCCTGCCAGAGTGTGACTGCTCGTGGAGGAGAGACTACTGAGTGAGCATATTAGGCATTAGAGATTACACTTCTCTATTGTTAGTTCATATTGTCTTGAAGACTCTTGATATTTTAGACCACAGAGATGTTTGAAATTGTTTTTAAACTCTTTGCATAATTCATATTTTGGAGACATTTGAGAAATCATGAAGATTGGATAGAATGTCTAGTCCTCCACTTTGTTGGTTATGTGGAACAAGAAGTCAAATAGGATTTTCAGGAGACTTGGGAAGATAGGATGAAATGAACTAGGAGCAGTTCATTCACAACCTTCCCCCTCCACCTTGTGCCACTGGCTCTTGAAGGATTTTTAATAGCAAAGAGCAGTTATTTTTGCCTTTGGAGAATCCTGACACACTTTCTTCCAAGACTAAAAAGACACAGCTATAAGGGTGACTGACATCTCCCCACTCATGCCACCTCTTAAATGTCAGTTCCCTCGGAAAAGCCTCGTTTGCGTCATTTTAAGTATTGCTCTATTTTCCTGTGTTTTCTGTATCATCTCCTACATGTGGCTGGACCACCTCCTCCTCCTCATAGTCCTTCTACCTCTCCATCTATTGAGGTCTTTGCTTTCCTCAACTCCAATGTTTATTAAGTCTTCCCTGACTTCTTTGCTGATCATCCCCACCAACTACCATGCCCAAGCTAAAAGTAGCTTCTTCTGCCCCAAATTCCTTATAGCATTTCGTCTGGTCCTCAACTTTGCACTTATATAAACTTGTATCAAAATTACTTGTGTATATGTTGAAGATTTCCCCCACCCCATTTGAATATAAATTCCTTGAGAGCAGGAGTTCAAGCCAATCCAATAAATATTTATTAAACACCTACTATGTGCCAGGAACTCTGTGAAATTCAATTAATTTAAAAAAACCAGTCCTTACCCTCAAGAAGCTTAAAATCTAAATGATGATACAATACATAAAAGGATACAGGGAAGTGGAGGTGAATAGAAGGGGGACACCAAGAGGTTTCTTGTTCTGTGAATTGAAACCAGGCAGAATAGCAAAGGTGGAATGGAACCGTTTCTATCTCTGTAATTCAGCCTCGTGGCATAGAGTAGGCATTAGGGTTTTTAACTGAATTGAATTTAGTTGAACTGAACCACTCAATTTTGACTTGATACCTGATTTAGTTTGTGAAAGGGATGAAGTCAGAAGTGGGGAGGGATTACTGGAATCACCAGGATACATATAGAAGAAATCTGTGCTGGAGGAAAATTTTATTCTAGAAAACTTTTTTTTTCTATCCTAAACTATTCTTGTTCTAATTTGTCTGCTTTCTCCTGTTCTGACCACAGCAAAGATGAGTCAAAGCAGTTCATCTTTAGGGATGCATCCTTAATGTGTATCCTTGGAAGGCTGGTTTGACACATTAGAGAGGTACAAAAACAAGAGAAATCTACAGAAAGGTAGATTTTACCCTGAGAAAAGGAACAATTCCCTAACAGTTAGAGGTGTTCAAAATTCAAATAGGCTGCTTTGGGATGTAATGAATTCAGTTCAATTCAATTCAGCAACTGTTTAATAAACTCCTACTGTGTGAAAAACACAGCACTAGAGGATGATAATATAAAAAGCAAGATCAAATTGGTGCTGCCCTCCAAAAGGTCATTTTCTACTAGAGAGCTATAGCATGTTCACAGATAAGAATAGACAAACTAATTCAAAGTGATTTCCAGAGGGAGAGGACTCAATAACAAAAAAGGCCTTTCTGCCTAGCTGTTTTGAAAAAAGCCAAAAATCCTGGGGATGTTTCTGCCCTGGATTAAGATGAGCTGCCCAACCCTAGTGGTATTCAGACAAAGACTAGCTAATGAGTTGCTAGAATGTTAATGGAGGAAATCCTATCCTGTTACAAATTGGACAAGATACCCTCTGAGATCCCTTTCAATTCTGAGATTTGGGATACTGAAAATTCTGAGAGAGGGGTTTAGGGAGGATGTCACTGGAAATCTGCTGAATCATATTGAGATGGTGGTTTTAAAAATACGAAGCCGTGCCCAGGTACCTTGCATCACATATACATGAATCCCATTGTTTTTCCTCCAAATCTCAGGGGTGGTACATTTCAATGTGGTCAAGAGCCTAGAATTATGTGAAGTGTGTTAAAGAATTCTGAGTCTTCTTGGCCATTTGTTTGTGTTGTTTTAATCTCATGCACTTTGGGAGTCAGCAGGTGCATTGGAGCAGTGAGATCTTTGGATCTGGTTTGATAATGTGGTGATATTAGCATGAAAGCCCTTCCTGAAGAGGCAAGGACAAGGTTTGAGAATTGTTCCCTCCTGCAGTGAATAGATGAACACCGTTTTACCTCTTGAGAGGTCTGGATTTCCACACAGTAGAAATACTATTCTACCTTAGCCCCACACAGGGGTTCTTACTTAACCTAGGGTCCATGAACTTGTTCTTTAAAAGTATTTTGGTAACTGTATGTAATTGGTCTCCTTTGGAATCTTATGCATTTTTCTTTATGCATTGGAGAACGTTATTCTAAGAAGGGGTGTGGTGGACCTCACCAGACTGCTCAAGGAGTCTAGGACACACTTGAAAAGTTAAGAATCTCTGACTTCAAGCATTTTGGAGAGAAATCTTTCATTACTCTTTTTCTGAAGGGGAAATTTACAATGTGTGCATAAATTTAATAGGCACTTATGAAAAGTCAAATTTTAAAGTATCCCTCACTGTGACCACATTTCTACCTGTGGCTGCCTGTAAACATCAAAATGAATCATTGTTTCAGGATTGTCAAATATTAGATAAGTATGAATGCTGCATTATTGCTCCTAACTACTTAACTGCCTCTGAGTATAGAATTTCTTATTTAGGCAACCAGGTTTTTATTTCTCACTGCATATGCTGTGAAGAAACTTGCCTGGATGGCTGGGGACAGTTTTTCAGTAGGACTTCTGAAGACTCTTCTCCAAAGGATACATGTTTCTCCCTCTTCCTCTCTCTCTCTCTCTCTCTCTCTCTCTCTCTCTCTCTCTCTCTCTCTCTCTCTCTCTTTCTCTCTCTGTCCTTCTTTATTTTTCCTTCCTTTTCTTCCCCTTTCCTTTTGTCTTTCCCTCCCTCTCTCCTCTCTTTCTCCTTCTCTCTTTCCCTCCCTCGCACACCCTCTTTCTTCTTTTTCTCTCCCTCTTCTTTCTCTCTCTCCTCTTTTCCCTCTCTCTTGCCCTTATTTATCTCTCCTCACTTTTCTCTTTCTATTTTTTGTCCCTCTTTTTGTTTGCTTTTCTTTCTGATCATGTTCTTATTATGATCCTGAAGTTAGAGATGAAACGGTCCTTCCAAGTCAACTACTTCAGTTCTCTCATTTTATAGATGATGAACGGAGACTCAAAGAAGTTAAATTACTTGCTTAAAGTCACCCAGGTATGAAGTTAGCCAAGCTGGGCCTTGAGGTCAGGTCTGGGACTTTTTCCCTTTTACAGTGGTGCCTCTTTGTCTCTTTACCTCGCTCCTCCTTCATCCCCATTTCCCCTTCCTCTCCCCTGGAAGGAAATGGAATTTCCTCCCAAATGTTTGAATTAAGAATCAGCTTCCCTTAGTCTTGCATAATCTGATTATTAAAGGGGGACTCCTAGAACCTATGATTCCTTGTGAAATCTTTAAGAACTTTTCTCCAGTGTCTCATGATAGTTCATATTTGTCTCAGTTATTCAGTCAACAAGCATATATTAAACTCCTGCTCTCTACCAAGCACTGTGCTAAGCACTTGACACACAAAGAAAGGCAAAAATCAATCTATGCTCTTAAAAATATCACAGTCTACTGTAGAAGACATGCAAATGTCTAATGTAAAAACAAGATATAGACAGGATAAATTTGGGGAAAATCTCAGAGGAAGACACTAAGTTAAGGAGAACAAAGAAAGGCTTCTTGAAGCTTGAAGAAAGCCATAAGGGAGAGATGAGGAGGAAGAGAGGTTTGGGGATGAGGGAGCATCCAATCACTCAGTCAATCAACAAACATTCATTAAGCACCTACTATGTGCTAGGCTAAATGTTAGGGTTACGAAGAAAGGCAAAAGATAGCTCTTGATCTTGAGGTGCTCACAACCTAACGTGAGAGACAAAAATGCAAATAAATATGTTCAAACAAACTACAGACACACACACATGCACACACACAAATACACACACATGCACACACGCAAATACACACACATGCACACACACAAACACAGGATAAATTGGAAATAAAAATATTTGAAATCAGGAGATGTGCAAGGTACAGCCATAAGACCAGTGTCACTAGAACTTAGGGTACCGGGTGGGAAGTAAGGTCTAAAAAGACTAGAAAAGTAGCAGTGGATCAGGTTAGGAAGGATTTTAAAATCCAAACAGAATTTTATATAAGATTCTGGAGGTTAAATAGGGGATTATTGGCATTCATTGAACGGGCATTGGCACGGTCAAACTGGTGCTTAAGGGAGGTCAATTTGACAGCGGAGTTGAAGATGAATTGGTGTGGGGAGAGATTGGAGGCAGGGAGACCAACCAGTCCAGGCACAAGCTGATGAAAGCCTGCACCAGGCTAGTCACAGTGTTAGAGCATGCACAATTGAGAGATTCCACAAAGGGAGAAAAAACAGTACTTGGCAATGGATTAGATATAGGGGGTATGTGGGAGGATCCAGTGAGGGATTTTTGAGGATGGGGAAGACATGAATATGTTTTTAGGCAGTAGGAAATGAGCCATTAGACAGAGTAGGTGTGACAGAGGGCACAATACGTTGGAAGAGATGCAATGGAATAAGACTACTTGAACAAGTAGGGGGGTTGGTATTGGGTGGGAAGAAATAATGCCACTTTATCATGCAAGACAGGGGTGAAGGAGGAAAGAATAGCAGAAAGTATCTGAAATATGAGTTTAGGAAGAGGGGAAAAGAGGGAGTTCATGATCAATGGCCTCAATTTTTTTTCTGTCAAATATGAGGCAAAGTTCTCAGCTGAGAAAGTGGGGATAGAAGGAGCCATGGGAGATTTGATGATGGATGACAAGAGATTGGAATAGCCACTGTGGAGAGTGGAATAGCGATTTGACAAGGGAGTTATATTAGAATAACCTAGCAACAATGAGGGCCCAGTTGAGGTTGTGTAACATAGATTTGTAGTGGACCCAGTAAGAAATGTGATTTTCTCCATCTTCACTCAGCAACACAGGTGTAGAAGCATAGGTGGCAAATGGTAGGAGTGATCTAAGGCTGAGGTTTGGTTAGGCATAATTGGTGATGTAATATGGAGGCTAGGGATTCAAGAGAGAAGGACAATGTAGAGTTGAATTGGTTCACCAAGAGGTCAAGATGGGGAAAAGAAGAGGGAATGACTAGTTCAGGGGAGATGCCTTATTATAGGATTGAGACGTTGAGGGATTGGAGGTCACAGTACAAACAAAAAATAGGATTTTGTAAGAGAAGGTGGAGGCAAAGGCAAGAAGCCAATAGATTAATGTCAAATAAAGGGATTCTGGAATTCTTGAACATAGAGGAGATACATTGGTGACTGATGGCAAGATCATGGATATGACCTTCTTTGTGTGTGGCTGAAGTGGAGTGGAAGAGTAGCTCACAAGAAGTGAGTAGGTTGGACAACTGAGTGGTTACAGTGTTTGATATCTTTCTAGATAAAAAGAGATAGATAGATAGTCATAGTAGATAGTAGAGATAGATAGATAGTAGATAGAAATAGTGGAGATAGATAGTAGATAGATATAGTAGATATAGATAGAGAGTAGATAGATAGTAGATACAGATGAATAGATAGATAGATGATAGATAAACAGATAGATAGACAGACAGACAGATAGATGATAGATAGACAGACAGATAGGATAGCAGGGCATTTGATTGACAAAAGCTATGAAAATTAGGAAGGGAGTAGTCAGTTGGTGTGGACATGAGCTAAGAGACTTGATCTGTACACACACACCACACATATTTCCATACTGACATGAGAGCACATCAAGATTACAATAGAGAGTTGAATCAGTAGAAGACAGAGAGAGTCAGTGTGTACTTGACCTGTTGATACCCAAGGTGGTTGTATATTCCCACTGTTCCATTTAGTGGTTACATTTCTATGTCATGGTCTCTGGTGCCTACATTATTCCAGTCTATCATTTCTGGATATGTTTCAGTTTGTCAGTATTCTTTTCTAAAATGTGGCACCAACAATATTACAGACACCTCCTGACCGGGCCAGATTACAGCAGGTCTATCATTTTCTTCATTCTGTACATTATGCCTCTCTTAATGTAGCCTAAAATCATTTTGGTCATATTTTTGTGTCTTAGGTAACACTATTTGACTCATGCAGAGCATGCAAACCACTAATTCCCAATATCATTATCATGTAAACTTAATGACTAGCTGTGCTCTTTCTACACTGTACTCATGAGATGGAATTTTTAGCCCAAGAGCCCCTGTCAACTTTAATCTTTTTAGATTTAGCCCATTTTTCTAATAATTTGGGAAACATGGACATCAGAACTATTCTCTGATTATAGGGCAAATAATCTAATCTGATCATAGACAGGATAAGAATTTGGCTAGTTACTAAGCTAAGGTGAGGTCATTCACAGAGAGGACCACGAGTCTGAACCCATAACAAAGGCAGTGAAAGGATAGATTTCAAAATCGTGTTAAAAAGAGACTTTAATTCTTTCTCAGTATTGTCCCTTGTCAAGAATATTAGTTGGCCGAGACCCTAGAGCACTCTCTACTTCCACTTGACACTGAGAGGAAGAAACATTAAATAGACTACACTATACTTTCTATTATGACTTGCTTAGAAAATAAGGACTGAGATAATATACTCTGATCTCTATTATGATTTTTGTATGTATGTATATATATGTATATATACTTTTGTATATAGCACATTACAAACTTTGAGGCACTGAGTGCAATGAACATTGCCCTTAGCATTCATTTCATGAGGCCATGGTTCTTAACCTGAGATTTCGTAGCCCCTGTTCTCTGTAGCCAAGTGTCCTTTCAGCTTCTTGGCTTCCTAAGTGCCTCTCTGAAATGGTGGGAGCTCTTGTGGAGGAGACAGGTTGGGGTCATGCCTCATGATTGCGTGAAAAAAAAATAACAATAGTGTCTCTTGCCCTTTAAGTGCCCAGTGTATCAGTGAGTAAGGAACAGTAGCAGTCATATAAAAGGCTCAGGGGAGAGACTGGATAAGGCTTCATTCCTTTGATCCAGGGAAGGGGAAAGCACTTTCCTTGGAAAATGGCAGGGCTGCTCCTGGGCAGCCTGCTGTGTCTTGCCAGCACAGCATTAGGCAATATCTTTGGTAAGTTTGTCCACTGATTTCTTTAAGTGCCAAAGTGGAGAATACACAGGAGCTTTTCAGGGAAATTGTAGTGGGCTAAAAATTATACTAAATACTCTGGGTAGGGGTTGAACTAAGTACCTCAAATAAGAATTAGTTGATAGGAAGGTTTCCTAGCCTAGATTTTATAGATATTTGGATAGTTGAATGGGGGAAAAATTACATCTTTATTTTCATTAAATTCCTTATGTGTAATAAATAGGGCAAACTAAAAAGCCTAATGAAAGGAGACAAATTTAACCAAAATTTGAAACTTGGTGGCATGGAGCTCATAACTGGAATATCTATTTATATCTATACATGTGTGTATGTTTATGTATACACATATATGTTTTTGTGTATACATGTATATGTATGTATATAGATGCATCTATACAAATGTATGTATATATGAGCACACAAGAATGTGCATATGCGTATAGATATAAACATATATATAAACACACATACATATATATGTGTATAATAGTATATTCTATGTGTTTAATATCTCACTAGTAACAATAACTCAACATATATATAAACTATATAACTTTTCTGCTTTTCTTCTTCTTCAATAGCAACTGTAGTATCCATCACTTTCAGCTTCAGGCTTACCTGATACCTTTAGCTGAAGTAGTGTTATACTCTTTCAGAAAAAGGTAATGACTTTGATTCAAAGTTAGCAAAAGTCTCTCCAACTCTGGTCCTTTGTAGGATTCTTCTTACCCCTCTACCTCTCAGCAATAAGAAACAACATAGAGAAGTATTTTCTGTTTTTTCTTCTCAACAAATATCTCCCTCTGTCAAATGGAGATGACCATACATTAAGTACCTACCTCATGGAATTGTGAGTTTCAAACAAAATTATTCATATATATATATATACACACATATATATATATGTACACACACACTGTATATATATACATATACACACATATGTATGTATACATATATGTATATATATGTATATATATACATACATATGTGTGTGTATATATATGTATACTTTTTTTTGCAAAAATTTATGTTTGTCTTCCTTATTAGTTTGTATTTTATTAATTCTATCCATATTTCCTACTAACAAGGCTCTCATTTTCTTTTAGAATATGAAGTAGATTCCCAGCCCTTACGCCCTTGTGAACTTCAGAGGGAACAAGCCTTCTTGAAGAAAGAGGACTACATCCCTCAATGCTTAGCAGATGGCAGATTCCGGTAAGGTGACTAGGTAGACTAATCACATTTTTTAAAAGATGCTGCAACCGAGGGCAGAGCCAAGATGGCCATGTAAAAGCAGGAAAACTCCACAGCTCCCCCTATAACCATCTCAAATACTTATAAAACATGACTCTAAACAAATTTTTGAGCTACAGAACCCACAAAAGTACAGAGAAACAAAGCTCCCACTGAATATATATATGTATATATACGTAAATTTATTATTATTATTTCCATGTAACTGGGAATTAACATATACAGGCACTGGTTTAAGGAGATCCATCTTGCCCTACTGGAAAGTCAGAGGGGAGATGGGGGAGGACATAGGAGAGAGCAGATTGGGGGAGGGGATATACAGTGGGATGGCTGTTTTGGGGTGGTGGGTAGGGGAAAGATGGGGAGAAAATTTGCAACTCAAAATCTTGTGGAAATGAATGATGTAAACTAAAAATAAGCAAAAGTTAATTTAAAAAAAAAGATGCTGCAACCAATTGTGCATCTGAAACCCTAGTGACTCAGTCAAGTGTTAAAGGCTTTCTACCATAAGTGCTAATAAATGGAGGTAGGGAGAATGCATGGATACTTGTTCCAAATCACTGAAAGTCTTTGTTTTAAATAATAATTTCTTTCTTTTTGTAACAAATTTTTAACAATCATTGCTATAAAACAACTGAATGAGACAATTAAATTTTAGTTCTTTATGGGATCATAGAGGTTTTGTTGTTTTTGTTGTTGAAAAGGACCTTAAAGATAATTCATACCAACTACCTCATTTTTCAGATGAGAAAACTCAGGCCCACAGGGTTAAATATCTTGTTCTAAGGTCACCCAGTTACAAAGTAGCTCTTGCCACAACTGAATATTGGACTAGTAAAAGAAAAAATTGCTCCCAATAAACGGGCCTGGAAAATCCAAAAACCTGACTAATTAGCTTCAGAATAAACAAGTTAGCTTTGCCTTCAGTTAAGTCTCTCTTATACATTCTATCCTGTTGGCCTATGAGAACTTCCTCCTCCAGATGGAGAGCTCTTTGGATGAGTAGCCCCCGGGAGCAAGATTTCTTTGCTCATCTTAAAAATGAAAGCCAGTCTCAGAGTCCCAGACCATTTGTGTTAAAGTTATCAAGAAACAGCCTTTAATGAATAGATAAGAATAATTTGTAGAGTTCTTGGCTTCTATGTAAATAAAGGTTGTTGACAGTGTTTAAAATTCTGGGAAAATCAATAAAGCATAGATCTAAACCATCCTCCCATCACCCCCAGTGCCTTTATGCACTGCCTTGTTGAGCATATCCACTTATATTTTTTAATATTGTATTGATATTTCTTTTTATATCACCTATATTTCTGTGTATATATTCCTCCTCCCTCTTTTTCCCATCAAGTCATCCTTTTTAATAAAGAAGAGGAAAATGAAAAAAGGTAGTTCAACCAAACTAGCAGATAAGCTGATTATGACTCATCTATCTATCTATCCATCCATCTATCCATCTATCTATCCATCTATCTATCTATCCATCCATCCATCCATCCATCAGTCTGTTTGTCTGTGTCTGTCTATCTACCTATCATCTATCTATCTGTCTGTCTGTCTATCTATTCCTATCTATCATCTATCCGTCTGTCTGTCTATCTATCTATCATCTATCTACCTATCTACCTATCTACCTACCTATCTGTCTATCATCTATCTCTCT
>CM053580.1:507317739-507379849 GCA_028627135.1 Pseudochirops cupreus
ATCCGTCTGTCTGTCTATCTATCTATCATCTATCTACCTATCTACCTATCTACCTACCTGTCTATCATCTATCTCTCTCTCTCTATCATCTATCTATCATCTATCTGTCTGTCTGTCTATCTATCTATCTGTCTGTCTATCATCTATCTGTCTGTCTGACTGTCTGTCTATCTATCTGTCTGTCTATCATCTATCTGTCTATCATCTATCATCTATCTATCTGTCTGTCTTTCTATCATCTATCTATCTGTCTGTCTGACTGTCTGTCTATCTATCTGTCCGTCTGTCTATCATCTATCTGTCTATCATCTCTCTATCTATCATCTATCATCTATCTATCTGTCTGTCTGTCTATCATCTATCTGTCTATCATCTATCTATCTATCATCTATCATCTATCTATCTATCTATCTATCTATCTATGTACACGCATATACATATACATGTATACATACATACGCACACACACCAGCTTTAACTCATGTCTTCCTGACTCTAGGCCCAGCACTCTATCCAGCACACCACCTAGCTGTAGTGTAGTAATGCCACTATCCGTTTGGATATTTCCCAATCAATGGGTAGCTATGTTGTTTCTGGCTCCTTAGTACCATAAAAATGCTAGATCTAGAAGGGACCTCAGAGACCATCTACTCAAACCCCTCCATTTTACAGATGGAGAAACTGAGGCTCAAGGAAATTAAGTGACTTGTCCAAATTGAGAGATGTAGTAAGTGTCAGTAGGAGGAGATGATCGCAGGCCCTCAGTCTTCAGAGTCAGGGTTCTTTCCTCTGTATCATTTACCCTCTTAGTTATAATTGTATATACTTTGTGCCACAAATCCAGAACTGAACCCTCTCATAATAAAATATAGTAGTTAAGAAAAAAAAATTGTATGCAGCTAGGTGGCACATTGGATAGAGGGCTGGGCCTGGAGATAGGAAGACTCTTATTGCTGGGTTCAAATACAGCCTTAGACACTTCCTAGCTGTGTGATCCTGGGCAAGTCACTTAGCCCTATTTATCTCAGTTCCTCATCTGTAAAATGAACTGGAGAAGGAAATGGCAAACCACTCCAGTGTCTTTGCCAAGAGTACCCCAAATGGAGTCATGAAGATTTGGGAGTGACTGAAATGAGTGAATGACAACAACGTTGTGTGAAATGATGAAGAATATTTCAGGGCAGTATAGGAAGACTTGTATGAACTGATATAAAGTGAAGTGAGACCTGTAAAAGAAGGTCTGCCTATGCTAAATGAGCACATATTTGTAACTGGCTTGAGTCTGACCCTTCAGGTAGAAAAGGAAGAATTGGGGGACAATGCAAAGACTACAACAATAGAAGGGGCAGCTAGGTGGCACAGTGCATAGAGTGCCCACTTAGAGTCAGAAAGACTCTTCTTCCTGAGTTCAAATCCAGCCTCAGACACCTCAGTTTCCTCATCTGTAAAATGAACTGGAGAAGCAAATGGCAAACCACTCCTATATCCTTCCCAAAAAAATCCTTAATGGGGTCACTGAGTCAGACACAACACAAGAATATAAACAGAAAGAACTTAGGGTAACTAAAAAGTGAACTCAATATAATTAGAATAATCACGTTTGTCCATGAAATGGAGATTACAAAATGCTCCTCCCACCCTTTGGGGACTGTCAGGTAGCACAGTGGATAGAGTGCGGGGCCTAGAGTCAGGAAGACTTGAGTCCCAAATCTGGCCTCAGATAAGTATTCTGTGTAAACTTGGGCAGCTTCACTTACCTTTGCCTTGGTTTTCTCATCTGTAAAATGGGAATAATAACAGCACATACCTGCCATGGTTGTTCTGAGGATCAGATGAGATGAGCACCTGGCATGTAGTGAGTATCATATAAATGTTACCTATTACTGTTTTTTGAGAAAGTGAGAGATTTTATACATACATATGTATGTCCATATATGTGTGTATATATACATATATATATACATACATATATACACAAAGTGAGAGATTTTATATATACTATATATATATAATATATATATATACACACATATATATATGTATTATGCACACACACACACACACACACACGCACACACACACACACACACACGCACACACACACACACACACATAACAACCAAGAAAAAATGTCTGATATACAGTGAATACCTCTGATAGTGGATGCAATATTCTATGCCCTTAGTCTCCTGACTCTCTTCTGTGACGGAGAGAAATATATTTCATTAGATGTTGCTGTAATGTTAATGGGATATAAGATCTTCCCTGCCCCTTCATAAGCCTCACTTGGAGCCCATTAAGGGAAGCTTGCTTAGGGGAGGCTTGCTTGTAGGTAGGCTTTCACACCTTTTGTCAATTTCTAATTAGGCACTGAGTCAGGAGGTTGTGATGCCCTCTGGCTCTTAAAAAAAAAGGATATACACTCTGAGGTTAGCATTTTGCTTTCAGACTCACTCAATGGAAGAATGTTCTTGTGATTTGACCACCTGAGACTCTCTGGGTAGCCATTAAGGGGGGAAGAACACCTCCCCCCGCCCCTGGGTTTTGAAAAACCCAGATGCTGGTGCTTCTCTCTCTGGTAACTATGTGTGTATTGCCTTGGGCAATCAGTTGCATCTGTGCTAATTTCTCAGACAATTAGAAGCTGTCTATTGGTCTTTATTTCTCTGCTTGTATTTTCTCTATTTTTTTTGTTTGGATTTTCTCTTTTCCCTTGAACTAGTAAATGTAATTTAAAAAGATTGCTGACCCCTTAAACAGCCGTCTTTCCTAGTAAAGCAGATCTAAGAGCCTGTGCCAGCTGCCATCCTGGGTGTGCCTGTGTGGTTGGTGCTACAGTTGTCTGGGATCAAATTTGGTTGTTATAATTACTCTGCCTTTGACCTTTCTTTCAATCTGTTCATTGCCATTATCATATATATTACGTCTACGGTGCAATGTTCTTTGATTCTACTTATTTCTGCCTGTATTTGTTCATACAAATCATTTCATGCTTCTTTGAATTCTTCCTGTACTTCGTAAGGTTGCCATCATTTCCATATTCCACAATTCCACAATAAGTTCAGCGATTTCCCATTCAATGAATTCTTAATTTATTTCCAATTCTTTCCTATTTATGGAAAGGACTAACAAACCAATTTTCTCATAAATAATTTTAAAAAGAAAGTTGAACTTCCCCCTTACCTACATCTCCAGAAACTTCATTCAGATCAACAAAACTTTCCTTGAATTATTTTCTTTCCCTTAAAGTGCCATATACATTTATACAGAAGACTGGAAGCGTAGCAAGGATAGAGAGAGTCAGTCACCGAGCAATGTACTGTAGTAGCTTGGCTTTTTGTAGGAGTTAAAGACAGGAAGGGCCTTAAAGATTATCAACTCCAATTCTTTCATTTTACACATAAGGAAACTGATGACCATCTAAGTGAAGTGACTTGGCCAAGGTTATGCTGCTAGTTCATAGCAGAGCTGGGATCAGAACCCAGGCCTCCTTACTCCAAATCAAATGTTGTTTCCATGTATTCCACTGGGTATTTAGGTGGAGTTGAAACTAGGAATAGAAAACCAGGCAGCCAAATAATTTTATTGAGTCTGGAATGGGGGAGATATTTAATAAACACTGTATCCACATTTTCTATTAGCATTTACTAACAAGAATTCTTTTCCCTATACTTCTTGGGAAATAGTGCCCTATATGGGTCCTCTAATCACTGACCCTGTTGGCTGAGCTCCACTAATTAACAAAATAATTTGCTTGAGAGGAAGGAAGATGTATGTGATCTGGATTGATCAGGAACTTTTACTATAGGAGAGATTCTGAGCTCAAAAATAAACATAATAAATTTAGTATTAGTTGAGATCTATCAAGCACATGAACTTTTGACAGGAAATTCAACACTTAGATCTATCAAAAATTGTTCTCAAAAAATTAAATTGGAATAGAATTCTGAATAATAATCCTAAAAATATTAAGTCAAATGATTACTTCTGAAAGGAGAACAGAGGCTGTAGAGAAGAGACCTGGGCTAGGAGAGGGATGATCATAGAAATGTGAACTGTTCTTATGTAAGGTCCCTGACCTCTGGGCCAGAAGATCTGAGCTCTAATCACACCTTTACCATTTAGGCAAGTCACTTCTTTGTGGGGCTTTGTTTTTCTGATATGAAAAAATGAGAGGGCTGAACTTGATCATCCCTGAAGTTTATTTTAACTCTAAAATCAGTATTCCATGATTCTACAGCTATCAGGTTAGGATTCCAGATGCCACATGGATGGGGCAGATTCTCAATCCTGGTACTACCCCAGTACAGCTGCAGTTGTCTCAGGCATTGTCAGCAACATTTACAAAAAAAATTTACTTCAATGGCAAATTAATTTTTAGTCTTACCAAATTATTAATTTCTTTTGTTAAGCACAGCAGGGTAGGAATTGAGATATGATGATGCACATCATAGTTTGTGGAGTTAAAGTTGACAAGAGACAGAGACAGAGAGATGGAGATAGATAGAGAGATTTGTGTAATTGAAGCCATGTGAGTGAGAGGGATCGCCAATGGAGAGAATATGGTATAGCAAAGAGAAGAGAACAGGGCCAATGAAAGACATTTTGAAAATATCAACATTAAAACATAAATAATTGTCCCTCCTGATTCCTGGTAGTGTTCTTTCCATTACATCTTGCTTCCATTACGTCTTTTTTTCCCTCTCCTTGCCTTCTATCCCTCTTTCTTCTCCTATCCAATTAGAAATCTTGCTAGCGCTACTGCCTTCTCTCTCACCTCTTCTCTCTCTTTTCTCTTCTCTGTCCCTCTCCCTCTGTCTTTTTCTGCCTCTGTCTCTGTCTCTCTTCTGTCTCTCTATCCCTGTCTATCTGTCTTTCTATACATATACAAACATATGCATATATATGTGTGTATATATGCATATATTCATGTATATACCAAATATAGAATATAATAGAAATCCCCTCTTCTCTTCTTCCTCCCTCCTTTCCCCTTTCTTTGTGTCTCTATCTCTCTCCTTCCCTCCACTCTGTGCTTATCTGTCTCTCCATAGTGCCATGAGCAAATTTTTGTTTCAACTTGAACATTTAAAAAAAAAAAGAAAAATAAGACAATTGCCCTCATAGAATTGAGATCTAAAAAGAAAACTTCACACCATTACGTTTTTCCACCTCCAGGAATGTACAGTGCAGCAACAATGGCCTTTCATGCTGGTGTGTGGATGCTGAAGGAAAAGAAGTACCAGGCAGTAAGCAGGCAGGATTGCCAGTCGCCTGTAAGTATGAAAATGGGACCATAGCATGTGGGAAGAGAATAATTCAGACAATGATAGGAATTTTCCATTTTTCACTTCAACCAATCAATCAACAAGCATTTATTAAGTTCTTGCTATATGTCAGGCACTGTTGTAGGCTCTGGAGGGTACAAGCACAAAGAATGAAACTATCCCAACTCACAATGATCTTTCATTCTAATGGGAGGGGACAACAAGTACATATAAAAATATAATCACTGTAAATATAGAGTTTATATATATATATGTATATGCATACATACATACATACACACACAAAGTAGTCAAATATAAAGTAGCTTGGGAGGGAAGGTACTAGCAATTGGAGAAATCAGGAAAAATTTCATGCAGAAGATGGTGCCTGAGTTGTGTCTTAATGGAAGAGAGGGAATCTACAGGCTTAGGGGCTTTTGGAACAGAGACCTAATTTGAAAAGGATTATATGTAACATCAGACATTCATTCTAACATATGTTAGATATGTTATAAAAAACATTCATTTGTTCAGCAAACACTTATGAAACGCCCACAAGGAGGAGAAAATTGTGCTAGATGCTGAAGAGCAAAGTTTAGATGGTATATGTGATACAGTAGAAAGAAAACAGACTCCTAAATCAGAGGACCTTGGTTCTAATCTCACCTATGGTATCCTAAGTGATCTTGCCCACCCAATGACCCCATGGAATTGAAAGTATGAGAGTCTAAAAAAATCTCAGAATGGGAAAAAGTCTCAGTACCTAAGCAGAGAGATCCTTCAAAACATCTCTGACTGATGGTCACACATCTTGTGCTTACACATCTTCGTTGACAGGAAAATCGCTACCCCTGGTTGAGCAGCCTTTTACACTGCTGGGCACCTTTCCTTGTTGAGTTTGTGTTCATGTGGAACCAAAGTCCCTCTATCTTCTGTTCATTTCTCCAAATCCCTTCCCTCTGTGGACAAGTAAAAGAAGCCTAATTCCTCTTCCATATGACTTCCCTTGATTACACTCCTCTCCTCTCCTCTCCTCTTATATGACCACCAAATTCATTCTCCCCATTCCACCAATCCCTCATCTCCCAGCTTGTCCTTTCACAACTTAATTTCCCATCAAGATTGTTGGTTGTTTTATGGATCTGATGCCACCTCATTATCAGTTGTTGGTAGAGGACACTCCAGGGAAATTCAATATGATTTGCTCAGTATTGTCTACACTGCTACGGAGATAGTTCTGGACCCCATGATCCTTTAGAAACAGCCCTTATACTAGTAAATACATTTAACAATGATCCCATTGGTCCTATTGTGAAATCACAAAGCTAGAAAGAGTGTTTTTGTTCAGTCATGTTGGTTGTGTCCAACTCTTCATGACCCCATTTGGCTTTTTGTAGGGGGTGTTTGGTGGAGATACTGGAGCAGTTTGCCATTTCCTTCTCCAGATCATTTTACAGATAAGAAAACTGAAGCAAACAGAGTTAAGTGACTTACCCAGGAACATAGTAACTGACTGAGGCAGGATTTGAATTCAGAAAGATGAGTCTTTTTGACTCCAGGCCTGGCACTCTTTTCTTTGTATCATCAAGCTTCTAGGAAAAAATGGTTTGCTTGTTTTCTTCTAGTTTTCTCATTTTACAAATGAAAGAGCTGAGATTCTGAAAAGTTAAATTGCTTGGAAACCAGCTTCACTGGATTCGAGTTCCTGGGGACAATGAGAACTTTATTGCTGTAAAACTACTTTAGAAGTCAATGCATTCTACAACTATGGTAACCCAGAAAGTAAAACAAAACAAAGAACAAACAAACAAAAACCCTAAATTCAAAGGGATTAAAATCACTACATTGATCCACATATATAACACTCTCCCAAGCTGGCTTTTTCCTAGCCCAAAAAACCAAAGACCTCAGAATGGGTTAATGGGAGCTTATGTTTTTATGAATTTGTCCACAAGGTAGATTTGGAGCAAAGAGCCTTGGTTCATAGCCTAGCTTTGCCATGTACTATAATTGCAGGGGACTGCTGGTAGTACAGTGGATAGAGTAGCGGGTCTGGAGTCAGAAAGACCAATCTTCCTGAGTTCAAATCTAACCTCGGACACTTAATAGTTGTGTGACCCTGGGCAAGTCATGTAACCCTGTCTACCTCAGTTTCCATACCTGTAAAATAAGCTGGAGAAAGAAATGGCGAACCACTCTAGTATTTTTACCAAGAAAACCCCAAACGGGGTCACGAAGAGTCAGACATAGCTGAAAAAAAACAATAATTGAGTGGTCTTGGCTAAGTCATTTTACTTATCTGGTCTTCAAGTTCCTTCTCAGTAAAATGGGCATAATGGCTTCACCTAATTATTTATTGTTACCGTTCTCTTCCTCCTCCTCTCAACTGGTTTCTTGGTTGCTTAGGTCTATCGTTTTGCCAACTCCAAAAACAGCAGATCTTGGTAAGCAGCTACATCAACAGCACTGCCACCTCCTACCTCCCTCGGTGTCAAGATTCAGGAGAATATGAGCTGGTGCAGTGCGATCTGGGCATGGCACAGTGCTGGTGTGTGGATTCGGAAGGAATGGAAGTGTATGGGACCCGGCAGTGGGGAAGACCAACAAGATGTGAGTGGTATTCAGCACCATGTGTTTACATTTATGTGTACATTTAATGCTTCAATCTGAAAGGCTAATTGTTCCATTAGTTTGAATCAGAATTGTTTTTATGACAATGATTTTCTAGTAATATTCAAAATGGAAAGTGTCCCAAAAGTCTTAGTGCAGTAAGATAACTGCACTTTGGGATACCCCAGACATGATATTTCAACACAGTGTAAAAATTGTAAAAAAAAAAATCATACCTCTTCATATACTCATGCTCAATACATGACCTTGACTGAGGAAAAAATATCTTACTTAAATTAATTTTCCTAAGCTGATAGACATTCCATATTTGACTTATGATCAAGTATAGTCAGTATCCTAATGAATGAATTTGTTGATTATTCTTTCTCATTGTAGATACTCATCCATTTCTGGTTTATTATTATTATTATTATTGTGCCATACTATCACATGCAGAGTGTATTTAACTACTTATTTATTTATACTTTTGACCTTAAGAATACACACATTTACAAGTTATCTATTCTTTTTTTAAATTTCCCTCCAGGCCCAAGGAGCTGCGAGATCAGAAATCGCCGCATCCTCCATGGCGTGGGAGAAAAGTCACCACCTCAATGTTTATCCGATGGAGAGTTCATGCCTGTCCAGTGCAAATTTGTCAACACTACAGATATGATGATTTTTGACCTAGTTCAGAGCTACAACAGGTAGGGGGAGTTTGCATCAAAAAAAAATCTGACTGCCTAAATCATCTCTTTACATCTTATGGTAGTTACCTGCACTATTTTTGGCTTTGATTTTCAGTGATCACATTACTTAGCTCCCATTTAAGGGTTATTATTGTGTTTGGTCAGTCATATCCAACTCTTTGTGACCCTGTTTGGGGTTTTCTTGGCAAAGATACTAGTGGTTTGCTATATCCTTCTTCAGCTCATTTTATAGATTTGGAAACTGAGGCAGAGTGAAGTGACTTTCCCAGGGTCACACAGCTAGTAAGTTTCTGAGGCCATATTTGAACTCAGGTCTTCCTAACTTCAAACCTGGCACTTTATCCAATATACCACTTAACTGTCCCATTAAAAGGGTAATTCCAGAATGACGCTTGATTACCTTGGAGGACAGAAATGAACATCAATTTTAAAAGGAAGAATTTGGGTAGAAGGAAACTAACAAACATAAAATACTTTTCTAGGAAACTAAACTTAAAATAGGCATATTTATGTGGCCCACTTTTTTTTTACATTATTATCATAAAGGTAATAGGTAGCCTACTGAGCTAGTGGAAGAGGACTAGGTGGAAGATTCAGGTTTGTGGGGTCTAGAGCAGGTAGGGGCCTTCAAAATCATCTCTTCCATTCTCCTAATTTTACAAATGGGGAAACAGAGGCCTATAGACAAAATTCTTTTGCATGAAATTCTTTCATCTAGAGATGAAATTCTTTGTCCAAAATTACACAGGGATGAAATAGAAAAACTGGATTTAAAGCAAAATGAACAGGAGCTTTAACCTAGTTCATTTTAATTAAGCAAATATTTAACCATCTACTGTGAGCCAGATACTATACCTAGACATCAGAGATACAAAGATGAAGTTCTTACTCTCAAGGAGCTTCCAATCTAATGAGGGCTGGGGATGGGATATGCATGATGCCGAAACAAGCGTGGTATAGAATGCAGCAAGGACGAGACAAAATTCAAGCAAAGCACATCAAGAACATATAAGTATTTTTAACTGAATATATCAGTTGATGGAGTAGGTGAAACCAGAGCTGGACCTTGAAAGGAGGATTTCAATAGTTAAAGATGACGATGGATATGGGGGGTGGGCTGCACAAATACATAGAGGTGGAAGGATGTAGGATGAGATCTGAGAAAAATTAACAGCCCAGTTTGCATGGAAAGTAGTGCACGTGATGGGGAAGAGTGTAAAATAAGACTGGACAAGTGAGTTGGAGGCAGACTGTGTTGTTTAAGGGCTGTTATTGTTGTTGGGTCAGTCATGTCCAGCCCTTTGTGATCCTTTTTGGGGTTTTCTTGGTAAAGATACTGGAGTGATTTTCCATTTTTTTTTCCACCTCATTTTATAGGTAAAGAAACTGAGGCAAAAAAGGGGGAAGGGACTTGCCCAGGGTCACACAGCTGGTAAATGTCTTACTAGCTTAAGAGGCTGGATTTGAACTCAAGAAGATGACTCTTCTGATTGCAGACCTAGTGTTCTCTATCCACTGTGTCACCTATCTGTCCCAGGAAGACTGTGGTGGGCCCTAAATGCAAGACTGAGGAGTTTGTGTTTTATCCTCATGGCAGATATATGATCTCAAGCAAGTCATTTCTGTCTGGATTTCTGTTTCCTCATTCACAAAAGGAAGATGTTCTATCAGATGGTCTCTAAAATCCATTTCCACCCTAACATTTGAAATCTAGTCCAAGGTTTACCTATGTGTAACTTAATAAACCAAAATAATAGCTAGGTTTGGGGAACACATAGGAACTTTCAGGCAAATCTCTATGCTATCGGTGCTGTGGGTTGATTAAAAATTCTTTCTAGCTTTTAATTACCTATAAACATATAGTTTCACTAACCTCTAAGGTCCTTTCCGTTGTGGGATGACCACTTCAACTACTGACCTCCTTGGCTTCCTTTATTAAAAGAACTAAAATCCCATCCTTTATGGGAAGTCCTCTCCAAACCTTTTTATTTCCACCCATTATTTCCTATTTATCCTGCATATACCTTGCTTTATCGATGCATGTTGTCTCCCTCAGTAAGTTGTGAACTCCTTGAGGACAGGGACTTCCTTTTGCCTCTTTTCGTATCCTTGGAGCTTCACACAGTACCTGGCACACAGTAGGCGCTTAATAAATGTTGATTGATTATTTGATTGCTCGATGACGTGGATGAAGAAGATACAAGCTTCCATCATAGCCGGTCTTGTCCAGAGATGCTTTCAGCCTATCTCCACGAGGGGGCAGGCTAGGAATTAGAATATCTCAACTATGGTTGGTAGAGTTAAAAAAAAAACAACCACCAAAAAACTATCATCTATGTTTATATCTACATATCTATATATGCATGTATATCTATCTATAACCATTTCTACTTATATGTGTATATGTGGATTTTGATATTGATATACACATATCTATACATAGATATCAGCACATAGATACCGACATTGACATATTCTTCTATGAAATACGATCTTTTTTTGTTCTTTATAACAATGAGTTCAGGAATAAAGTCTCCTTCAGGTAGGAGGCCATGGGAATAGTCCTGGATTCTAGGAAGCCAAACTTAGCAAGTGGTAATTTTGGTGAGTGAAGCTTTTGAAGTGGTTGGTCATTGTACGGCCCAGGATTCAGTGGAAGGCAGTTATCAACCAAGTCAGAAGGGGACGTTGTGCTGTTCTCAGGTTTGTTTTCCCACCCACACTTCCATTCAAGGGTAATTTCCCCTGAGTATTGTCTACTTGAGTTCTGAGCCTATTCCTTGTGGAAATAGCACTGGGCTTAAGCAGTGGTTCTCAACCTTCCTAATGCCTCGACCCTTTAACACTCGTATGTGGGCATATCTGCATGTGGGCAGACCAGCCTGGAGAGGATAGAGGAGCGGTGTCTCAGTTCCTAAGACCATCAGAAATATGTGTTTTCTGATGGTCGTAGGTGACCCCTGTGACCCCTGTGAAAGGGTCGTTTGACCCCCAAAGGGATTGCGACCCACAGGTTGAGAACCACTGGAGGAAGGAATAGTCCTACTTTTTGTACTTTCTGGTTGGGATAAGAGAACTTCATCTCTTGAGCCTCACTCAGAGTAAGTAAAATCAAAGTCATATTTGAGCATGGCTCAATCACATTTTGAATGTCAAATGCATGTAGCACTTTGTAACCTCAAAGCACTATATAAGTTGACATGATATAATCAGAAGGATCTGGAGCAAGAAGGTCTGAGTATGAAGCCTTATAATAATAAAGCAATAATAATTAATTAAAATAGTAAGCTTCAAGATGCTAGGCTATCCGCAACTACTCCTCCAAGGTCCTGGAGGCTTTATCCCTGGAATGGTTTATGGAACAGACACAAAATTCTGAGGTGCAGCCTGCCCAAGGTTATAATCTGCTTTAGGTCTCTTTTCTGTCTGACCACTAGCCTGATGTTCTTTTCACTTCTCCCACACTGCCTCCTCCTCATGTGTTTGTACCTTGTCTTGCAATCTTGACTCTAGGATCCTTGTGAGCCAGCAACCCCATCACATCAGCTTGCTCAGTGGAGATGCTTCTTAAATTTCTGTTAGTTGGCTCTTTCATTCTCTCATGGTGGCCAAGATAGGGAACAGAGGGTTAGCCCCTGTAAGAGAATGATGAGCAGGGGACTGGTCTAAATAATGTCTATTGGAGGAGCTAGATGGCCGAGTGGATAGAGCACTGAAGTCAGGAAAACCTGAGTTCAGATCTGGCCTCAGACACTTAATAGCTGTGTGACCCTGGGCAAGTCACCTAACTCTGTTTGCCTCAGTTTCCTCATCTGTAAAATGAGCTGGGGAAGGAAATGGCAAACCACTCCAATATCTCTGCCAAGAAAACCCTAAATGGAGTCACCAAGAGTCAATACAACTGAAACTACTCAGCACCAACAAACAAAACAACTGAGAGCTGTGGAGTTTAAATGGCTTGCCCAAAGTCACTCAGGTAGTTACATCCAAGCTTCTGGAACTGTGTGCCTAAGGCATCTCTTTAATGAGAATACTTGACACTTATATAGCAGTTTAAAGTCGACAAACCGTGTTTTATTTGAGCCTTCCAACAACACTGTCTGGACCCTAGCCATAAAAATCTTGTAGTTGACTAGACTCCATTACTTTAACCTTAGTGAAATGAATGAACCAGCCACTCTGCAGCCTCATTCAGCTCCCTTGGCAACCAGCCTCATTTCCCTTGGCAATCAGCCTCTTTCTGATTTCCTTAGCAAAAGGTCTCATTTCAGCCGAATCCTGATTATTCCATTTAAAGGCAGAGAGGCAATGAGGATGTACTCAAAAGTATTGGTTTGGGAAACAGAGGCCCAGGCTCTGATAATTAAGCAGCTTTGTTACTATCATCATTGCCCCCTTCTAGGACTCATTCTGTTTCCTGGAAAATAAAGGAGTTGAATTAAAGATAATTTTTACATTTCCTTCTAGCACTAATAGTCTATGCTTCTGTGAGTAGCCATCTGAAGCTCAGTTATCTTTGCCTGGCCTTGGACCATGAGTTGACTTTTGGCAAGGGGAGAGGTGCTAGATTCATGATTTCATTGGTGTGGGAAACTCCCAATGTGGAAATTCCTTCTATTGATGTAAATCAGCAATTCCTTTAGAGTTCAATGTGTCTCAGAGAGTTGACTAGGGCCCGAAGAAATGTCATGATTTATCTATGGTTACACAGCTAATATGTGTGTCAGGGGAAGAACTTGAAACCAAGTCTTCCTGACTCCAAGACTGACCTTCTCTCCACTACATCATTTCTTTCATTGATATAATAAGGACTTGATAAATACTTGAATGAATGAATTAATGATACTCTAATGATACTTCCTTTTTTGACCACTGTCTTCTGATCAGCCTGGGTCCTCTGATCTAGTGCCCTCTCACCTCACCTCTCACTATACCTATGGTCTTCCTCTAAACTCCAAGCCTCAAAAAATGCCAACTCTCCTCCTCCACATCCCTACTTTTAAAAACACCTTCTTTTGGCACCTGAATGTCATAGACTTTGGAGACAGTGAAGTTGCTTTATCCATAACACATACTTTTCCCTTCCCTCTTTCCTTCTGTCCTCTCTCTTTCTTCCCTCTCTCTCTCTCCCTCCTCTTTCTCTTTTCCTTCTTCCCTCTCTCACTGACCCCCTCTCTTTTTGCTCCCCTCCCCTCTCTCCCTCTGCCTCTCCCTCTCTCAATCTTTCTCTCTACTCCCCTCTACGTATCCAAATTATCATTATTACTTTTATTATCATTGTCATAAAACATTAAATTCATTCAAAATGTGTTTTATTTATTAGTATAGAGCGACCCCATGGCATAATGGGTAGAATGCTGGGTTCAGGACTAAGTCATACATAGATGCTGCATGGGAAGAGGAAGTTCCCACAAAATCACAGGTCCTTAATACATTGACACATTATGCCCTAAAATTGCAACACCTAGAACACCAATAATGATTATGCTTATGATTATAAAAATGACTAATTATCTTCTCTCCTCCTTTTGTGTAAGCATACCCTTTCATGTCATAATTTTATGGATGAGTTTTTGGTCTGGACCTGAGATTTCATTGGGGTCAGGTCCTCCCGTTATGAGACACCCTTTACTGATGCAGATTGGCATTAATGTCTGTAATTTCATAGACTATGACAGATGCATAAAGCACTGAAAAGTTCAGTCAATTGTCCACAGTTGTCACATTAACATGTGTCACATGCAAGACTTTAACCTGAGGCTTTCTGCCTCCAAAGTCATCCCTTTATCCACTAAACCATATTGTTTCTCAATTTTATGTACTGATAATATCTTGAATTAGTACACAGTTAATGTTGGAGGTTGTTTGTTGTTCAGTCATGTCTCACTCTTTGTTACTCCTCATGGAATTTTCTTGGCAAAGATACTGTAGTGGTTTTCCATTTCCTTCTCCAGCTCATTTTATAGATGAGGAAATTGAGGCAAACAGGGTTAAGTGACTTGCCCAGGTACACACAGCTGGTGAGTGTCTGAGGCCAGATTTGAATTAAAGTCTTCCTGACTCAAGGCCCAGTACTCTATCCACTGAGCCACCTAGCTGCCAAAGTTGGAAGACCTGGGTTCAAATCCTACCTCTGAAGTATATTAACTGTGTGATCTTAGTTTCCTCTTCTACAAGATTAAGGGGTTGGGCTAGATGGCCTCTGAGTTACCTTCCAGTTCTAGACCCAAAATCCTATTATCCTATGACCTTCATCCATGTCACAGAGGCAAAAAGTTTGGAGAGTTTGTCAGAAGTATTTGCCAGTATCACAAAGGAAATTCCACAGAGTCCCAGTTGAAGAGAGATTCCCCATGGTGAAATTTTCCAAATGTTCTTGTTGGTGGATGACATTGTTTTGATTACATCAAGCCATGAAACATTACAGGGCCTCCTACATGAGATTCATAGTCCATTCACACAGGAAAATTTTAAAAAGAATAATGAATACTTCCTGTCTAGACTATGATACAAAATTGAACGGACAACTTAAAAAGCACATCCATTAGTAGGTATTTATATATATATATATATGTACACTCATATGTTTCTTTCTTTTCCTTCTTTCTCTTCCTTCCTTCCTTCCTTCCTTCCTTCTTTCCTTCCTTCCTTCCTTCCATCCTTCTATCTATTCATCTATATATCTACTATTATCTATTTCTTGGATATCTTGCATAGACAATGAAAGTGAAAAATGAATTAGACCTAGAATTAAAATTGAACAGAGGTGGAGTGAAGTACATTAACTTTGGGAAACTACAAAATTCTTATAATCACCCTAAGGTTCTCCATGAAACAAATTTGGAACTTTCAATACCATGTTTTTCTAGTAACTTAGTATGTGGTAAGCATACGGGAAGCACTATGGTCTCTGAAAAATTGAAGCTACTTACTCAAAGGACCATGAAGAAACACATGGTGGTCCTGAGCAGATGTCAACATATTGTGACAATATAATATGTCCTGATAATAGATTATGAAGAAGAATTAGTGTGAAAGGTATCATCTTTAGCTTCAAATGAAAAGAGAATCTGCCACTTGCTTTTCTTTTAAGAGCATGCTCAGTTCTGCCTTACCTATGAATGGACAGAAACACGTGCAGTATTTCTCCTTATGGGTCTCTATTCCTTTGACCTCTGGTCCGTGGGTTGGTTCTTTGGGTCAGTTTGCTCCTTATGGAAAACTATAGCCATGACCCTCATGTCAAGTCTCCTTGGAACAAGACATTTATTGGAATAAGACATAGGTGTCACCAGTTTAGCCAAGTCCCTTTTCAGTCTCCTTCCCTTATGCTACATGTTTTCAGTGATGGTCCTGTGGAATTCCCATCTTATAGTTTCCTTGGGTAGAATTTGACTCTCTCATTCAGAGAAGTTTTAAAGGCTGCCAAGATTTTTCTGTGCCCACCAGTGAGCATCTATACCATGTGAGGTATGTCTTCAAAGCTTGCTAAGGTGTAAAAACTCCTGAGTTATTGTCTAACTCAGAAACAAGTGACAAAGATTTTCATGACCTGTTTCTAGTTGGATTTGCCTATGATTATTCATGGGGGAAAAGTAACTCAAATTGCTAATGGATAGGTAATACTGTCTGTACTGAGCAAGATAACACAGATTTATTTCATAAGGGAGAAATCTTAGTTATTTTCTTTCTTCTTTCCCCATTAGAAAATAGCAGATTTACTGTACTAAAGATAAAACGAAGACCAATTCAATCAACGTCTATTTAGTATGTCCTTCTCCTCAAGGGACTCATATTATGCTGGCTTTCTTTTACCTGTTTTTTTTTTCCAGAAAAAACTCATTAAGTCTGAAATATAGGAAATGGTGATTTCTAAATCAAATTCCATTTTAGGTTCCCAGAGGCATTTTGGACATTCAGTTCATTCAGAAGCAGATTCCCAGAAGTTTCCGGGTATTGCCACTGTGCTGATAGTCAGGGACGGGAACTGGCAGAGACAGGTAAGGGCACTTCAGGTAGTGGAAGGGGTGGGGAGGGATTGTATTCAAAACTTAACTGGGATAAATGTAAACTCTGCACCTCAGTTCAAAAAATCAATTACATAAGTCCAAGATGGGAGAGGTGTTATATTTCATTCCTTTATTTGCCAGTCAAATGCTTTGAAAAAAATCAACTTCTAATCTCAGAGAAGAAAATTTATTTTGAGGACAGGAGAAACTGAGGGGAAATGATTGGGTGGAAGAAACTGAGATCCTTGTAGGACACATCCAAATTGATAGCAGGGGTATAGATATAAGAGTTTATGTCATCACATCTGAGATTCCGGAACTGAGTAAACTCCAGGTAGGATGGTGTCAATGGATCTTTTTTTTTCTTTCCCTTTTTGAAGGGAGGAAGGCAGGGCAATTGGTTAAGTGACTTGTCCAAGGTCACATAACTAGTAAGTGTTAAGTGTCTGAGGCTGGATTTGAACTCAGGTCCTTCTGACTCCAGGGCTGGTGCCCTATTCACTGTGCCACCTAGCTACTCCAATGTCATGGATCTTGTTTTGGCCATGAGTGCTATATCTCTTTTTGGATCTCTTTGTCTAGGCAAATTGGGGGATCTTGTCCTAATGATCCTTTTATCTTCAGATGTGTATTCTCCTTTGTCAGGATTAGAGTTGCTGTTGGATGAAGTTTATGACACCATTTTTGCTGGTTTGGATCCTGCTTCCACCTTTACAGAAACCACCCTGTACCGGATACTTCATAGACGGTTTCTAGTGGTCCAGTTACTCATCTCCGGAAGATTCCGATGTAAGTAATAATCCAGTAAAAGATGTGCATATTTTTGCTCTGGAGGTCCAGAAGGGAGCTGTTCGGATATGGAAGTAATTGTAGGCTTGTTTACTCTTGTCTTTTTAGTTGGTGTTTTTGTTGGGGATTTAAAAGCTTCCTGCAAACATAAGCCACAAACAATCCAATAGCTCCAATTTATAGAGAACTTTCCTGCCTCTAACTTTGGAAATCAAGGAGTACAATATTGTTATTCCCAATTTAGAGATGAGAAGACTGAGGTTTAGGCAGCTGAGGAGATTTGTCCAAGTTCACACTAACATTGAATCAGATCTTGTAACTCCAAGTCTAGGCCTTTGTTGAGTTACCTTAGGATGACTCTAGAATGACTCTGTAGAGGAAGTATGGGGGATCCAAGCTTGCTAATGGAAAAAATGTGGTTTCAAATTCCATCTGTAACATGTACTTAATGTATGAGTCTGGATAAATCACTCAACCTTTTTGTGTTGTCTAAGAATGTAAATTGCAGAGAAGACGCTCACCTAGATTAGTAGAGGTAGTTTCTTCCTAGGGGAATTTCCTATATCAATAACAACCAAGGCCCATTTCCTATGCCTAGCTAGGATTTTGCTAAATGCAATGCAACAAATGTTGAAACTCTTTTCAGAATTTTCCTCTTTATTGTGTGGATTTTTCCACAGGTCCAACAAAGTGTGAGGCTGAGAGGTTGGCAGCCACCAGCTTTGGGCATGCCTATATTCCATCCTGCAAGGACAATGGAGACTACCAGCCAGTACAGTGCCAACAGCGAGGCCTGTGCTGGTGTGCAGATGCCAATGGGAAAGAAATCTATGGGACTCGACAGCAGGGGATATTACCATCCTGTGGTATGTTTTTCTTCCAACTGATTTAACTTAGCCCATTGGATTATGCTTATTTATTCCATTACATTATCGTAGAATTGAAGGTCTGGAAGGAACCTCAAATGTCATATTGTCTAACCAAGAGCCAAAGCATAAATATTGTGCACATAGCATCGCTGGACCAGTGGTCATCTAACCTCTAGTGGGATGGATGTTTTTGGAATTTAGAATTAGGAAGACGTGCTCAACTTATATATCAGACACTACCTATATGATCCAGGACAAGGCCTCTCTGTGCCTCAGTATCCCCATCAGTAAAATGAGAGGGTTGGAGTTGACCTCAAAGGTCCCTTCTAGCTATAAATATATGATTCTATAAACATCAATGATGAGGAACTCACTAATATCTGTGGCAGCCCATTCAATTTTTGAACAATTTAAAGAAAATTCTGGGGTGACCAACCCTAGGAGGAGGAATCATTATTATCCTTTTTTTTTTTCCAAGTACTTCAGGGAACTGAGCCAGACAGGAATTTAATGACTTAACCCAAATTCACACAGTTAGTAAGTGTGAACCTGGGTCCCCTTCTCCTTCTATACCATGTCACTTGGTGATCTCATCAGCTCCCATGAATTTAATTGTCATCTCTATGCTGATGATTCTCAAATTCTGCTCCAGGCTCTCTATTGACCTCCAGCTTTCAGACATATTGAATTGGATGCCTTTCAGACATCTTGAATTCAATATCCAGTAGACGTCTTAAATTCAGTAGTACAAAACTGAACACATTATCTTTCCCCCCCAACCACTCCCTTCTCTTGCCCTGCCCCCACCTTCCCTATTGCTCTAGAGGCCACCACCATCCCCCCAGTCTCTCAGGATCACATCCTAGGACTCGTCCTGGACTTCTCACTATCTCTCACCCCCCTATCCAATGTGTTGCCAAGGCCTGGCAATGTCACCTTTGAGATTTCACCTCCTATTTGCATACCTTTCTCTTTTGACACTGCCACCATACTAGTGTAGGGCCCTCATCACTTCACATCTGAACTATTGCAATAGCTGCTGGTGGGTCTGCCTGCCTCAAGTCTCTCCCCGCTACAATTCATCCTCCATTTAGCTGTTGAAATGATTTTCCTAAAGCTCAGGTTCAATCATGTCACCCCACCCCCCCCTCCCTGTACTCAAAAACATTAGTGGCTCCCTATTTTCTCCAGGATCAAATACAAAATGCTCAGTCCTTCTGACACCTCTCTATTACACTCTTCTCACTATCTCTTCTAGCATAGATACTTTTGTAAATGTCTTCCCTTTTCCCCACTCCCCCAACTTGAGTATAAGCTTTTTTTTTTTTTTTTGCTTTTTGGAGATGGGAAGGCAGGGCAATTGGGATTAAGTGATTTGCCCAAGGCCACATTGCTAGTAAGTGTTAAGTGTCTGAGGCCAGATCTGTCTGAACTCAGGTCCTCCTGACTCCAGGACTGGTGCTCTATTCACTGAGCAACCTAGCCGCCCCCAGTGTAAGCTTTTTGAGAGCAAGTTCTGAATGGTTCCTATCAATATCCAACATGATTCACATAGTAGGCAATTTAAAATACATTAGATTAGATTGCAGAAAGTGTTCTTATAATTCAATTCAGTAAACATTTATTATGCACGTTCTTTCTATATGCAGATTCCTGTTCTAGGTGCTGGAGAAGGAATAAAGCTTGAATAGTTATTAGTCAATTAGATATTTGAGATAACATTTGGCATCTGGTGGTGAAGTGGATAGAGCACTGGGCCTGGAGTCAGCAAGATCTGAATTCAAATCCACCTGCAGACACTTATTAGCTGTATGATCCTGGGCAAGTCACTTAACCTCTGTTTGCTTTAGTTTCCTCAACTGTAAAATGGGGATAATAATAGCATCTACCTCCTAGAATTGTTGTGAGGTTTGAATGAGATAATATTTGTGAAAAGTGCTTAACATAGGGTCTGGAACGTGGTTAGATTTGGGTTCTTTTAGTCATTTTTCAGACACATCTTACTCTTTATGACCTCATTTGGAGTTTTCTTGGCAAATATTCTGGAGTGGTTTTCTGCTTTCTTCTCCAGCACATTTTACAGATGAGGAAATTGAGGCAAATAGATTTCAATGACTTGCCCAGGGTCACACTGCTAGTAGGTGTCTGAGGCCAGATTTGAACTCAGGTCCTCCTGACTCTAGGCCCAGTGCTCTATCCATTGCGCTACCTAGCCTCTCCTAGAATATGGTGTGTGCTATCCCTTCCCTTGCTCCCTCCTTTTTCCCCATTTATTAAGTGCTTACTATGCCAGACACTATGCTAAGTGCTAGGAATACAAAGAAATGCAAAATAACCCCCAAACAAACACCAACAAAGCAACCAACAAACAAAAACACCCATCCCTTCTCTCAAGGAGCTCAAAGTGTAGGGAGAGAAAAGATGATGACAACAAACAAGATATAGAAGAATAAATTATAGATAATCAACAGATGGAAAACATTCAAAATAAGGGGAACCTGAAAAGGGTAAAGCGCAATATAGTCCCACATGGAATTGTAACTGCAAGCACCCTAGCATACCCAGGATGGCTGTCAGCACAGGTTCTTTGACTTGCTTTTCTAAAGGAAAGCGACTCACAAAGGATTAACAATCTGACTTTAATCAAACGTATATATCATTCACTTAGTTCAGTGGGAAAAAGTCAGGATCCTGAACTTCAGAGAAAATATAAACAGAAATTGCAAGCATAAATACACAGAGAAAATAACACAATTCAACAGACCAACAGACAGAGCTTCTAGCTGACTATTAATTACATACATACATAATTAGTTACCAGAGAGACAAGCACCAACATCTGGGTTTTCAAAGTCAGGGGACTCAACACAGTCTCATCTGGCCAAATCACACAACTCTTCCCTAAGTGAGCCCCGAAGCAAAACCTCACATCAGGGTATATATAGCCTTCTCCAGGGTCAGAAAACATCACAATCTTCATGATCCACTGCGTGATTACAAAGTAACAAAAGGTGGGCCTTTCTGAAAAACAAGCCTCCTCTAAGCAAGCTTCTCTTGTTGGGTTCCAAGTGAGACCCATTAAGGGGCAGGGAGGATCTTCCAATTCCCTTAACATTACAGGAGTTTAAGGACTAGCATGGGTAACATAAATGTTGCCTAAGTAGTTCTAAGAGAAGTATTAAAAAAGGATGGAGGAAAGCCCACTATCAGCGGTGGTGAAGAAAGTCTTCTTGGAGGACGTGGTATTAGAGTTCTGTTTGAAAGGATGGGTAGGAATACAACTAGAGGAAAAAGTGAAAGTGAAAGGTATTTCCGGGATAAAGATCAGCTTGATTAAAGACAAAGAGGTCAGGGAGTATGGAGTGTATGGAATGGAGGGATCAGATCTGTCTGGAGAAAGAAGCTGGGGCTGCAGATTGTGAGCCCCTTAAATGACAAGTGGAGTTTGAACTTTATTCAGGAAGCATCCTGAAGCAGATCACTGATGGGTTTTGAGTAGGAAAGTCAAAGGCTGTATCTGTGTAGAAGAAAGGTTAATTTAGTAGTGTTATGAAAGATGATCTGGAATAAGGAGAGAATGAATGAAGGTGGGACATGAGGGGAAATAGGACTTCCCTAGGGTGGTGACAATGGGAAGGAAGAGACAGGGAAAGATTTGAGAGACATTCAGGAGGTAGAATCTAAATGAGATGCCAAAAGTGACATTGAGGGGAAAACATCAAATTTCCAAACATCGGAAATTAAATGATGTCAGAAGTAGGATTGAGTATGAGGGAGGGAGATGGCAAAAAGCTGGGTTTGGGATACACTGACTTTCCAGGGCGAGTGGGGCCTCTAGGTCCAGGGATCCTTTAGGGTGGTGCTTCTCCGGATCTTAGCATAGAGACTAGAAAAAAAGATTTGGGGCCCATCTGCAGAGAAGTGGGAGTGAGAGCTGAGTAGAGAGAAGATTCCAAACAAATCCCAGCCTTTAAAGATAAGGGAGAAGAGCCAACCAGTGTTACTGAAGGTCTGTGTGGACCACAGACTGAAATAGTGGTTAGACAGCTGACTTTGGGGTCAGGAAGAAGTCTTATGTTCAAATTCTATCTTGAATACATACTGGCTGTCAATCAATTAGCATTTATTAAGCATCTAATACATGCCAGGCACTGTGCTAAGTACAATAAGGCTGTGTCATTTAATCCTGGGGAAGTCACAAATTCAGTAAGGAGAAATGACAGATTGTTAAAAAGCAGCAAGGGTCTCTTTGAAATTTTGTCATTAAGTTTAAATTTATTCAAATCTGCTCAATTTCTTGGCTCTTCAGCAACTCTCCATAGTTCAAGGGATAAGGGAGGGATTATTGTCCAAAGAAGATTTTTTGTAGGGAAAGTGGTATGTAAGATGAACTGGGAAATTGGGCTCAGTCTTCTGGCCATTGGACAGTGTTCATGAGGCCTCACTTTGGAACATGGCAAAGTGTCTGCTTTGTCATCAACTATGGTACAATATAATGGGCATGTAATCTTTAATACTGGAGAGGATGAGGTCACAGAATCATAGATTTAGACCTGGAATGGACTTTAGAGGCTCTCCGGTTCAACTATATCATTATACAGATGAGCAAATTTAAGGCCAAGAGAGGTTGAATGAAGTTGCCTAAGGTCACACAGATAGTAAGTGGCAGAACTAAGATTTCAACCCAGGTCCTTTGACTTCAAATCCAGCACCCTTTTCACCATGAAATGTTTGTCATGGATGCAGCCAAAATGGAAAAAAAAAAGATCCTTCTGTTAAATGTTTTATTAACTCTCTGGTTGTACACACTGCACCTTCCTAAAAGAAAGAGCTGAGACTCTCCAGGAAGGTTTTCTCAGGGGTGAAGGTGGTGTTGACCATCCTAAGACTTGTTTTCTCCTCCTTTGCTTTGTCCTGGTCCAGGTGCAGAAGGATCCTGTATCTCAGAGAGGCAGCAGGCTTTGTCCAAGCTCTTCTTTGGGCCTGGTGGACACTTCAGTCAACACAGTTTATTCTTTGCCCCAGAAGAAAAACAAGAACCCCAGAGAGCTGCTAGGTTTGGCAAGTCGTGCCCGCCTTCTTTCAAGGAGTTGTTTGTGGACTCTGGGCTGCTGTTCCCTCTCACTGAAAGGGGAGATGCTAAGCAGCTCTTCCCCTTGGAAACTGTCCTCAGTGAAGCCATTGGGGCAATATTTCCCTCCAGGGACTTAGCCCAACTTGCCCTCCAGTTCACCACTGACCCAAAGCGACTCCAACAGAACCTTTTTGGAGGGAAATTCTTGGAGAACATAAGCCGATTTAACTTATCTGGGGCCATTGGTACCAAGAGCACATTCAACTTCACCCAATTTTTTCAGCAGATTGGTCTAGAAAGAATGAAGAACAAAGGAGATTTAGTTGAACTGACAAAACAGCTATCAGTTGGTCAAGATTCTATCAGTGATGAAGGGGTCCCTGTGGATTCAAAGATAAAGTTGAATCTGAATCAACCAATTCTGGGTAGCTTTGGCCAGAAGATTAATTTACAGGAAAACCAGAAAAGGCTAAAATTTCTTGCCTCTATTCTGGAGCTACCAGAGTTTCTTCTCTTCTTGAAGAGTGTGATTTCAGTCCCAGAGAACATAGCCACAAGTCTAGGTGATATAGTGAAAATGGCCCTCAATGCCCAGGCTTGTGATCAGCCATCCAGTGAGCTGTTTGTTCCCACATGCGCTGAAGAGGGGAGTTATGACCAAGTTCAGTGCTTTGCTGGAGAGTGCTGGTGTGTGGATCCCCAGGGCAGGGAGCTCCCAGGTACCAGGATTCGAGGCCAACGGCCCAGGTGTCCCACTGAATGTGAGAAACAAAGGGAACAGGCACAAGTTTTGATGAGAACCCTGCCTGCAGGGTCAAGTCTTTCTGTCCCTTCCTGTTCAAGTGATGGAAGTTTCCTGCCGCTCCAGTGTTCTGATTTGGGTTGTTACTGTGTTAATTCCGAGGGTCTAGTCATTCCTAGAAGTGAAACAGCAACTGGAGAACCCAAACAATGTAAGTCACCAGACTTGATAAACTATCAGACCCTTCTTAAGGAATCATCAACTTTAGAATTATAAAGGACATGAAAGATCATCTAGTACAATCTTCCCATTTCATGGATAAGGAAAATAAAGCCCAGAGAAAGAAAGTGTCATTAAATTTATAAGTGTCATTAAATTAATAAGTAGCAGGACTAGAATTCAGAGCTTGGAACATGCCTTGCAATTATGAAATACTTTCCCTGATTATATCATGTTTCCACAAGTTGCCTTCTTTAAAACTCTGTTAAGATTCATTTGAAAACTTTGTCAGGCCTACCAAGCTGGGCAGAACTGAATATCAATCAATTTATTAAATGCCTGTGTTGTGCCAGGCGCTGTGCTAAACTCTGGGAATACAAAAAGAGGAAAAAGACAGTCCCTGCCCTCAAGGAGCTTACAAAGTAATGACCTCGGGGATGGATGATTAGTACTAATTGTTGTAATAGTAGTTTGTCTAAGTATAATAGCTTGCATGGTACTTTAAGGTTTGCAAAACCCCTCAAAGAAATTACTTAATTTGATTCTCCTAATAACCCTATAAGATAAATGGTACTATTGTCCCCACTTTACAGATGAAGAAACTGATAAGTGACTTGCCAGGGGTTATACAGTTAATAAATACTGAGGTGAGAATTGAACCCAGGCCTTCTGGACTATCAGTCTACTGTCTTAGGCTGCCAGTCATATCATATTTGTGTCTTTTTTCTGAAAGCTAGTCTAGAAAATTTGGAGATGCTCCTTATCATGTTGACTTCAGGGTGTGGAAATTTTTCAGCCATGGCAATGCATGAGCCAAATGGTCAATTTATAACCATTTCTTAAGTGAGATATAGAAGAGCTGCAATTTGTATTTATGGAGTGAGGAAGTATCCCAAAATATCCCTGGAGTACCGATATGTGAATAGGACAGCAAGGTGGCTAGAGTGCTGGGCTTGGAGTCAAGAAGACTGATCTTCCTGAGTTCAAATCTAACCTCAGCCATTTACTAGATGTGTGACCCAGGGAAAATCACTTCACCCTGTTTGCCTCAGTTTCCTCATTGGCAAAATGTGTTGCAGAAGGAAATGGCAAACCACTCCAGTATTTTTGCCAAGAAAACCCCAAATGAGGTCACTAAGAATCAAATATGACTAAAAAAGTGACTAAGCAACAACAACACTGGTAAGTAGAAGTACAGCTAAGTTCCAGTACAGCTAAGTGTTCTGAACAGCTGGCTTACCTGAATATGTGACAGAGAGGTCTAGCTAGGTAGGAGTTATTTGCTCATTGGCCTTAAAGCAGTATCACCCATAAACATAGAATCATTAATGGCACTAATTATCTTTGGGGACGTGTTCTAGAATTGAATTTGGTACAAACCCTTCTGGCTAATGTTAAGAGGATCTGAAGTCTTGACAGCTGCATCTTCTAGAATTGAATTTGGTACAAACCCTTCTGGCTAACATTAAGATGATCTGAAATTTTGACAGCTGCATCTTCTGGATTGGGTCTTCTTGCATTCTATAATATCATGTTTAATCTCTTCCTTTTTCCTTTCATTTCTCTTTTCCAAATTCCTGCTTATGGCCCTGGAATAGATCTCCGGAAAATGCACTTTTTTTTCTTTTTAATTGCTTATTTGGATGGTGTGCGATAGCAGAAGGAGTAATCTACTAGCGCCAGAGCACCTGGATTCTACCATCACTTTGGCCACTGACATTAGGAAAATCACACAATCTCTGGAACTAATTTTCTTATGTGAAATGAGAATAATAATCCCTAACTTATCTAGCTTGAGCCAGTGGTGAAGATCAAATCAGATAAAAGAGACAAAATGCTTTGTTATCACCATGTGTTAAAAGATCGTGAGTTATTGCCATTATATGGTCCTACGTGGCTTGAGCTAATAAGAGGTCACACCTGAGTCTTTTCCTGAATGATTGCCAAGAGAAGTCAGGAAACAATAATTGTACCTGGAGCCAGGCTGAAGTACATGTGGCTCACTGATACTCCTTACTTCAGAGTCTTTCTTGAAGAGAAGCAGCCTATTGAATCTGAGATCAAGTCTTGTTACATTAGCTAGCTATGTGATTGTGAGCAAGTCACTTCCCTCTGTAAACCTCAGTCACCTCAATGTTATGGGAATCTGAAGATCTTCCCTGCCGCTAGGCCCTTTGATAGGCTTAAGTGGCTCTGAGAACCTTCCCTGATTTGAAAGTATGCTCTGCCCCCTAATAGGCTGACTGTGGTCACATGGAGCCTGTGGCAGAGGCTTGTTCTTCAGGAATGCCCACGCCTTATTACTTTGTGACTGGGCAATGGGTCAAAAGGGCTGTGACATTCTCCGATCCAGGAGAAGGTTATATATACACCCTGATGTGAGGTTTTGCTTTAGGGCTCATTTTGAGAAGAGTTGTGTGATTTGGCCAGACGAGACTCTGGGAAGCCATTGAGCACCCACCCCCACCCCCCACCCCCCGGCTTTGAAAAACCCAGATGTTGGTGCTTCTCTCTCTGGTAACTGACTAGGTATGGATGTAATGGTCAGATGGTTGGAAGCCCATCTGCTGATCTGTTTCTTTGTCTGCTTGTAACTTGTGTCTATATTCTGTATTCTCTGAAGTTTCGGGTGCTGACTTTTCCCCCTGAACTAAGTAGATGATATATGTTTGACTGATTAATGTAAGATTGTTAACCCATTTTGAGTTGCTTTCATTTAGAAAAGCAGATCTAAGAACCTGTACTAGCAGCCATCCTCGGTGTGTTAGGGTGCTTGCTGATACACTCATCTGTAAAGTGGGGACAATATTGTAATGAATTTAGTATTTCTCACCTTCTCAATGGCTGCAGAAAGAATGGGGTGAGGGAGAAAATTTGGAACTGAAAAGAAAATAGATGAAAATTAATTAATTAAATGGATTCATTAATTAATGATTAATTAAATGAATGCATGAAATGGGTAAAATAGTACTTAGACTACTTACCTCATAAGGCTGTTGGGAGGAAAGCACTTTGTAAATCCTAAAATATAACGCATACCTTATAAAGCATGTACTATACGATATCCAAGGACAGGTAGTTAGTAAATAGAGTGCTTGACCTGGTGTTAGGAAGAACTGAGTTCAAATCAAGCCTCAGATATTTGCTAGCTATGTGACTGTGGGTAAGTCACTTAACCTCTGTCTACCTTGATTTTCTCATCTCTACAATGGAGATAATAATAAGCACCAACTTTCAAGGATTGTTATAAGTATAAAATGAGAATTAATTTTCAAAGTACTTTGCAAACCTTACAATGCTATATAAATCCTATAAATGAAAATGATAATAAAATAAATTAATGTCACTAGCATTTTTGATAGATGGTTTTTATTATGAGTATAATTTACTAATGACTGGTGACTCATAAGACATAAGAAGAGTTGATCTCACCATCTATGGTAGCCTGGGTTACCTAGTTTCATGTCCCAGTGTTTTTTCTTTCTCTCCCACTGATTCAGTGGCTTCTTTTTGGTCCTTCATGCTTACAGTCTCCTGAGCTGACTTGGTTGCTCTTGCTTTTTCCTAGGTCCAACTACTTGTCAATTGGCTGCTGAGCAAATGTTTTTAAAGACAGTCCGGGCCCTTCTGGATGAGCCCAGACTGTTGCCCCAGTTCTCTGATATCTACATCCCACAGTGTAATTCCAAAGGTCAGTGGAAAAGGGTGCAATGCAATGGGCCCCCTGAGCAAGCCTTCAAGTGGTACCAGCGGTGGATCACCCAGAACAATGGTGGCCAAGAGTTGCCCCCAGCTGAGCTGATCCAAAGGATAGTGAGCTGCAGAGAAACATCCAAGACCTTTAGCAGCTACATTCAAAAACTGTATGAGGCTGGCCAACAGAATATCTTCCCGTCGCTCACTGACTACTCTTCCTTCCAAGCTGTGCCAATTGAAGTGTTGGAAGGCAATGTGACAGTGTCTGGAGATGACATTCTTTTTGACCCATTCACATTCTGGCAACTCCTGACTGGACAGCTCAGTTATTATCCTGGTCCCTATACTGATTTCAGCTCCCCATTGGGTCATTTTGAACTTAGAAATTGTTGGTGTGTTGATGAGAATGGGCAAGAACTGAAAGGAACACAAGCTGAACCCAACAAAGTCCCTGCATGTAAGTAACTAGCACTATGAGTAATAACCACTAAAAATAGGTAATTGGGTATGCCTTTAAGGTTTCAGAGCCTTAGTTTCCCCATCTGTAAAATAAGGCTAAAAATACCCCAGTATTTCCTTCAGAGTTGTCACAAGAATCAAGTGAGATAATGTACATCAATGAGATAATTTGTCTTCGAAGACAGTTTTCTGATGGCAAAGAGAATCTGAGTGATGAAGAGCTCTTGAATCTTTTCATTTCAATGGAATTAATTATGCATTTAGCATGGTAATAAGTATCCTACTACATTTCATTCTTTTTTAAATAAAGGTCAAATACTTTAGAGTTTTAGACTTGACAAAGTGTTTTATATACATTTTTTCAGCTCTCTGGGTTAAATACTATAAATTTTATTACCTCCATTTTACAGATGGAGAAACTGAGGCTCTGACACATAGTTGCTTGTCTAGTTACCAGTCAACTTGTAAGTGTTGAATACAGGATTAAAACGCCCATCTCTTGATTTTTCTGTCTCTATTACACCACACTACTTCAAATTCCCTGCTTAATGTTTCATTTAAAATATGTTATGCAGAACTTGATGAGACAGAGGTAGCATGGTGTGGTAGAATGACTGGCGAGATCAAATGAGATACTTCAAAGTGCTTTGCAAACCTTAAAGCTCTGTATAAATGTGAGTTATTGTTATGTGAAGGTTCTCATCTTTTCAATGGAGTTCACAAAGAAACAGTCTAGGGACGAGCTACAATCCTTTTATTATTGTTATTTTTTAGATATGTTATTATATACTTATATATTTATATTTTGTTATTATATACTTATATATTATTATAGAAAGTCCTTTTTATTATTACACATATACATATGTATATATACACAGATTATATATAGTGTAATATGTGTATATAATATATATTATGTATGTATATATACATATATTACATATAATATATGTATACATAATATACATACATGCACACATTTGTATATATGTATGCATATACATATACACACATATACACATGCATACACACACAGACATATGTATGCCAGATCTGTAATTTCATTCATTCCTGGTCAGGAAACCTTTTCTATCAATTAGAGATCAGCAACTGTTCAATGATTTATAGTCTCTTAGATTTTCCTGGGGATTCAGAGGTGAATTAACTTGTCCAGCCTCAGAGAATGAAGATTGTCAGAAGTAGGATTTGAACCCAGGCCTTCTGACTCTAAGCCTGCTCTCCATCCACTATACTCTACTGTATGTCTGCATTAATAATATTACTATCAGCAGCATAGTATCCATATGGTAACCTTTTACATTTTGGGGAAGTTATCAGGTCTTTAGCATGGACTAAATCTGCTTTTTTGGTTGGATTTCCCCAGGTCCCGGTGCATGTGAGGAGGTGAGACTCCAAGTTGTTCAGTTCATTGAAGAAGCAGAAGAAATCATCAGGGCTTCCAACAGCTCCCAGTTCGCTTTAGGGGAGAGTTTTCTGATGGCTAAGGGAATCCAACTGAGTGATGAAGAGCTCTCCCGTCCTGTCTCCTTCCCATTTGGGGATACTTTCTCAAGCAAGCTGTTTGGAAGGATGGATTATGCCCTTCGAATAGCAGCACAATCTAGTATGTCTCAGATCTTTCTTATTCCCTATTCCATACCCTCAGACCAGCAGAGTTTGGGCTTCTCTAATCTGCCTTCCTCAGGGATGGGAAGGACTTGCAATCCCTTCCTCCTGAGAAGGCTTGCCCAGTCCTGGCTACTTCTTTTCACATAGTAGAATTTAGAGCAAGGGGGATCTAGGTTTGAGTCTCAACTCCAATACTTAATAACTATATAGACATGGGCAAGTAATTTAAACTCTCTGACCTTCGGTTTCCCAATCCGTAAAATGGAAATAATAAGAGATAAAGTATTTATCTCACATAGTTTTTGTCAGGAAAGTGTCTCACAAATAGCAGAGCACCATAATGATCAATCAGCAAGCAATTATTGAGTACCTACTATGTGCCAGACCCTGGGGAAACAAAGCCCTTGATCTCAAGGAGCTTGCATTCTATTGAGGAAGACTACATATACTTTGTAGAAACGTATGCAGATGTGGTGTGTGTGTGTGTGTGTGTGTGTGTGTGTGTGTGTGTGTGTGTGTATGTATAAAGACCAAAAAAAATACAAGATAGATCTAGAAAGGAAGGCCCTAGAAGTGGGGAATCAGGGAAGGTTTCATGGAGAAGGTGGGGCTAGTGCTCAGACCTGAAACATAAGAGACTCACTGAGGCAAAGGTAAGGAGGAAATGCATCCAGGCACAGGGTCAACCATTGCAAAAGTGGCAATGGGAGAGGAAAGGCTGTTTGTGAGGAACAGAAGAAAAAAATACCATTTTAGGTATTTCACAGAGAAAGGGAAGTGAGTGACATATAGTGAGACCAGGATTAATAACAATTATAGTTAATATTTACACAACTCCTATTATGTGCCAGGTACTATACAATTATCATTTCATTTGATCCTCACAACTCTGAGAAAGAGGTGCTGTTATTTCCCCATTTTATAGCTGGAAACTGTGGCACAGTGATTTTCCCAGCATCACACAGTTGCTAAGTGTCTGAGGCCAGTGATGTCCCGGTTCATGTTAAAAATGATGAGCACTGGAGTAGTGAGAGGGAGAAAAGAGATGGATTTAAAGGAAATATGGAGGCTGAATCAAAAAGAAATGGCAATGGATTAAATATGCAACCCAATAAACATTTATTAAGTATCCACTGTGTACCAGACATTGTACTAAGCGCTGAGGATACAATTAATAAAAAAAAAAAAGAGAGACAATTCCTGCCCTGCAGGAGCTTACAATCCAATGGACATGAGCTTTGAGGAAGAGTGACAAGTTGAGGATGTCATCCAGATGACAAATCTGAGTAATTGGAAGGACAATGCTCCCCTTGACAGAGACGGGGACGTTGGGAAAAGGGATAGGGAATAATGTGTTTGATTTTAGTCATGTGTTTGGGGTGTGGGCAGAGCCTTGAAGTGTATCACAGTTAGAAGGCATGATACCGATGATACTCCTTTAGAGAAAACTGAAAAGCAAGGTGAAACAGGGAAGATGAGAACCTCCTGTGTTTACACAACCTATTCTGCAGAGCTGTTATAAGGATTAAATTTGGTTATATGGGAAAGTAGCCTGAAAAAATGTATAACACTATACCTTAAAATCTATAAAAAAAATATTTTTACTATTTAAAACTGTAAAAAGAAAACTAAAAATACCTCATCCATCCCCAACCTGGAGCCAAGGGGGCTGAAGGGCTTGTTCTCTTTTTTATTAGAGAGCTGAATCATTTGAATGTTTACATGGGGGCAGTTAGGTGGATCAGTGAATAGACCACCGGCCCTGGAGTCAGGAGGACCTGAGTTCAAATCTCACCTCAAACACTTAACACTTACTAGCTGTGTGACCTCAGGCAAGTCACTTAACCCTAACTGCCCTGCCCTCCCCCCTCCAAAGAAAAAAAGAATGTTCATGTGGTCTTAGAATCCTAGAGTGGGGAGGGACTTTGGTGCTATTCAGTCCAATGACCTTATTTAGAGATAAGAAGACTGAAGCACAGGGAAGGAAAAATCACTTGATCAAGATGACACAGAGCCAGAGCCACACCTAGAACACAGGGCTCTTGGTTCTCAGTCCAGTCTTCTTTCCACTAAAGCATGTGACCTCTTAGGTGACAGAACAAACGTTTATTTAAAAAAAGAAATTATGGATACTTTTTTTGTTTTTTTTTAAATCCCCTTCATTTCCAGATATATCACTATACCTTCCCTTCTCAGAGCCATCCCTTAAAACAAAGAATAAAAAAAGAGAAAGAAATGGGGGAGGGGAAGCAGTTGATAAAAACTAAGCTACATTCTAATCCAGTTTTGCAGTATATGCATCATTATATATCTATGATACCACCTCTGAAAAGAAGGGAGGGAGGTAAATTTTTATCTTCTCTTTTTTGGAGTCAAACCCGATCATTATAATAACCCAACAGGGTCAACATTTAGAAAAATCTCCTGGGGGTAGATTCTCACTGATCTATAACAAATCCAGGGTCACTAGGGCCATTGCACCGGGATCCCCAACATTTGGGGGTTATGCTTTCTCCTTGTAACCAACTACAACTTCTGAACCACACTTCGTAGTCACCTACAGGATTCTAAGGCTGCATGACAATGCTTTCCTAGTGCTTGTCTTCTTCATAAACCCATGAGGATATGTGTGAGATTCCCTGGGAGAATTAGCTGCCTTCTATTAGGGAACTGCACCCATGGTCCTCTGTTATGTTGCTATCCATCTCCCTCCCCAAATGAATTTGACCAAGGTAAAGTAATTCTTAATTAATGATAGCTATGACCTCTCACATTGCTTTCTCTTTTTATAATTTGTTTTTCTTTTCAAATTTTCCAGCTTTGTCCTTCTATCAAAGAAGCTACTCTGCTCTGGGAAACCCTGAGAAAGAAGCTACCCTCCTGGGATACCATCCATATGTCCCACAGTGTGATGGACTGGGCAACTGGGAGCCTCTCCAGTGCTCCGAAAGTACTGGTAAGGCATCTGCTGTTTGGGACAGTGTCGCTGTTATAACCACGTTGGGACCCTGGGTGAGAGCTGCTATGGAAAATCTCATGTTGTTTACGTGTTTGGAGCCATCCTGAAGGTGTGCAGAATAGAAGCATTTGGCCTCAGTCCTCATGCGTTGGGAGTTCTGGGCTGCTGCTAGATTGGAAGTCAACCAGGAGGGCTGCTGGGGAAATTTGGGGGTGGGAGGGGAATGGTTCTACCAGTTGGTACTAAACAGAGAGAGAGAGAATGAGAGAGAGAGAGAGAGACCTTAGAGTAATTCTGAGTGGATTTGAACTCTATACTCCCTTCTCTGGACTTTAGTTTCCTCTGCTGTAAAACAGAATTCCAAGGTCTCATAACACTCTAGGGTTCTATTTAGATGGCATATTAGACAGAGTACTGAGCCTGTGTTCAAATCCAACTTCAGATACTTATTAGCTGTATGATATTGGGCAAGTCACTTAGCTTTAATTTTCTTGCTCTATGAAATGGGGATAATAATAGCACCTATTTTCAAGATTATTTTGAGGTCAAATGAGATATTTGTAAAGTGCTTTGAAAATCTTTAGCTGCTATGTAAATTCCAGCTATTGTTATACACATACATAGATATAGACAATAAGAAACTATAACAGACAAACACACTTTTCCTACAGCAGACCCATTTCTGGGGAGAGATAGCAAGAGCAAAGGGAGATGATTTCTATCTTCCCCCAGTCCTAAATCCAGATTAGAGCAAGACAGGCAACCAACATTGAGGCAACACACAGCAAATACAATGAGGGAAATTTAATGCTTTTTGAAAAATACAAACGCATAGAATTTTCTTTTATTTATCTAATTTTTGTTTAACATTTAAGGTATTAAAATAATGCTTTTTATTTATCAATATTGCCATCTTTATGTCAATAATCAATGGAATAAGTTAAATGTTTTTACGTTGAAATGTGTTGATATCTTTTTTATTTTCAAAGAGATCTCTTCTTTCTCTCCTACTCAGCGAGCCATCTTTTAAAAGAAGGAGAAAAAAAGCCATTCAGCAAAACCACCCAACAGAGCAGCCGTGTTTGACTGGATACCAGAGATTCCACATCCATAGTTTTCCCACACATTAACCCTCCCTTACTTCTTTGTGTTTGTAGGGGGAGCCAAATGCATATGTTTTAATGCCCCCATATTCTTCTTTCTGTGGCATGTAGGCATTTATTTAACGATAATTCAATTTTTTTTAGGGAAGTCTTAAATTCACTACTGGGCCTTGGTAAATGGGAACAACACTATGTAAACTTGCCAAGGGCATACAAGTATCTTCTCCTGGTTTTGTCTGCCTCCCTCCCCTGTTACCTAGTATATGTCATCAAAGCAGAAGATGGGTCCAAATCTTGTACCCCTGAGACCTTCACTTCCCCCCAGGGCTGTGCTAGAGCCCGGTTAAACTGGCTCAGAGCTGATTGTGAAATTTTCAGTTCCAATTTTCATTTACACTTTAGAAATTGGCAAATGCTATAAAACAAGGCTTGATTTGTTGTTTTGTCTAGATGCATGGAGGAAATGCTAATAATGCCGATTAAACTTAAAAGTGTGAATATCTTTTTTTCAGAGAAACAGATGTTAAACATTTACCAGCACACCCCCTGCCTCCACCCCCTTCACTACCAATCAGATTTTTTGTGATATCTCACTGCTTTCAAGAATACTCTTAATCTTCCTTCATGTTTTTGTTTTAAAATATTAATAGCATTTGTTTTGATGTCACTTTAATAGTCAAATATGTCCCCTCATTCTCTTCAGACTCAGCGAGCCATCCGTCTTTTTAATAAAGAATAAAAAAAACTTAGTAAGACTTACCAATATATGCAGTAGCTGCAATGTTCCATACCCACAATCTCCCACTTCTGCAAGGAGTAGAAGATGCAATTTCTCACATTATCCTGGAAAGGAGATGTGATTTCTCGGCTCTTCTGCAGGGCCAAACTTGGTTTTTATAATTATTTTCCATATCATTTTTTTATTCTTTTCAATTGCATTATTGTGGTGGTTGTATATATCATTTGCTTGGTTCCTGATTGCTTCACTCTTCATCAGGTTCCATCTCCTCCTATACTTCCCTGAAATGTTCATAGACATCATTTCTTTCTAGATGACAATATCTCATTACATCCATGGCCTAAAATTTATTTAACTACTCCTCAATCAAAGGACATCTATTTTTGATTCTAGTTCTTTAATATTATCAAAAAGGCTGCTACCTTTACATTTATTTAAACTTCATTTTATTTGGTTGAGCAAATTGGAAGGGCTGGGGAATATACAGTGTGATTTCCCCTATACCTACATCTGTTTCCAGCAGTGATTGGGTGCATCCATCAGCAGTTTCTCTAGAAGGGTTTAGGTATGGATTGGATTACACAGCTTCTATGGTCCCTTCCAAATCTGAGATTCTAGAATACTCTGAAACAACCAGAGTGGGAAATGATTTTCAGACATAGGGGACAATTTAAGTTTGAGTTAAGGTACGGATACAGACTGAGACTTAATTACCAAGAGAAGGTAAATTTTGATGACCAAAAGCTGCCTAGTTAACTTGCGGTTTACTGGCTAGAGTTCTTTCTCAAAGACCACATCTTAAACTCATTTCACTTTGGAGCTCATAGATTGGACAACTGTCCCTGCTCAGGTACCACTTAACGGCTATTTTGTGGCCCTTCTGGCTCAGAGTGAATATAAACAGTAACTAATTCTCTTTTGGCCACCCCTCCCAGTTGGAATTTTTTTTTTAAAGGGGCCATCTCTTGACTCACTTCCTAAAGAGGCCTATTCACTGAATGGGCATTACTTACTTCACTTAACCTGAAAAGACCTTTGCCTAAAAGGCCCAGGGTCTCCCATTGCATCCTGGGGCCATCTCCAGTCATCCTGATGAATATCTGGTCACTGGGTGCAGGTGGCTCTGGAGGAGAAAGTGACACTGGTGACCTTGCCTAGCCCTTTCTCACTCAAATCAGAGTCATGTCATCATCTCCTTGATGTCGTGGTCCTCTTAGAAAACCAAGAACAGACATAACAACAACAACAACAGCAATCAAAACTGAAAAACTTTTTATAACTAGATTCATGACCAAGAGCACCCATTTTATAACCCCACTCCAATTCCTCCCTCCTCAAACCCTTCCCCATGTCCAACGTTCCTTGGCATATTTTGGGATGATAGCATAAGCTGAATGCCATCCCATTTCTATCTAAGCATAGAACACAAAACCATAGATTTTGAGCTAGAACCCTCATTTTCAGATGAGGAAACTGAGACCTAGAGGAATTAGATTACTTCCCCATGGTGGTTGCAATAATCAGTGGCATAGCTAGGATTTGAACCCAGATCTTCTAACTTTAAGACCAGTTTTTTTCTTCCCGTTATACTTTTCTCATGACATGCTGACTCCATATGGGTAGCTGGCTTTTGTGATAAAGTACCAAAAAAGTCAAACAAACCTGGCTCATGTGAAAGTGGGAAAACAAGGTTAAGTTTCCACCTGGTTTGATCTCCAATAATTTTCAAGAGCTAGGATCAGTTCTGGGAATCCTGGGGAAGGAAAGGGTCCTTTCTTCCTGCTATAGGAAAGAATTTTGTCAAGGCTAGGTAGAGTTCCCCAAACTGTGAGGCTCCCTCAGAATTGGACTGACCTCTGGAGAGAAGAAACAATTCCTCGTGGTCTTCCCTTCTCAAATTTTTCCATGTCAGGGCTCTAGACAGGCAGAGTGCTGCCATGTTGCTGACTATGAGAAGTTGGACTTGGTGACCTTTTTCTTCTCTATAGAGAGCTGTTAGCTCATGAAAACATTGCTGGTTTTCCCACTATTCATTTCCATAAATGGACCAACTGAATGGGATGCCCACGTAAAACTTCAAACTTACGAGGCTATTTCTAATTCATTGTTAGCTCTATTTTAAAACCACTGTGTAGATGAACAGAACCAAGAAAGTCCCTACTGGGCATCAGGCTAGCATTGTGAAAGAATTACAAAGAACACTGGATTCTGAAAGAAGGCAGTACACATGGGTTCTGGTTTTCACCCTTCCCCCAGCTCTTAGCAGATTGTTTCTGGCACAAATCAAATGCTTAATGAATGATTATTCATTTATAATGTCCTTGCCTCTGCCCCAAAATACTTAATAGTTTCCCATTGTTTACACAATAAAATACAACTCAGAGTCACAATATCAAAGAATTTTAGAGTTAGAAGGAACCTTAGTGGTCATCTAATCTGGCTCAGAAACAAACAAACCTCATGTATGTATAGCAGATAGCCTCTGCTTGAAGACCAGAAAATGCCAGGAATGGAGATCAAGTCTATTGGCTTTTAGACTACATTCTCTTCTCCTCTCCATTCCTCTTTTCTCCTCTTTCTCTTTTTTTCTTTTCCCTTCCTTTTCCCCCTCTCTTCCCTTCTCTTTCTCTCTTTTTAACTGAGACATTTTTACTTTTCCAATTTCGTGGTACCTCTCCTATTTTTCTGATTTTTTCAAATATCACTGACAGTGACTCAGCAGTCACATCTCTTAGGTCTTTCAGGACCCAATTATGTCAGTCATCCATTAACTTGTATCCATTTAGGGCAATTAGGTTCTCCCTTTCATTATCTTAAGTAATAACTTCATTTTTTGTCTCAAAACTTCCAGTGTAAAAGTCATTCCTCTTTGTAGAAAAAATAGAAACAAGGCAACAACTGAGTTGGCTCTACTTTCTTTCCGTTGAGAGTTATCATTGTCCCAAGCAAAGATCCCATCCCTTCTCTGATTCTTATTTTCCTGCCACCTCAACTTTTAAAAACCAACCTTTTTTGTTGACTTTGGCTTTTCTTGCCAGACTCAGCTCATTTTGAATTTAGCAATACCATGCTATAAAAATAGTTTACTACTATGTGTCATGCTGTCTGTTATCTGGCTCACATTGCTTCTATCTTCTGTATGTCACTTTTTAAAGTCTAAGTTGTTTGACAAGGCCTTTAGGTATCCACACTGGTCTCCTAGGACAAATCCCCTTTCTCACCTTCCCTGGAATTGCTTCCCTGTCTTCAGAATTTCATTCTTGATCATCTCCCATTCCTCCTGGGTTGACTTTTCTTGAGTTATTTTAGCCCACAGAGAGTCCATATCTATTTTTTCTCCAGACCATTTGAAATCTGATTTCCCAAACTCTAGAATGTGGGTCAGATTATGCCCAGATTTCTTATCTGTCACATTTCCTTTCTGTCTCTAACTCCTTATCCTGGTGGTAATAGTCCTCTCTAGTCTGATCCCAATCACACAATCCCTACAAACCAGTAATATCTCAATGTAATGCAAGAGAAAGAATGTTGAATTCGGAGTTTTTGAATTTATGTTTGATTCCTGTCTCTACCACTAACTACCACTATGCTCTTAGGCAAGTCACTTAACCTATAGGAAACCTCAGTTTCCTTTTCTGTAAAGTGAAGGGATTAGACTAGATGATCTCTAAGGTTTTATAGTGATTATTTTTTCTCCATTGATGCAATATTGGTTGCTGTTATTAAGTCATTTTCAATCATGTCTGACTCTGAAACCTCATTTGGGGTTTTCTTGGCAAAAATATTGGAGTGGTTCACCATTTCCTTTTCCAGCTCATTTTACAGATGAATAAACTGAGACAAACAGGGCTGAGTGACTTTCCTAGGGTCACACAGCTAGTAAGTGTCTGATACTGTGCTGTATCTACTCATCTCTAGAAAACCTAGATCAATTCTTATCTTCTCCATAAAACTTTCCCTTACTATCAGGCAAAGATGTGTTTTGCATATACCTGTTTATGCATATGGTCTCCTCTGTGAGAATGTAAACTCCCTGAGGGCAGATACTGTTTCACTTTTGTCTAGACTCCAGCACAGGACTAGCACACAGAGGTGCTTAATAAAGATTGTACATTGGTTGATTGCTTCTTTACATATATCATTTCATTTGATCCTCACTAGAACCCTGGTGTAATGGACAGAGAACTGGATATGAAAAAAGAAGACCAGAATCTCGGGTGTGGTTCCTCTACTTAATAGTTATAAGACTTTGAGAAAATCATTTAACTTTTTGGAGTTTTAGTTTCATTACCTGTAGAGTGGGAGTCATAATATTTGTCCCTGCATCCCTCACAGAGTTGTTGCGGCAATCAATAAGATAAGAGGCTTGACGTGCCTCGTAATCATAAAACATGATTGTTAGACATCTGACATCAGTACTATCATTCCTATTTTACAGATACAGGATAAGTGATTTATCTAAGGTCACACAGTTAGCAATTGGTGGAGCCGGGACTTGAATTCAGGCCTCCTGACTCCCGGGCCAGTGCTGCCTTTCTTGGAAATCTGTAAAACAGAGATATTAAGGTAGAGAGTTAGGCTAGACACCATCTTAAGGTTCATTCTAACTACTGGAACTATGCATTTCTGATATGCTAGGAGAAAGAAAACTCAAAAGGGATTTCACCTGACTTGTATCTCCCTAAGACAAGAAAGAGAATTTGTTAACTTATTGAATGGTACAAATGCTAACAGGGAGCTAAGTGGCACAGTAGATAAAACACTGGGCCTGGAGTCAAGAATACTCATCTTCTTGAGTTCAAATGTGACCTCAGACACTTGGTAGCTCTGTAACCCTGAGCAAGTCACTTAACCCTGTTTGCCTCAGTTTCCTCATCTGTAAAATGAGCTGGAGAAGGAAATGCAAACCACTCTAGTATCTTTGCCAAGAAAATCCCAAACGAGGTCACAAAGAATCAGATATGATTCAAAATGCCACAACGACAACAACAACCACAAATTCCAAGAAATTCTTAAATCCTGGGTTTCACTGATTTTCTCTAGGGCACTGCTGGTGTGTGGATGAGAAGGGACAGTATGTTGCAGACTCCTTGGCTGCTCGCTCCCCAAGATTGCCACAGTGTAAGTGACAGTTTCTGGGCTCTACTATCCGCCGTGACTTAAATGCTTCATCAGTCAGTTCAATTCTGTTTAGTTCACTCCGTTTCCACAAATATCCATTAAGATCGATGCCTACTACATGAAATACCATGGCACAATGGATTTGTAGTGAGAAGACCTGAGTTCTAATTAATATTATTATGTTAATATTATTTATATTCCTTTACTCCTTGTGTGACCTTGGTCAGACTCATTTCATCCCATTTCCACAATAGCTGTGTCCAGATATTTAAAGAACAGTCAAGTGTAAGGGGGATTTGATTTGTTCTGTTTGGACATCGAGAGCAGAACCAGGAGTGATGGATGGAAGTGTCAAAGAGGCAGATTTGGGTTAGATACAAAACTGCCTAACAATTAGAACTCTTGTAAGTGGAAAGGCTTGTCTCAGGGGGTGGCTTCTCTGTCACTGGAGGTCTTCTGGCAGAAGTGGGCTATAACCACTTGTGGGGTATGTTATACTAAAGGATTCCTTTGGGACGTAGGTTGGATTAGATGGCTGCCAGGGTCCCTTCCAGTTCTGAAATTCAATGATTTGGGGAAGTTCTTCATAAATGTTTATTGACTGGAATTTTATTAAAAGAAGCTCTTGTAGGAGAGGGAGCACTCTGGCCCATGTTGTCCATCCAGGAGACCGTAGCAATGCAACTCCATTCTAGTCATTAGTAGAGTATCTAAGTATCTCCAGTAGCTAAGAGAAGCAGGATCAGGAGGAAAATGATTTTGTTTTATTTAGAACTTGGCAAAGGGGACATTGATTCTTTTTAATTCAGGATGCCTTTCAATCTTCAACAGGTCCCTCAGCATGTGAGAAGTCTCGGACAAATGGGTTGCTTTCCAACTGGGAACAAAGGGGCACTGAAGGCAGTACTTCTCCAGGAGACCTATTCACCCCATCCTGCCTGGAGGTAAGCCATATGATTGGAGGAAAGGGAAGTTAATGCAGCTGGGGATTTTTCCAATAACTCTAGATGTTTTCTAACATCTTTGGGGAAATTGGATAGTGTGGTATTGGAGGAAAAGTACTACACCAAGAGCCAGGTAGGCTCAAGTCTGAGTTCTAACGTTTACTCTGGGCCTCTATTTCTTCATCCATGAAATGGGGATAACAATATACACCTTTATCTCACATGCTGGAAAGCATGAACTTTGTATTAAGTGGCCAATCCCTATGGTGCTTTCAGGTTTACAAAACACTTAATTCATAATAATCCCACAGGGTACTACAAATGTTATTATAGTTATTTAACATTGAAGAAAATGAGGCTTAGAGGTGAAGAGACTTTTCCCCACATCCTGCTAGCATCAGAGCCTGAATATGAACTCTGGCCTGTTGACTAAGAGTCCACGGCTCATCCAGCTCTCCCACATTGCCTTTCTATGAAGTGCTATGTCAATGTGAGGGGATGGCTCATCTGAGAAAGCTTGGAGGAGGCGAGTCAGGAGAACCACGGTGTAGGCCCAGCTCTATAGAGGTGTGTGACCTTGAGCAAACAACCTCTTTTTTCTGGGCCTCAGTTTCTTCCTCTGGTAAAATGGGGGAGATTGGACAAGATACTCTCTAAAGTCTTTTCCAACTTAGAAAGTTTATGGTTCTGCTTGTCAAATGATGGTGAAAGACTCCACATTTCTTAAATTAGAAGAAAAAAATCCTGGCACATTCTATCTTATTTTTATTGCTGTTATTCATTTTAATGTCACCAGAGGCTAGAGAAACTATTTAGAAAGCTGCATTTCTGCATGATTTGCTTTTGACAAACAAATTCCCCACATCTCCAATGAAGTAGCACCTTGAATCCCACTGGCATCTCAGGATGTGATGGTCAGGTTCCTCTGTGGATACCATTTTTTTTTCTTTCTTTCTTTTTTTCCAACAAATGGTTTTCAGTTTTGAGAAGCTCAGCTCTCCTTTTTGATTTGGCTTCTTGGCACCCAAGTAACCAGCTTAGAAGCAATGAAACTGTTATGCTTTTATTTTAGACAGGAGAATATAGCCTGCTACAGAAATCAGTCAGCGATACCTGGTGTGTAAACCCAGCTTCTGGAGAAGGCATACAATTTGGTCAACTCCCTTCTAACAGCAGCGTCCAATGTAAGTAGCCATGGCAGTTCAGCCTCTTGGGGCAGTCCTAGGTCATCCAGGTGCTGAATTGAAATGACTCCTTCTCATTGTCCTCCTCTGTTAGCAAAAAGTAGAAAGGAACCAAGAGAATCCAAAAACTTTTGTGCTTTAGGTAAGTTTCTCATGTCATATACCGGAGACTTTGAATCTTCAGTAAAACAAATTTTTATTAAAAACTATACCCCATGTTGTGGTAAATAGAAAGTTTAGATTAAATACCATCATTCCCAGGCATTCATAGTTTCATGGGGGAGATAAGAAACTAACCCAGATAATTTTAATAACAAAAAATAATGTGTGATAACTACATTAGAAGGGTAAAACAAAGTGCCTTGTGAGGCCTGAGGGAGAGAAGGAGGTCCTGAGTGGGTGTTTGGAATGGATCCTGGAAGGCTCCATAAAGGAAACTGCATTAGATGGTTGACTTCAACAAAAAAAAGAGAATACTCTCCTGGTGTAGAAAACAGTCTCAGCAAGCACATGGGAGTCAAGCATATCAGAGTTATCACAAAATATCTGTGTCTCTGTCACAACAGAATTGTCTGGCAATGGTAGTGCATAAGCTCTGGCTTAGAATCACAGCTCCAGGCTCACATATGTTCATGGTCTAAAATTCTGGGTTCTAAACACCCTTCTAGTTCTAACATTCTACAATCTTCTCATTCTAGGATTGCAAATTGGTGCCTCACCTTATCTGACATGAGGTGACATCTTACCAGTTCTACCAGGTCCAAATTTCAAAATCTAGAATGGAGAAAAAAGGCAAAAGAGAGAGAGAGACTGAGATGTGACTGAATCACTAATACACCAGAGGAAAGAAAGAAATGAAGAGAGAGGTAGCCTAGTCCAGAAAAAAGAAAGAGAGAGAGAGAGATACAGAAACAGAGAGAGACAGACAGACAGACAAACAGAGAGAGAGAGAGAGAGAGAGAGAGAGAGAGAGAGAGAGAGAGAGAGAGAGAGAGAGAGAGAGAGGGAGAGAGAGAGAGAGAGAGAGAGAGAGAGAGAGAGAGAGAGAGAGAGAGAGATCAGTCTAGCAGGGAGCCAAATGCGCAGAAAGGAAGCCCACTGTACTTCTTCCTTATATGCTTCCTACTGCTTTTGGTCCATTCAAAGAATGCATGAGAGTTAACCAAAATATATTTCCTTCCCTTCCCTTTTCCCTTTCCCTCTCTCTTTCCCCTTCCCTTTCCCTTTCCCTTTCTTTTTCCTTCCTTCCTTCCTTCCTTCCTGCCTCCCTTCCTTCCTTCCTTCCTTCTTTCCTTCCTTCCTTCCTTCCTTCTGTTATTCTTTCCTTCTCTCCCCTCTATAATCTGTCTTAAGGTTCTCTCTGACACCTACAAGTAGAATTAAACCTTTTGTACTTCCAGCCCTCTTGGGCACATCTAACAGACAGTAATTACATTTGGGTGGGTGGGAGTGCTCATTAAGGGAAAGGTCAAGTTGAAATCAAAGACTTATGATGTTCTTCACACTGATATCCCTACTCTTCGATCTAAGGTGGTGTTTTAATGTTGAGATATATTGGGGGATTAGACATAAAATGATGCCTTCTATTCTTTTTTTAAGTTAATTTATTTATTTTTAATTTTCAACATTCACTTCCATAAGTTTTAAATTTTCTCTCCCTTCCTCCCCAAGACGGCATGCAATCTGATATCAAGGCTCAACATAAACATTCCTATTAAACATTTTCACATTAGTCATGTTGTATAGAAGAATTAGAATGAATGAGAGGAATCCTGAGAAAGAAACAAAACAAGACAAACAAAAAAAGAAAATAGTCTGCTTCATTCTGCATTCAGCTTCCATAGTTCTTTCTCTGGATGTGGATGGCATTTTCTATCATGAGTCCTTTGGAATTTTTTAGGACCTTACATGGCTGAGAAGGGCTAAATTTATCAAAGTCAGCCATCACACACTATGATGCCTTCTATTCTTGAAAAATTAGTGTTCAGTGGATGGAGTGCGGGGCTTGGAGGAAAGAAGACATTTGTTCATCCCCTATCTCTGACAGGACCTGGGCAAGTCACGTTGGCTATATGCCTCAAGCAGCTACCTAGGACTTATCTGTGAAAGGATGGACAGTTGAGATTTAGTATGGGAGTTCTCAGATTGGGAGCTTCCTAAACTTAGAACCTCTTAGAGCTTACCTTTGGGTATTTGGTTATTCTTAAAGAATATGCATGCATGCATGTATGTATACACATATATGTGTATACACATATATGTATTGTACATGTGTGTATGTGCGCATATAATACATATACTTATATACATACACATACACATCAGAATCATATAAAAGCAAAATTTTAGCAGGTACAGAATGCCACACCAGCAATCAAATACAAACTTATTCAGTCTCAATCATTCTCCTCTATGCAATCAGTCGATGAATCAATTGACAAACATTTACTAAATGACTGCTTTGTGACAGGCACCATGCAAGGTGCTAGGGGTGCAAACACAGAATTGAAGCAATCCTTACCCTCAAACCCAGCTCCGGTAAAACTGTGTAATCTTCTGGGCATCCCTGCCTCCTTTACTGGTTCTGATTTATGTCTGGAGTGCACTCTGTACCTGTTTTCAGCTATTTTCTCCAATCTTTGGAGCCCAATTAAAATGTTACCTCCTCCAGGAAGTTTTCTTGGACTTCCTCCTCTCCAATCAGTAACTGCCTTCCCCCGCGACATAAGCAAAATTTGTTGTTGTTGTGTGAGTAATTAAACACATGTCACAGTGTTCACATTAAGATTTTGGAGGAAGTCTCCTATTATCTTTTATTCCATTGCTGTGTATTTTTAATTTTGTGTTATTTAATTTTTCATGTGACTACGAATCTTGTCTCTTCTGCTAGACTGCAAGCCCCTTGAAGGCAGTTTTCATATTTTATACTTCTTTGAATATCTGCTGCATGAATGAATGAAGAAATGAAAGTTATCTGTCCCTCTCTGTATTTCTAAGTGACATTGGGTTGTCTTTTTGCTTTGAGGCCCTAGCATGTGCACCTTGTTAATGGAAAAAGTCACCTTGAGGGAAGCTGGCAATGGATACATCCCCACTTGTATAGAAAACGATGGGCGTTTCTCACCAGTGCAATGTGACCAGGATCAGGAGAGCTGCTGGTGTGTGCTCGAGAATGGTGAGGAGTTGCCAGGAACACGAATTGCTGGAGGCCGACCCTCATGTGAAAGTAAGCCATGATAGAACCAACCTGAGTAGGGGATGGGGCCTGGGGCTGAGCCTCTGGAGGCAAAGCCTGGGACAGATCACTCTCTGCATCTCCATTGGTTCCAATATCATTGTAAGGTGAAAGCAGGATAATGGATTCATTTATTCATTCATTCAATAACTATTTTTAAGCTTTTGCTATATACAAACCACTGCTTTGAAATGAACATCAAGGACAAAGGAAGTAGATATTATATGAGACATGTGACTTGAGTTAATGCATAGGGAGAAACGGTATAGGAGATTATAATGGTGGTGGAAGATTTAGAGAATGATTTTATGTATACACACACAAATATGTATTCACATACACAATGCACATACACACATACATGTGTGTATGTATATGTGGATGTAGGGTATATTACACATATGCATAATAAGTGTGTGCATGTGTATATGTGTCTAATCTATGTATTATACTGTGTGCATGTGTATATATGTGTATGCATGTCTGCATGAAGGCATGTATATGTGTGTGTACCAATCAATCAATGTCTGCATGAAGGCATGTATTTGTATGTGCACCAATCAGCTAATAAACATTTACTAATACTTACTATGTATCAGGCACCATGGCATGTATGAATATATTTGCTCCTAGTCTTTGTTAGGCAATAGCTTGACCAACTTATACTAACTGGCTACCTCTCTGAGTGACTGCCTAGCTGTTGGTAATGTATATGTAGGAGAATGCCAAAGTGCAGGGTCTGGAGCAGTCCTCCTGATTCATTATAACCCGAGGAAGGTTCTGCTGGCTATAGTTAAAACCCTACTTTTGGGGATTCAGAGAGACAAGATTCATATCCAATGCAAGAAGAAAATAGGGTATTTCCTGTTATTTTCCAGGCACCGTGCTAATTGCTTTTACAAATATTTTCTCATTTGATCCTCACAACAACTCTTTGAAGTAGAATGTTATTATGATTGCCATTTTACAGTTGAGGAAACAGAGGTTAAGTGATGTGCCCGGCGACAGACATGTAGGTATAGAAGAAAGATAACCGAGTTAGGATCCAGGACTGAGATTCTGTGAGATGGATCAGCACACAGTTTCTGGGGGCCCTACAATATCCCATACAGCTGTGTCATTTTTGGTGATATCTTTTTTTGACAGCATCTTCATTTCTAAATATAATCTTTCCCTGACCGCCCCACTCAGTGAGTTGTCCCTTATGACCAAGAATGAAAAAGAAAAAGGACGAGAAAGCAGTTCAGCAAAACTAACTGTACATTACCTGAGTATATACAACATCCTGCATCCAAAGTCTTCTAAATTTGCAAAGAAGAAAAGGAGTTTCTGCTATAACACACTAGTTTCTGGATTCTAACATTCTGGATTCTAAGGTCCCTTCTTGCTCTTAGATTCTGTGTTGTTATGAGTCTTTGGCAGCTTTACAAAATTCAGTAGGGAGTATTATGATGTGCTGGACTTTACTACTGGGAGTGTATCAGGAAAGCAGTGGGGTGTTGGAGAAGGAAGGTTATTTGAGGGAAAGATGTAAAAAACTGCTGAGAGCCAAGGCCAGGTTGCATGAAGATGCCAATATAAATAGTGATAGGGAGATCTGCCTGAATTCCCAGAATTTCAGGGGCCATCTAGTCTAACCAGTGACTGAACAAGAATTCCCCCTGCTATATACAGGAAAAATGATTCCCCAGCCTTTGCTGGACGACCACCAGGCAGGAGAAATGTACTCCCCCACAAAGTGGTCCATTGCAGTGAGCCCAAATTTGCCTTTTGCAACTTCAGTAAAAACAGTAGTAGCCCCCAATCCCAGCACTATTCTCTGTGGCTAAACAGAATAAGTCTGATCCCTTTTGCATGTGTTGGCCACTTAAATATATGAAGAAAATAAATGTTCTTCCAAACAATCCTCATGTGGCCTAATCTTAAGGTCCTCTAATATTCTGGCCACCCTTCATCTTATCAATAATGCCTTTCCTAAAAGATGGCTCCCCAGATTGGAGAGCATATACTCCAGATATTATTGGATCAGAGAAGAGTACAAAAGTATTATCAGCTCTCTGGGCCTTGACATGATGACTCTCTTATTAAAACCAAGGTGGTGCTTAGAGTGATTAGAGTCGTGGGTCTAAAGTCAGGAAGATCTTAGTTCAAATCCAGCCTCAGACACTCTAGGAGAGTCACTTAACCTCTGTCTGACTCAATATCCTTGTCTGTAAAATGGGGATAATAATAGCGCCTACCTGTCAGAGTTGTTGTAGGGACCAAATGAGATAATATTTTTGAAGTGCTCAGTATAATGCTTAGCACATAGTAGGCATTTAATAAATGTGTTACCTTCCTTCTTAGCTCAGTCTAACAGCATGCTAGTATTTTTGGCTATGTCAACATGCTGTTGACTCAGCTTGAGATTTTAATTGACTTGTTACCAAGATCTGTCCATTCTACCTTTGCAGTATCTCTTGAATATGCCCCCTTCTGTTTTCTGACACTGCCTCCATCCTCATTTGTGACCTCATTATCTCATGCCTAGACTATTACAGTAGCCTGCTGGTGGCTCTGCCTGCCTCAAGTCTCGCCCTTGCCCAATCCATCCTCCGATCAGCAGCCAAAGTAAATTTCATAATGGGTAGATCAGGCCATGTCCCCCTTTCCTCCCTACTCAGTAAACTCCAATGGCTCCCTATTATCTCCAGGATCAAAAATAAAAGCCTCTGACTTTTAAAGCTCTTTATCACCTGTCTCCTACCTATCTTCCCAATCTTCTTATACCTTACTCTCTGCCATATACGCTTTGATCCAAATGATACTGAACTCATTGCTGTTCCTCAAACAATACATTTTCACTTACTGTCTTCCACGCCTAGGATTCTCTCCATTCTCATCTCTCCCTCCTAGCTTCTAAGTCTCAGCAAAAATCTTCTGAATGAAGCCTTTCTGGACCCCTTTAATGTTAATATCCTCCTGAGATTATCTCTAATTTATCTTGTATTTATCCTATTTGTACATAATTCTTTTGCGTTTTGCCACGTCCCTTTGATTATACATTCCTTGAGGGAAGAGGCTGGATTTTTTGTTTTGTTTTGGCCTTTCTTTATATCCCTAGAGCGCTGTCTGACACATGATAGATACTTAGTAAATGTTTATTATTGTGCCTTGACTAAAACTCCCAGATCTTTTGCCTTCCCTATCTCGTGTTTGTGAAGTTAAAGTTAATTCTTTCACTCAGATGTAAGACTTTATATTTATCCCTATCAAGTTTTTTTCTTATTTAATTCGACTCAGTGTTACAACCTGTCAAGATCTTTTTACATCCTGACTCATCCACTGGCAATTTGAGGTTATTTATAAATTTGAAATGTGTGTCATTTATTCTTTTATCCTATCTATCAATAAAAGCACTAATTAGTTCAAGGCTAATCACAGAACCAAGAAATACTCCATTAGAGAACTTCCAAGATGACTGTGACCCTTAATAATGAGTTTTGGGGTCTACCATTCAACTATCTCTAAATTCACGTAGCTACCATTTGTCAAGCTCAGCTTCTCTTTAACTTTTCTGCAAGAATCTCATGAGAGAAAGGCTTTGCTACAATCAAGACTATATTTATAGCATCCTCTTGATCTAAACAGTCTGATAGTAACCCTGTCAAAAAAAGACACAAGGTTAGCCTTCCATAATTTGTTCTTGATGAAACCAAGGTGCTTCTTTGTGATCACTACTTCCTTTTCTAAATATTCACTAACTATCCCTTTAGGAACATGACCTAGATTTTGCCAGGAGTGGAAGTCATCAACCTCATGGACCTATATTTCACATGCCCTACTCTCTTTCTTAATTGGGAAAATAGGACAACATCTGCCCTACTTAAGTCCTGCAGTTCCTTTGAATCTTTTTGTCAATGGGATTGTGCTACAGATATAAGAACCAAGAGTCTTTTGAGGTGTTCCACCAAACTGTTATCTATTCCTGATATGGGCAATGAGACAGACGATAGAGAAGCAAGAGGCATAAGCTCACATTATCAGCCTTCTACCATAGTAGGGTGGGGAGACACACTATTGGAGAGACACTGTCGTAGAAAGAATGATGAACTAGAAAGCTAGAGACCTTCATACTAGTATTAGCTCTATCACTAGGTGGTTAATTGGATGTGATATTGGACATATCTTCGGTTTCCTCATCTGGAAAATTGGAATAACAGTGCTTATCCTATTTACTTTGTGAAGGCATTGTAAATACTTTGTAAACTGCTAAATACTTTATATATTCAAATTATCATTATTACTAATAGGTATTTATCTTATTAATTAGTTATTGTTGTTAACTATCATTAGATTGTGAAAATTCCTATGTCTTCTCCTATATGATTAATAAGAGCTACTGTAGATATAGGGTTATAGAAAGGACCTTGGACTGAAAGTCAGGAAACCTGGGTTCTTTATTTCAGTTTTACCATTGATTTGTTTAGGATTTTTGTCCTAATTTTGTGCCTAGAGAAAAGTAGCTAGCCCATAGTAAGTGTTTAATAAAGGCTTGTTGACTTACTGACTTAGCAAATCATTTAAGCTCTAGACCTCAGTTGCCTTATCTCTAAAACAAAGGCATTGGGCCAGTTGATTTCTCATGTGGTGGTAAGGGTGGAACTTTGTAAAATACAAGCTACTGTACCCGTGTAAGGGATTATTGTTGCTGGGCCTGGGGTATAAGTTCTATGATCTTATTTGACCTGACGTTCCTGTCCTTGTCCTAATTTCTCATGCATCCTGAACAGGCAACTAGGAAACAGGAAAAGCCATTCACAAGCTGTGGAATGTGTCACAGTAAGGGATCGGGACAGGTCTGTGGTTCAGCATTAGTGGGGACATTTGCCAAGTACACAGATGTCACTCTGTTCTGTATGCTGGATACAATGAGGGTTTTCACCAGAATAGTCTACACAGATGTTTTCCTTGTAAGACGTATGGCCTATTAGTGCTGGAAAGAGCCTTTGTAATCTTCCCTCAACTTACAGATGGGGAAACTGAGGCCCAGGAAAACTTGTTCAAAGTCACACAGCAAGGTGGTGGCAAAACTAGGCAGGCTCCTAAGTTCCAGTTCAAAATTCTTGCCTTTTCCGCAAGCCTCCTTTCCTGTGTCCCTTTAACATTTGAGGAATCAAATTGATCATATAATTGTATTAAAGTTATATGAAAACCAGTTTGGGGAATTGAGGATGCTTAGCCAGACAAGAGAACTCTGTAGAGGAGGAGGATTATTGCTGCCTTCCATTATGTGGAGGTCTATAAGGTGTTAGATCAAATCCCTTTGACTATGGAAGGTAGATCTAGGAGCAGAGAGTGGAAGAAATAGAGAGACACATTTGAGCTTAGTATAAGGCCAGGCTTCCATAGCAAATAGAGATGGTCAAAAGAGGTGTGGGCCACCTCAGGAGGTAGAGAGATTCTAATCGTTAAAAGTCTTTTAGTGGTTTTTGTCAGGAATTTCTCACCTCCCTATTCATCTCTCTGTTATAGAATTCTGACTTCTTTCAAAGTATGACTTGAATACCTGCTTCCTATGGGAGACTTCTCCTGATGATGCTGGTTGCTAATGTTCTCTTTCTCTCTCTGTCTCTGTCTCTTTCTGTCTTTCTGTCTCTATCTCTCAACTGTATTTGATATATTTCCCACCTCTTCATATTTATACATGGTGAAGCCCTTTTGTAGAATATAAATTCCCTGAGGGCAGGGACTGATTCATTTTTATTTTTGTTTCATTCTTGCCCATCATAGTTCTTTGAAAGTGACTTAATCAGTGGTTGGTTGAATTGAATTGTTGAACCCAGTGCTGGTGAGGGGTACAGAGTCCAAAAGTGTCCAAATTGAGAGATATCTTACAAGTCATCCAGTACTCTGTCATCAAATGGATGTCCTCTGATGCTCCTTTCTGCTCTGAGATTCCATGATTCTTTGAACACTCTCCCAGGGATGATTTATAACTGCAGAACAGCATGGGGACTTTGATGGGACTAATGTAAAGGTTGAAGGTTGCACTTGCTTGGCAATAGGGGACTGTGGATGAAATTATATGAGTGTTGGCAGCAAAGGTGTCAACATCTTATGTAATATTTGTAAATTCATGAGGCAAATCCCTTGACAGCTACTTCAAAACATTCATTATTCTGGTTCCAAAAAGGGAATCTAGGGAAAAGAGACTTCCAAAATCTATGTCTCTGTGTCTCTCTCTCTTCTCTCTGTGTCTCTGTGTCTCTCTTCTCTCTCTGTCTCTGTCTCTCTCACATACACATGCACACATGCAAACACACACAGAGAAGGGGGTTGTCTAAGCAAACATAATAAGACAGAAAAAAGATAGATGATATTTATATAACACATTACAGTTTACAACATGCCTTATCACAGTTAAGACATTTGATCCTGCCAAATAAACCTATCAGGTAGGCAAGGCATGTATTATTAATACCATTTTAAATAGAAGAAGTGATTTGCCCAAGGTCACACAGCCAGTGAATGTTTGAGCCAGGGTTTACATCCAGAAACAGTGAAGTCTCCCTTCTTTGCTCTGTTTTACCCCAGTAGCCTAAGAGTGTTCACATAACTCTAAATACCCTACTCCATATTCCTCAGAGGCATATTCTTCAAGAAGAAAGAAGACTGGGACGGGGAGAGAATGGATCAAGGAATGGGTTTAAGTTTCAAGTTTTCTGCTGATTAAATGTGTGGTTTTGAGCATGTCCTCTCAAATTCAACAAATGTTTGTGACGTGGATCCCATTAAATGGGCAGAGAATTTTGGGAGGTGCTGGGAGAGGGTCAAGGGACAGATCATGCCTGCCCTCTAGAAGTTTGCAGTCTAGTGCAGGATTACAAAGTATATACAATGATAACACCAAAAAAATGTCACAAAGTTTGATGAGAGACCATCGCAGGAAAAGAATATTTGGGCCTTCAGGAGGGAGATGGCATATGAACTAGGACTTGCAGGATGGGTAGAACTTGAGTATGCAAAGATGTGTGGAGAGGGAGTTTTAGAAATGGGAAAAAAGAATGAGCAAAGGTTTATAGATATGCAAGCATGGTATACCTATTGGGGGCTGTGAATGGTTTGGTAGGCATGTAATGTATGTGTGTATATGTGTTGGTGTGTTATTAGTGTGAAATAAAGCAGAGAATGGAGGTAGCTGACATGTTGTGGATGGCCTTAAAGGAGTTTGGATTTTATTGGGTAGGCAATGGAGAATTCTCAAAAGTGTTTGTGCAGAACCTTTCCAGCTTGATAGATTTCCATCTGTTGAGACTGCTTTATAGAGCACATGTGTTTCTCATGGATTTCATATACATCGTTTTATTTATCTAGAATCACTTTTGAGGTGGAAAATAACTTCAGGGTCATTTAACTTAACCCTATCATTTTATGGGACTGGCTACACTGTTAAGCCAGGGAGAAAGAAGGTTAAAAAACCCCCAGAGACCTCATTCACTGTAGTCTCCTTTGTTCCCCTATAAAACATAAGATTGGTAAATCTTCATTGAAGCTGAGGTGAAAAGAATTGTTTTTTCTTCAATAAAGAAGAAATCAGTGGCCTACACGTTAGCCTTAACACTTGCCCCAATAATTCTCTGCTTAAGCCCTACTCCAATGCCCTATGACAATAGAGTGGTAAAGCTGGGTTCTCTGACATTATACTGTATGGCAGGGGACCACAAGCCCTGGATAATGACTAAGCAAACATAATAAGACAGAAAAAAGATAGATGATATTTATACATCAAACTGGCCTGACTTTGTGCATGGGCCTCTAGCCATGGATTTTATGTTGGTCATCTGGGAATCTGGCTGAGTTCAGGGAGGCTCTTCTCTAGGTTGGCTGCAGAGGTATTAATATTTTGGACACTGAAGCCCTTGTAGACTGCCTACCAAGTGGTGGAGGGGCTGTGATCTGAAGCAAATGCCTACAACAGAAGAAATCATAGATCCTTTAAGCACTTAGACATAATCTGAAAGAACATCCTATCTTTGATGTTTACTAGATATGTGGTCTTGGACCAGTAATTCAACCTCTCAGCGCTAGTTTCCTCATCTATAGAAGGAAGAGGTTAGACTAGATTATTCCTGAGATCCTTTCTATCCCTAAAACCATTTTCCTGGGATCCATTTCATATTTCTCATTGGATAAGAAGAAAATTCAATGTAATACAATGAATAGATCTTGAACAATGGCTATGTACGTACAATGCTTCCTTCTGGTTGCTCTCAGAGATGAAAAGTGGTCCCTGCTCTTATAGAACTTATGGTTTGGTGATGAGATTATACACAATTATATCTATTATCTAAGGTGAAAAGGTAAAGTGTTAGAGCCTCATTTCTATGATCTCTACACAGGGCTTCTTAACCTTTTTTGTGCCCTGGAACCCGAATGGTAGTCTGGTGAAGCCTATGGACACTTCCTCAAAATCATGTTTGTTGCTTACATTCATCATTGAGAAAGATGCTATGTTTCAGTTAGAGGTTAACTTTTACCTCCCAAGCAAGTTTACTGGTTTCCTTGGAGATATGTGACCAGGTTAAGAATCCCTGGTATTGAGAGATCATAGAAGGCTTTATAAAGAAGAGGCGGCCTTTGGTTTGTGTCTCTCAGTGTAGTTAGGCTTTCTAGTTGCAGAGATGAGAAGAGTGTTTTAAGCATGGGGAAAAAAGGGAGAGTGAAGGCATGGAAGCAGTACCATATGCTGAATTGTCCACTTGGTAAGCGAGAGATGTGGTGTTATTTAAAAAGAGATGTAATAGCCATGAGAAGCAGCATGAGGTAAAGGAAGGAGTCGGGGAGAGCTGGGTTCAAGTCCTATATTTCATGTTAGTTGTGTGATCATGGGCAAGTCATTCAACCCCTGAGAGCCCTTGGGACATTGCTTAGACTTTAAGTTAAAGGTAGTTGCTGAAGCACATCCATTCACACTGGAAGTTTTCCTCCATGTCTGTGAAATGATTGCTCTGGATCTCCATCTGTATTTACCTCCCTTTCTTCTCCTCGCCACCCTTAAAAGTTACCATTAATACCCATATTAATGCTTAAGAATGTCAATCATTTCTCTCCCATTCCTCCTAGGTCCTCAATGTCAACTGCCCTTTAGAGCCTCTAATATAGCCCATGGAGCAGTTCTTTGTGAGAAGGGGACAGACTAAGGACAGATTGTTCAGCAATGCCAGGTTATGTGTCACCAGGGCTATCAAATTGCTTTGCCCCAGGGGCCATTTATATGCAATTTAGATAGGGAGCATCTATGCTTGTAATGATCATCAACTTTAGTTTTGAGAATTCCACCCATGGTAATTAAGTGTTTTGTACAATGTCTTGTGCTGGCCATTGGAAGGGAAGGAAGGGTGAGCTAAGGAACATGATGATGACATTTGTTGCCTTCAAGGAGTTTATAATCTAATGGGAAAGGGAGAGTAGGGCAAATGCCCAAATAACTATGCCACAACACAAATGATGGTAAGTGAGGAGAATTCTGCCTTCTTCACTGAAGAGCATTACTGATTTATGGCCCCAGATTTGTGTTATTCAATCTAATAACTAAGCAAATTTCTCACCAAAGGCAGTTTCTGGGTCTACATGATCCAGAGTTTCACTCGAGTTACTTAGATTACTTGGATGAATCTGTGATTTCAGCTAGATGGCATAGTGGGTAAAGCTCTGGATTTAGAGTCAAGATAGACCCGAGTTCAAATCCAATCTCAGGTACTAGCTGTGTGACTCTGGACAAATTATTTAACCCCTGTCTGCCTATTTCCCCACCTGTAAAATTGGGTTAGTATAGCACCAGGGTTGTTGTGAAGATAAAATCAGATAATATTTATGTAATCCCAAACAAGGTGGGAGTTTTGTTGTTTTCTTTTTGGAGTTCAGTATTCCAGGCTCAGGCTAGATTGTGAACATCTGAAGGACTGATCTTTGAACCCTGATAATTCACAATTGTGTTAAGTCATGTAGGTTTCATACTTACTGACTCTGAGCCAATCAGGGGCTGAGTCTTTGTTATGTATTTTGAGAGGTTAGTATTTTGCTTTGGGGTTCATTCATGATAAGGATCTTTTGATTTCCTGGTTGAAACTCTGAGTAGCCATTTGTTAAGAGATCCCCCAATTGCTTAGATGTCTATGCTCCCTCAATCCAGTGATGTATGTAAAATTTATAGCAATATTGCCATGTTCAGATAGCTGGAGCCCTGTCTGTTTGTCTTTGTGCTAATTTCTCTGTTTGTATTTTCTATCCTCACTTCTTTCTCTGTAATTAAAGTAGGACTGTTAACCCCTTTAAAGATATCTTTCCCTTATAAAGCAAATCAAAAGAATCTGGGTTAGCAGGCTATCCTTGGTGTGTCAGGATGCTTGCTACTGCAATTTGAAAAGCAAGTTTTAAAGTGTAATGTAAATAATCAATGCATTAATTATTTAATTAATAATTAATTAAATGTAATTAAATTATTATCCACTACCAGTGGTTCCCAACTTGTGGGTCACAGGTCAAACGATCCTTTCACAGGGGTCACAGGGGTCACCTAAGACCATCAGAAAACACATATTTCTGATGGTCTTAGGAACTGAGACACTGCTCCTCTATCCATCTCCAGGTGGTTCCACCCACATATGAGTTTTAAAGGGTCGCGGCATTAGGAAGGTTGAGAACCACTGCACTACACCAAGCTGCCTGGTATAATGCTACAGATATTATCATCCTCCTCCTTTTACAGTTAGGAAAACTATTCAGACAGGTTAACTGATTTGTTCATTCTCACACAAATTAGGGGTTCAAGGTAGGGTTTGGACATAGATCTTCCTGTTTCCAAATCCAGAACTTTCCTGCCTCATGATATCTCTCTAAGGACTTTTATGTTACTCCCTCCTTCATGAGTCATTGTTTGCCATATGTTACAGCCTACATGTGTATGCTGTATGTTTTTCCATTTTCTTTTGGGTTACCAATGAATGGAATTATTTCATGGTTGTGATGTTCTATGATTCTCAGACCTATAGCATTACTGGGAGTATCTTTAATGTTAAAGAGATGGATTTTTGTGTCAGCCAGCAGCTTGGAATCACTGAAACACCATGTTATTTTCCCAAATGAGATCCAGCCTTTTATTCGCTTTTTTTCTTCCTCCTCCCCAGTTGTATCGAGCTCATTATCCATCCCCAAAGCCTATCCAAGATATATGTTCAAGGGGCTGTCTTTGCAATTGCATGCTGTAATTTGGGCAATATACATCTTTCCTTCCCTTTGCCCATATTAATGCTTAATAATGTCAATCATTTCTCTCTCATTCCTCCTAGGTCCTCAGTGTCAACTGCCCTTTAGAGCCTCTGATATAGTCCATGGAATAGTTCTTTGTGAGAAGGGGACTGACCAAGGACAGATTGTTCAGCAATGCCAGGTTATGTGTCGTCAGGGCTATCGAATTGCTTTGCCCCAGGGGCCATTTATATGCAATGTAGAGAATCATCGATGGATTTCAGAGCCTCCTCTGCCCCAGGCTTGTCAGAGTAAGTAAATGTGGAATTGATCTCTCTTTATAACTCACTTAGTCATGTGGTGTTCCCATAGGTGCTATATGGTTTTATGAACATAATATGTTTGAGTATGTATTTAATTTGAAAACTCAACATAGTTTTTTTTGGTTTTGTTTTTAGTATTAAAAAAATTGCCCAAGCTACAAACTAGAAGGCTCTAGTTGGATGCCTTATTCCAGATGAACTCCAGATGTTCCACTGGGTGGAATGGGAGTGTTTAGTTGTAGGATCAAGTATAGGTGTAGAATGTGAGGGTTGCTGAGCCCTTTTCAGGGCTACTTTCTACCTGTGGTGTCCACCAATTCTTACCTATAGTTCTGAGAAGCTATAGTATGTGTAGCAGTCACATGGGTAAACCATTTAGATAGATTATCTAAGTTGGATTGAGAGTAGTCAAGAAGTTTCAGACCTTTTAGTGAGTTATGGAGGTATCTACCCCAAGCATGTGAAGATTTCCCACAGTGAAAGGCGCAGATGAGAACAATTTGTTCCAACCACCAAGAAGGCAGCTGAAGCAGGTGGTATGGAGCAGTTAGAACTCCACTAGACATCGAAGAGGTCATCCACTGCATCCTGAGCCATCACCAGTTGTCTTGACTTTCGTCTTGCCACTTGGGCTTTGATGACTCTGGAAGAGAAGGTGAGGTTGATGACTTCACACAACTCTTCCTCATTTCAACCCAATTTATGCACAAAGCAATAAATATTAACCATCCCATTTTACTACTTTTACCCATCTTAAAGTCCTATGATGTCAGGCAAGTGACAAAGTAGTATGGTAGCAGTAGAAGCTGTAGTTACAATCCTGCACATAGGTGTCTCAGGGCATAGGGTTGTCTCCTCCCTGGACTGAAACAGCAGGGGGATGTGGCAACCCCTGGATGTCTCAGCAGCCTTTTTGAAGGACTGCCTAGTTTACCTCCTAGTGTGAAGTAAAAAGGTGCCCAATGCAGCAGGCAGAGATCCCACCCTGCAGTCAAAATACACACACACACACACACACACACACACACACACACACACACACACGAATGCATAAAAACTCTTACAAAGATGATTCCACTCACCATCAGTCCTATGGATACTATGAAATCCAGTATACCTGAAAGACAAATAGCTCTCATTGTGAGAGAACTCAACAGGTATCCCATTCAGATAGCAGCCCTGAGTGAAAGAAAACTGGCAAATGAAAGCCAGCTTACTGAAGTCAGAGCTGGAGACACATTTTTCTGGAGTGGCTACAGTGAGAGGGAGCACCGTGAAGCTAGCATAGATTCTGCAATCAAAGCTAATCTAGTCAATGAACTTGTACATCTACCAAAAGGAATGAACAATAGGCTTGTGACAACATGATTGCCACTTACAGAAAAGCTCCACTCCACCACCAAACCCTCATGAGGCAAGAAAAAATTTTATGAAGACCTAGAGACACTCATCATCAATGTTCTGAAAGAGGACAAGCTTATAATTCTGGATGACTTTAATGCCAGATTAGGCAAAGACTGCCAGACGTGGTAGGGAGTTCTTGGGAGGAATGAAGTCAGAAACAGCAACAGTAATAGTCACTATTGAAGACTTGTGCATCTCAGGATCTTCTTATCACCAACATTTGTCTTCCATTTACCTAAATTCAATGAAACTCCCTGGATGCACCCTTGCAGCAAACATTGGCATTTAATAGACTATGTGATTGTAAGGGGAAGAGACAGACAGAACGTGAGAGTGATGAACGCAGTGTGTGGTGCAGAGTGCTGAACTGATCATAGACTTATCTTCTCGAAGCTAAATATTCACATTTAACAAAATTGGTGACCCCAAGGCAAGCTGACTTAATGTCTACAGATTAGAGAAGTTTGTTGCTAACTTAGAGGAAAAGCTGAGCCCCCATGCTTTTTAGCATGATGTTTTCAGCAATGTTATCAGATAGCTTTATCAAGTATGAAAATAGCATCAAGGTTAGGTACCAACAGTAAATTATTAACTTGAAAAGGCTACAAGACAAGACTAAAGTGTAAGGAGAGTTGGTGCATGATCTTTTTGTTCACAGATGATTGATTGTATACTCATAGAAGCCTCTGAGGCTGAGATGGATCAATTCTCTGTGACTTGTGCTAATTTTGGCCTAACAATGCCAAGAAAATACATGTTCTCCACCAGCCAGTGTCACCATATGGAGAAATATGCTGTGGATAAGTTCCCTTACTTTGGTAGTGTAGTTTCCAGAGTTGTACACATAGATGATGTGATTGACATATATTGTCAGAGCTAGCTCAGTGTTTGGGAAGCTCCTAAAGAAAGTGTGGGAGAGAAGAGGTGTTATATTGCCTACTAAAGTGAAGGTCTACAGAGCTATTTTGCTGACCTCATTGTTGTATGCTTGTGAAACCTGGACAGTCTACCAGCACTATGCCAGGAAACTGAATCATGTGCATTTGAATGTCTTAGTAAGATTCTGAAGATCACCTGGTTGGATAAGGCACCAGACACTCAGGTCCTTTCTTGAGTTAAACTGCCAAGCATTCAAACTTTACTGCAGAGAGTGCAAATTTGATGGTCTGGCCATATTGTTCAAATGCTAAAAGTATATTTGCCTAAAAGACTATTTTTATGAAGAACTTACACAAAGCAAACACTCATATGGAGGTCAGAAGAAATGATAAAAGGATACTCTCAAGGTCTCTCTGAAGAACTTTGAAATTGATTGCATGTCACGGGAGGCACAGGACTGCCCAGCATGCAATGCCTGCATCAAAGAAGGAGTTGTGCTCTATGAGTGAAGCAGAATTGCAATAGCTCAAAAGAAACGTGAGATGCACAAATTTAGAGACATTTCCACTCCAAATGTTCCTGTGGACTATTTGTGCCTGACTTGTGGCAGAACCTCCTGAGCTCCTATTGGTCTGATCAGCCATAGTTGAACATGCTGTACCTTGACTCCAACATAGTGATGTCATTTTGGTCCTTTTTGAGAATAGAGGACAACAACCAACCATATGGTTTTTATGAATGTAACATGTTTGGGTATGTATTTAATTTGAAAACTCAACATAGACTTTTTGCGTAATCAAAGAAATGCCCAAGCTACAAACTAGAGGTCTCTAGTGAAATGCCTTCTTCTTAATGAGCTCCAGATGTTCCATAGGGTGGAATGGGAGTGTTTAGTTGTAGGATCAAGTCATTTTGTTAATTATGCAGCAATCTGTACCTCCAGAGAATTGCCATCTTTGAGGGCCACATCAGGATTGCTCAGGATTCTAATTTAGAACTCCTTTCTGCTGCCCCCACAGTGTGCACCCAGAGGCACTCACAGGTATAGGACGGACAGGGTCAATCTTTATCCTGCTGCCTCTACTTGAGGATGTGGGGCATGCCTCTTCCCAGACTTTGTGAAGATAGGTCTCCATTCTGATAGTTCTCCCATCTGTTTCCCTTCAGTAGCATCACAGTCTCAATAGTATTGCTGTCATGTGTGAGAGATTATACTTGTTCTATTTAACCTCAGAGGGCAGAGGTCACCAAAACTAGAGGCAAAGAAAGTAATCTAGGCTCAATATTAGCAAAAACATCCTAATGATTAGAGTTATCCCAAAATGGAATGGGTTCTCTTGGGAAGTGGTAGGTTCTTTCTCATTGGAGCTCTTCAGATAAAGTCTAGGGGACCATTTGTTGAGGATTCCTTTGGAGGGAATTGGTGGATTGGACTAGATGGCCTCTGAGGCTTCTTTTAAATCTGAAATTCTGGGGTTCTGGGACTGGCTGGATTGACTGATCGTATTTGTACTTCTCGTATGCAAACCTACATTTGCTTTTATTTTCGTATTGTTTCTGTACAATTCTCATCTTCTCTATCAGATCATAACCTTCTTGGTGGCAGGAACCATTATTCTATTCCTCTCAGTCTCTCATCTGAGGGAGGGGCTCCAGTGAGTTGGACTGATTTATGGAAACATATTGATAAGAATCAGGCAGGATAAGAATCTCAGCAATCATGGAACTGAAACCATAACAATTCATTGGACAGCATCCCTGAGAATTGTTCAACTAGCCTCTACTTGGAGGCCTCCAGCAGTGGAAACTCAATCTTTGAAGTCAGCTCATTTCATTATTGGGCAACTCTAATTGCTGGGAAGATTTTCCTCAGAGCCCTCTTAAGTCTATTTTCTTATAAATCTTATCCATTGTTATTAATTTTGCTCTCTGGGACCAAACACAACAATTCTGATCTCTCTTCCTCAAGACCTCTATTTAAATACTTAAAATTCTTTCTCTGGACTAAGCATCAGTATTTCCTTAGAATAATGCCTGTATGGCATTGTTTAGAATTCCCTCACCATCTTTGGTGTGGGAATTCTTTCTACCAAGGCAAGTTGTAGCCCTTCTAGGTCTTTTAATCCTGTGCTATTCTTCTTCTCTTGGTTTCCAAGGTAACTGAAGGAAAGTTCTTTCTACAGAGTAGAAAATTCTCTAGTTACAATGCTGATGGATTGTTCCTTCTGATGTGTTTACAGAACTCCAGTTGTTACAGACCGTGCAAACCCGAGTACAATTCCATCTTCAGCTTCCCCCTGGGAAGATGTGCAGTGCTGACTACTCTGGCTTACTCCAGGCTTTCCAGAGTTTCATCCTGGATGAGCTAAAGGCCCGTGGCTTCTGTCAGATTCAGGTAATTCCCAGGATTGAGCAAGAATCAGAACTTAGAATAGGGAAAGGTCTTCAGCTGGTGACCTGGACCCTTCAGGCAAAAAATGTTACAAACCTCATTCACCCACTGACACCATTCACATTGAAGGTCCAACATTTTTTCAAGTAGAAACTTCGAAAAATCTTCATGATTTGATGTACCTGGTGATTACCAAGAGGGCATTGAGAGAGAAAAAACAAGCAAACCACTTCATCCAATTAAGAGGTCTGGATACTGGAAACAGTGCTGGTCTATCAGTCAGGAGATATGGCTTCACATACCACCCTCGGCAGTTACTAGACATAGGACCCAGGACAATTTACCTCTCTCAGACTTTAGTTTCTTCATCCACAAAATGAGAATGATCATAATACATTCACTGCCGTACTCACAGGACTGTTGAGAAACAAACATTTTGCAACTTTAAAGTACCATAAAATTGGGGGCATTTCATCATTATAAAAGGACATTCTTATAAAAGGGTATGATTTGATTGAAAAC
>CM053580.1:507379949-507426589 GCA_028627135.1 Pseudochirops cupreus
TACATATGTGCATACATGTGTGGATATATGTGTATATATAAGTTCTCTCTATATATTTAACTAACCAACTAAACTATACACGATATATATAACTATGTACACACACTAATGGCATATATATTATTTTTGTGTTTATACACAAATAATTATATGTGGTGGTGGTATGTATAGTTGTAAGTGTATATGAACCTAGAAGTATATATACATATATACATATGTGTAAATGTGATCTATGTATCTATGTATCTATGTATCTATCTATCTATCTATACCCTATTATTATTTTTTCAGGTCCTGTTAAAGGGGTGCTTCTTACAGAAGACCTTGCCTTCATAACCTGCATTCTCAGCTCAGTACTGTCCCTTACTGGTGATGGGACAGAAGGGCCAAAATTTGTCAGCCAAAAACAATCCAAGACTCTATTGGTTAGCAGAGCTCATGGCTAAATTTACATCACAAGCTGGTTCCCTCTATGACTTGATAAAACCTTGTTCTGCCTATAAACAAAGACAATGACACATATATCTAAATATATGTACATATATTTAGCAGCTATGGGCGTATGCACAGATACATGTATATGCGTCTACATCTAGAGATCAATGTACATCATGTAGGTGCCATATAACTAACAGCAATGATTAGTATATGTGTGCGTGTGTCTGTGTGTATATATGTACACACACACGCATGCACATAGATAAGTGATGTAAACCTATGATTCCATTTGCTGAGGATCTTCTAGGTCTGGATCACTGTGAACCTGAGTGATCACATCACATATGTTAGTTACAGGTTTTGAGATCAGGTTTTCCCTATTCCAAATTCCACCCTCTCTCTGGTGCACCATACTTCCTTTCAAAGACTCATATATTATAACACATAACAGTAACGATACAGAATTTATATGAGATTTTAAGGTTTGCTAATGTGCTTTCTATATATTGTCTCATTTAATCCTCACACCAGCCTTGTGAAGTACATACCGTCATTATTGTCATTTTATAGCTAAAGAAACTGAGAGGCTGACCCGCTTTAGACTCCCCAGCTAGTAAGCAGCTGAGGTGGTATTTGAACCCAAATCTTCCCAGCTCCTAGACAAGCACTCTATCCATTTCTAGGCAGCCTCTGCAGACTCTAAGGCTAATAACACTTAGTACTAATACTGTTATTCACATTAATATAGAAACTTAACATTTGCTAAACATTTACCTCCCAGCAAACATGTGAGGTAAGTCAAATGCAGTAAGCAAACTCAGGATCAAACCATAGAACAAAGTGAACACGTTATCTTGGTCCTTCGATCTCAAGCAGAGCAGCCTCAAGAGTCACAGAGACTCAGAGCTCAGCAAAGACAGACAGGAGTGAGGACAAGAATAAGAAACATCTGGTTGGGCCCTAATTAGGATCTTTCATTATCTACTGTCTCTGTTGTCTGCTTGTCTTCCAGGGCCTGCATGCCCTAATAATTTCCCACATCATTTGTTTTCCTGTTTAAAATTTGCATGTGTTGAATTGTAGCTGAATTATTTCTCTGTTGTGGGAGATATTCTCTCTCTCTCTCTCTCTCTCTCTCTCTCTCTCTCTCTCTCTCTCTCTCTCTGTCTCTCTCTCTCTCTGTCTCTCTCTCTCTCTGTCTCTCTCTCTCTCTCTCTCTCTCTCTCTCTCTCTCATCTAGGGCTGAGTTCCAGTGCCCTGATTAAGTCTATTTTGTTAAATTCTTTCATTGCTGTACTTGGTGTATTACCTAGTGGTCCCTACACTGTAGTCAACTACCCCCTAATAACCAAGAAATTATGTTTCATGCATTCGTTCATTTATGCATTCATGCATTCATGCATTCATCCATCCAATTCAACAAGCTTCTATGCAACACCTATCAGGCACTGTGCTAGGCATTTTCAATAAACCTTCATTAAGTAACCCACCATATAGTTACTAAAGACTCAGTGTCTAGAAGATCTGGTTGGGAGTCAGGGAGACCTGGCTTCAGGTCCTTCCTGTGGCACATATTATCTATATGGCCACAGATAAATTTCTCAGTGACCCAGACAGATCTCCAAGATTAGCCATTACAGATGAATTAATGATGTATTTTGGGAGATGTTTCCACAAGGGGAGTTTCCTATACCTATGAAATCATTGGTCAGCACTCCTACTCCTTCACCCCTCCCCATCTCAAGAACAATTTACTGTGCTTGTCCCTGAGGGTAATAAGAAAACACAAGATGTTCTAAAAGTCTTAGTTGAGTTTTAAGTTGTTCTAGCTGTAAATAAGACACATCCTCCATCCTTAAAAAGTGGCTATGTGGGATAGTGGATAGAGTACCGGGTTAGGAGTCAGGAAGACTCATTTCTGAGTTTAAATCCTGCCTCTGACACTTATTAGCTTGTGACCCTAGGCAAGTCATTTACCTCAGTTTCCTCAGCTGTAAAATGAGCTGGAGAAGGAAATGGCAAACCACTCCAGTATCTTTGCCAAGAAAATCCCAAATGGGGTCACACAGAGATATAACTGACGAATGACTAACCAACAACAACCTGTCCTCAAAGAGCTTATAGTCTAATTGAAGATGATAAAATGTACAGAGAAATAAATATATTACAAAGTACAATATAAGTTCTATGTGAAAAGTAGAATGGCTTTGTGGAATAGTGGGTAGAGAGCAGACCTGGGAGTCTTGAATACATGGGTTCAGGTTGTGCCTCTAACACAGCCTGACTGTGTCAACCCCCTAGGCACTGCACCAGTGAAATCTCAGATCCAATTTTAAACCTAAGGAAGTTCAGACTCTCTTCACATTTCACTAGAACAATTACAATAACTTCCTAAATTATTTCTCTGCCTTAAATGTCTCCCGTCCCCAATCCACTGTCCATACAGCTGTCAAGGTGATTTTCCTAAGGCATAGGTCAGGCCATGCCACCACCCTTATTCAATAAGCTCCCATGGTTCCCTGTTACCTCTAGGATCATACATAAACCTCTATGTTTAGCATTTAAGCTCTTCACAACCCAACCACCACATAGCTTTCCAGCCTTCCTGCATCCTTGTTTCCCCTTTACACACCTCAAGGTCCAGGAAGATTAGCCTCCTTGCTGGTCTCCATGCATAATCCATCTCCCACCTCCATGCCTTTGCACTAGCTATTTCCCATGACTGAAATGCTATTCCTTCCAAGCTCTGACTGAGAATCTCTGGCTTCTTTTAAGACTCATTTCCTCTAGGAGTTCTTTCCCAGTGCCCCTAGCTGTTAAGCGCCTCCACTTCTAAGATTTGTTGTTATTCAGTCGTGTCCAACTATTCATGACCCCCATTTGAGCTTTTCTTGACAAAGGTACTGGAGTGTTCTGCCATTTCCTTCGCCAGCTCATTTTATAGATGAGGAACAGAGGCAAACAGGGTTAAGTGACTTGTCCAGGGTCACACAGCTAGTAAGTGTCTGAGGCCAGATTTGATTTCAGGAAGATGAGTCTTCCTGACTCCAGTTCATACATATTGATATAGATAAATCTATCATTTATACACAGACCGATAGCTAGCTAGCTAGAAGGTAAGCTTCCTGAGGACAAGACATGTTTTCTTTCTTTTTCTCTTCCTCCTCCTCTTCCTCTTTGTTCTTCTCCCCCTTATCCTTCTCTTTCTTTTCCTCCTCCTTCTCCCTAGCCCTTAGTACAGTGCCTTACCACATGGTAAACCCTTGATAAATACCTATCAATTGTTTGACTCCAGCTAAGCAGATAAGGGAAGGCTTTATGAACTGAGTGATATTTGAGCTAGAATTTGAACATTAAGTAGAATAGAAAGATTTGAATATGGGAAATATAGGAATAAAGAATGATGGAGCAAAGGTGGGTGAGGCAAAAAAGCAGAGGGTGCAAGTGGTCTGTGAGCAGTCCTGTTTAGCCAGACTGTAGAGTACATGGGGGAGAACAGTGGGAAATAAACTGAAGAGAGAGATTGGAGTCCAATTGTGGACTCTCTCGTTCTTTTGCTTTTTGGAGGGGGGAAGGCAGGACATTTGGGGTTAAGTGACTTGCCCAAGATCACATGGCTAGTAAGTGTTAAGTGTCTGAGGCCGGATTTAAACTTAGGTCCTCCTGACTCCAGGGCCAGTGCTTTATTCACCAGCTGCTCCTGTGGACACTCTTGAATGCCAGCTTAATGGGCTTAGACTTTATTCAGTAGGAAATATATCTACTAATGATTTATATTTATATGACACTTAATACTCACAAAATGCTTTCATTGTAAAAACCCTATAGAATAGCCTTTGCAAGTATTATTTTCCTCATTTTATTTGCACATTAAGAAACTAAGGCTCTGAAAGATATAACGACTTGCCTGTGATCACATAGCTAGTGTCTGAAGTAGGATCCAAATTAAGGTCTCCAGACTCTAAGAGTTCTTCAGTAGAGTCACTGAAGAGTTTGGAGCACAGCGGTAATATATATGATGTCTATATTGATAACATTTAACAATAATCATTTATTAAGTGCCAACTGTATGCATAGCACCATTATAGACACCAGGCCAAGGATTCTTATCCTTTTTAACCTTCTTTTTGGTGTCATAGACTCCTCTGACAATCCGATAAAAATCTATGGGCTTCTCAAAATAATGTTTTGTTACCCATATTAATAATTGGATCAAATGCAAGTGAAAAGATGCAATTTTTTCCTTATCCAAATTTACAGACTTCCTGAAATCTCTCCATGGACTTCTTGGGGTCTGGAATCCCAGGCTGAGAACTCTTGCATTAGGGCAAATGCAAAATTTAGAAATAATATTGGTCCCTGTCCTCATGGAACTTACAGTTTAGTAGAAGGAGATTTTAAATGCCATTAAATAATCAATTATTCATTGTGTTACTGTCACTTCCATGACTACTACTACCAACTTTATTTGTGTATTTATTCAAGGTTTTCAGGTTATTTTATGCTCTGTATCTCATTCGGTCCTCACAATAACCCTGGGGAATAGATAGCATCATGATACCAAAGGTAAACAAGGTGAACTTGGAGCTCAGTGATTCGATGACTCTTCCATGGTTACATGACTGCAGTGCAAGGTTTTTGGTTCTGGGTTCAGGGCGATTTCCATTAATCACTATGGCGCTTCTCCTAAGAATGCCTGTGCCATGGGCTTGTGCTTGTCAGTGTTACATTTTACCATGAATCTCTTGGCTGAATCATAGAGTAAAACCTCTGAGTCATCAGGAATCAAATGTTAAACACTCTTCATGAGCTCTGACTAATTTGTGTAAGAATATATGAAAGGCTTAGTTTTTGTCGTAGACCCATCAGATATTTCCTTAAGATGCTAATTGTAATGCTTTAATTCCCTTTTCTCCAGGTTTTTTTTTCATCCATGTGGGTAACAACTGATTGTGTGAAAAAGAGGTTTCCAGGAGATTGGGAGCTTAGCAATAGAGATTTGGGAGCTAGGGCAGAGGAAGAAGTTATACGGACATTGGTGGGGCAGAAAACTGGTAAAAATCAGTGTTCAAAAATCTCGAGTGGTTCTCCATTGCCTACAGAATAAAGTGTAAATTCCTTAGGTTAACCTTCAAGGGTCTCCCTGATCTGGCCCCAGCCTTCCTTTCCAGCTTTATCTCCTGTTACTTCCCTTCATTCATATTATGCTCCCAATAAATTGAATTATACTCCAATCCCTAAACATGTTTTCTTGTGCTCAGTGCTTTGGCTTCCTGTTGCTATATACCTCATAGGCATTGGAGGATAAAGGTAGGAGGCTTTCCAATATCTTTAAAATTATATAGGAGTCAGAAGACCTGATTTCTACTGTACTATATTATACTCCATACTATTGATTCAGTTTTCTATCCTGAGGCAGTGAAAAGAACCCTGATTCTAGAGTCAGATGATGTGGGTTCAAATGCTACCCCTAATGCCTGCCATCTTGTGCCTTTGGGCACATCACTTAACCTCCCTCCCTGGGCTTCAGTCTCCTCCCTTGTAAAAGAAGGGACTTGGAGTAGATGACCTCTGAAGTCCTTTCTACCTCACATAATTGCTGTTATGTTGTGGTTGTGGTTGTGTTTGTCCTTCGTTTTTGAAGAGGACCATGGCATCAGGGAAATGATGACATGGCTTGCAGTTGGCTTTGATTTGAGTGAGGGAGGGCAGTGCAGGGTCACCAGCCTCACTCTCTCCTCCAGGGTCATCTGGATCCAGTGACCAGATATTCATCAGGACGACTGGAGATGGCAATGGGAGATCCTGGCCCTTTTGGGCTAAGGCCTTTTCAGGGTCTAACTTTGAGTGAGGTAGCACCCATTCAGTGATTAGGCCTTTTAAAGAAGTGAGTCAAGGGATGGTCCTTTTAATTAAAGAAAAAAAATTGGGAGGGGAAGACCCTCAGGGTTGCTAGTCAAAAGAGAAACAGTTACTATAGATAATCACTCTGAGGCAGGAGGGCCTAAAATATAGCCATTAATTATTGGTCCTTGGGCAGGGACCTATTGTGGTCTAGTCTCTGAGTTCCAGGGTGAAATGGGTTTAAGTTTGGTCTTTGAGAAAAAAAAAGAGAGAGAGAGAGAGAGAGAGAGGAAGGAAGGAAGGAAGGAAGGAAGGAAGGAAGGAAAGAAGGAGAAAAGAAAGAAAAGAAGGAAGAAATCTAGCCAGTAAACCCCGATTTAACTAGGCAGCTTCAGGCCATCAAAATTTACCTTCCTTTGGAGAGGAGAACAAGGAGGGGGAAGGGAGAAGGAGAGGAGCTGAGTTACCCCACTGGCTAGGTCCCCATTCAGGCAACTCGGACTTACTCACAGGTTGTGCTTGTCCTTCGTTTTCAAGGAGGATCACAATGCTAAGGTCAGTGGAAAAGAACAAAGAAGTTGCAGGCTTTCTCTCTTATCTAGAGGGATACATTTCACGTTTCTCATTACACATAGTCAGGGACATAACTTGCCATCACCATAGAATCTTTTAGAGTAATATGTTTACATATTAGTAGGAGTAGATGAAATGAGTTGAAACTGCACTAGTCACGATTATAGTTGTGAAAAAGACAGAAGCCAGCCTCTGAACCCCAAGGTCTTTTTCTTGGTATAGGTGAACACTTTTGGGAGTACTGGCTATTTTCCTGTCTGTGATGATTCTACAGTACAAGTGGAGTGTCTGACTGTGGAACGCCTGGGAGTGAATGTTACATGGAGGTCCCAGCTAGAAGACATCTCAGCAGCCTCTCTTCCTGACTTCCATGATATCGGTATGCTGTCTTCATACTTTAGTGGGGGCTTAAGTGACACCATATCTCCCCAAATGAGCTAGGTTTAGATTTTGTTGTTGTTATTGTTTTAAGGTACAGTGGACATAGTATCAACCTTAGGAGAAGACCTAGATGCTAGACGCTAGAATCCTGTTAGAATCCTTACTATTGGAAAGAAATTTAAAAGACTATTCCAGCCCCCCTCCCCCCCCCGGAATTATCTCTATAATATCTTCAACAGCTTCAAAAGAGATTCTTCTCCTTCAGCTTGAACATCTAAGGTGGAAAGGGGGAAGGGGATCATTATTTACATAGTGCCCATGACATACCAGGAACTATGCTAAGCTACTTACAAGTATTATTTCATTTGATCCTCATAAGAACCTTACAAAGTGGGTGCTATTATTATCCCCATATTAGAGTTTAGGAAACTGAGGAAAACAGAGGTTGTGACTTCCCCAGGGTCACAAAGCTAATTTATTATGTCTACAGCTGAATTTGAACTCTGGTCTCCCTGACTCCAGATCAGCTTCCTATGCACTGCACCACCAACTGCTTCCTGGTGATGGAGGGTTTGGTATTAAGGCATTTTATGCTATTTTTTGAAGTCGTTAGACAGTTCTTGGTGATGTTAACAGAATTCGATTTCCTTATAACTTTTGTTCATTGACCCTAGTTTTCTCCTCTGGAGATAAACAGAACAAATCTAATCTCTTTTCCTAATGAGAACCCATCAGAAACCTATCATTTCCTCTTTAATTTTCTTTACTATGCTAAACATCCTCATTAACTCTAATCATTCCTCCTTGTATAATCTGGTTTTAAGCCTCTTCCTCATCTTGATCATGCTCTTCTAGACATACTGTAGTTGAAACTACTATGCTTCATGTAGAGTAGGCTAAGATTTAGTTAATATTTCTAGTGGTCATATCATATTGTTGTTCAGTAGTTTTAGTCATGTTCTATTCTTTGTGACCCCATTTGGATTTTCTTGGCAAAGATACTGGAATGGTTTGCAATTTCCTTCTCCAGCTCATTTGACAGATGAGGAAACTGAGACAATAGGGTTAAGTGACTTACCTAGGGTCACACAGATAGTAAGTGTCTGAGGCAAGATTTTAACTTAGGAATAAGAGTCTTTCTGACTTCAAGCCCAGAACTCTATGCACTATTGCACCACTTAGCTGCCCAGTTATGTCACAGTGCTGACTTATGTTGAGCTTCCTGATCTACTAAACTTCCTTTTTTTCTAATTAACTGTATACCTAGTAATATCTCTCCTATCCTCTGTACTTGAGCTTTTTATTTTTGGACCCTGATTCTGCTATGCCATCCCAACTTTCATCCGAGTGATTGACAAAACCCTAGGCCACTCCATTAGAGCATTAGCTCCATATTGACAGTGACTCATTGATTATAAATGATCAAAATTGGTTGTCATGCTATTGTACTAGGATGCTGCCCACATTTTCCTTCTGAGTCACAAGGGTAGCATGAGAAATTTTGCCATATGATTTTCTGAAATGAAGATACCTTGTGTCTTATACCTTCATCCCTCTGATTATTTGTGTTACTGAGTAGGATTTGTTGAAACAGTGCCCAAACTTAGTCAAAGATGAGTCTTTCTCAGGCTGCAAATGAAGTATCTTAATCTCAAATTTTATTGCCAAGGGATGGTGTCCCTTTAGGGTCCAGCCTCACAATGTATGATTTGGTAATTATAAAGCTGAGTACTCTAAATATCACACCACAGCATCATGGGCTAAATTTAACTGGAATGACCAAGTCGGTTTAAAGCGCTTTCTGAAATTTAAGCTATTCTGAGATGTTTTATGGCTGCTATGAGAGCACAAAGATTAAATAAATTCACTTTATATCCATGCCTCAGGAATTTTATATGCTAAAGTTTTCCCCAGCCCACATAAAAAACATAGAATCATAGATTTATAGAGTTGGACAGGGCATTAAGACATAAAAGATTGGAACATAGTCCAGGCATTATGGAGTTGGATGTGATTTTAGGATAAAATCTTAGAACTGGTATGCTAAAACATAAAATATAGAATGTGAGGGCTATAAGGGGCCTCAGAATACAGAATGTTAGAACACAGAACATGGGATGTGTGAGTTGGAAGGAACAAGAGAATGTAGAATGTCAGAGTCAGAAGGGACCTTTAAATACAGAACGTTAGAACACAGGACATAGATTTTAAGAGATAGAGAGGACCTTAGGAAATCAGCTAGTGATTGTTCAGCCACCTTATTTTAAGGGTGAGAAAATTGAGACTTTCAGATGTGAATTGCCTTGACTTGGTAACAACTTGGGCCAGAGTTGAGATACAAACTCGAGTTTCCAGATTCTTAATTCAATGCTTTTTTTTCTGATACTCTACATTGCTTTCCATGTTATATTCATGGTCTTCTCTTGACCAATTTGTAATAAGCACAGTAAATAACTAGACTTGTATCCTGAACAAAAACACAGTACTTTAGACATACTCCTATTCATAAGAAAATAAATCCTTCATAAAAGCTGAGCTGTGAAAGCCAAAGCTCGAGTCACCGAGAGACATCTTGTGGGAGGATGTGGTTTCTCTCTTTGATAGTGACCTTGAAACGTTAGAAATGTACTCAAAATACTGGTGGTTTACCTCAATAACTTAACACTATTTTTGTGTCTTTCATGGCCACACATGTTAAATAGACATGATTTTCCAATGAAAATTCTGACTGTCTAATGTTCCTGCCTCAGTTCATCTATTTTATATAAACTTTATGACCCCATTCACGGTGAACATTCCCCAGAGTCATTTAAAACATTTGTGTGCTGCATGAGAGATAGCATGGCCTGTAGTAGAAATAATGACAATAATAACACAGTTATGGAACACTTCAACATTTAGCAAAGCACCTTTCTTCTAACAACTCTGTGAGATAGGAAGGAAGAGAATCCTGGTCTAGAAATCTAAAGACCTGGGCTTTAGACCTGGTTCCATAATTTACTCATTCTGTGACTTTAAGTAAGTCACTTTACTCTCTTTTGAAATCTCAGTTTCCTCATCTGCAAAAAGAGAGAAAATATCCCGGTGAGGTAAGTAGAGGTCTTATAATTGAGAGAAATATTATTGTAGGAACTTGAAAGCTCTGACATTCAGTCTATGGGGGCATTTAAAGTATTTAAATTTGTGATGTCTGTGTTGCATATTAACAACTAATGCTGAAAACCTGACACTTTGTGAACTATTTGGTTAATATCTTCTTAAAGGCAATATAGCCAATGGATAGAGGCCTAGTCTTAGAGTCAGGAAAACTTGTATTCAGTCCTTGCATTGGATACCTACTAGCTGTGTGATCATGGGTAACTCACTAAAACTTTACATTTAAAAAGAGTTGCCAGTGGGCACTGGTGGAGGGAGTTTCCCAGTGGGAGTTACCCAGATCAATGAAATCTCAGATTCAGATGAATCTACCCCTGCTATATCCCCCATCTCACCCCACTCCTTCTCTGTTCCCTGCCATATACTTACCCACTTTTCTTGCCTTTTAGGTACTTACTGGTTTGGCCTTAGAATACTTGGTTTCCTCCATAGCTGAACTCACATATCACCTTATATGTGAAAAAATATTCTTGATCTCCCCAGAAATTGGTCCCCTCCTCCTTAAAATTCCTGTGTCTTGGTGCAGCTAGGTGGCACAGTGGATAGAGCATTAGCCCTGGAGTTAAGTGGACCTAAGTTCAAATTTGGCCTCAGACACTTACTAGGTGTGTTATCCTGGGCATGTCACTTAATCCTGATTGCCTCCAAAAAAATTCCTTTGTATCTATTTTGTATATAACTATATATACACATGTTGTCTTGCTGATAGGATATAGGATCTGCTTTAGAACATGGACTATTTTGTTTTTGTCTTTGTAGAAGCTAGCACTAACATTTTGTGCGTAGTATGTGCTTATAAGTGTTCGTGATTGACTGATTTGGTTGTCCAGGCTGCCTGGTGAATGTCTTTTCCATGTTTCCAAGGTCAGTTTGGTGATGGATAGGTACCTTGTCCTACTGATTGTGGCAATATGAGGTAGTATATAGAATAGACCACCTGGAGTCCGTTACTTGGGTTTGAATCCTGCCTCAGACTACTTACTAGCTGTAGAAGGGGGATAATAATAACATCTCCCATACAAGGTTGTTGTGAATATCAAAGAAGGCATTTCAAGGGCTTTGCAAAATGTAAAGAGCCATCTAAGACTAGGTCATTTCTCAGATTGATAGGGCCACTGTCAAGCTGAGAAATGGTATTAGTTTGTTAGCAACACTCCAGTTTTTAAAACACCAAGCCTACATTCTTCATCATGAGTTAACTACTCAGGGTTTAATTGACTCTTCTTCCTGATCAGCAGTCAAACAACTAATAAAATGCAGTGGTAGGGTGAACCTCACTCAATATATGAGGTCAGTTTTGCTTGATAGTCAGGGGAAAGGTCTTTAGCAAGTTCAAAGACTTTCAGGAAAATTTTGGGCTCACTATGTAGATAAAGATAAACTTACCATGTCTTAAATTGAATATAGCATTTTCTAGCCTAAAGTTTCTCCTTCCTTTAATTTATCTACATCTGTTAAGGGCATTAGCATCCTCCCAGCCACCTGGGCTCATAACCTTGGATCATCTTTAATTCCGTTTTTTGTCCCTCACTCTACAATGCAATCAGTTGACACATCTACAAATATTAGCCATCATCAACTTCGTAGGGGCAGCTAGGTGATACAGTGGATAGAGCACCAGCCCTGGAGTCAGGAGGACCTTAGTTCAAATTTGACATTAGATACTTACTAGATGTGTGACCCTGGGCAAGTCACCTAACCCAGTTGCTTCCCACACCCCTAAAAAGAAAGAAAACTTCAAATGGGGTCATGAAGAGTTGGATATGACTGAACAATAACTCATAGCCTTTAATATGCTTGAAGACTGCTGTCATGAGCCTGTTATTTCTTTCCAATTTTAGACTAAAAAATTCCAATTTCCTTCAATTGACATTCATGTTACATGATCTCAAGACCTCATACCATCTGGGCATCGCTCCTCTCAGTATTCCCCAGCTTTTTGATGTCTTTCCTAAAATGTGGTACCCAGAGTTGAACAAAACGTTTCAGATATAGTCTAAGTCAGAGAATAGGGGCCCTATTACCTCCCTCATTATGGACACTAGGCCTCTAAATACAGCTGAAAATCAAATTATTATGTGAATACCAGGAGATATTTCATTAGAAATTTTGCTGAAGCCTAGTTAAAGAATATGTAAAGCAATTCCCTGACCTACAAATTTAATAACCTACCAGAAAATGGAAATGAGCTTGGTGTGGCGTGGTCTGTTCTTGATGAAATGATCCTCATTCATTGTGATTACACTCCTGTTTTCTAAGTGTTCGCTAATCATCCCTTTCATAATGCCATTTGGAATTTTGCTAGACATCAAAGTGAGCCTCACTAGCTTACAGCTTGCAGACTTTACCCTTCTCTGAAAATTAGGACAGTATTAGCTTTTCTCCAGTGCTGTGATACTTCTCCAAGTCTCCATGATCTTTCAAAGATCACAGACATTGCCTTAGCAGTTAGAGAGGTATGCAAATTTCCTGGGACAAGGAAAAAGAAATAATATAATAATACACTTTAATATTTTTACATCTTGAAAGAAATGTAATGTGCAAAGTGTCCTCTTTTCATGGCAATCACTTGTTTTATACAATTTTGAATCAAGTTCAAGAAGTTTTGACACATATTCCATAATTTTTCATCATGCAAAAACACTTTTATTATGCAGGACATTTAACCTCTCTTTGACTAAGGGTCCCTTTTTCCCCACATCTGTTGTTGTTCACTCTTTTCAGTTACGTCCAACTCTTCATGATCCCATTTGGAGTTTTCTTGGCAGAGGTCATGGAGTGATTTGCCATTTCCTTCTCCAGCTCATTTTATAGATGAGGAAATTGAGGCAAACAGAGTTAAGTGACTTGCCCAGGGTCACAGAGATGAATCTTGTTGACTCCAGACCCAGTACTCAATCCATGGTGCCACCTAGCTGCCCTATCCTTCCCAAGTCTAGCCTTGATTAAAGTCCATAAGTTTTCAATTTATCTTAAATAAGGAAAATTCCCAGGCCACTGAAGTAAGTTTGCTCTCTTGAATAATTTTCTTAACCTTTTGTGATATTTGCCATAGTACAAGATCATGTTTCAGTATTCTATCTCTGTTGGGGAGTTTCTATAATTCTGGAACAATTCTACTTTTTAATATATCAATATGTTTACATCAGAATTTAATATTCCCTCAACGGGGATGAGCCTTCCAGATTAACTTAAAAATATCTCCAAAACATTTTTTGGAAGAATTTTTACACTCTGATGAAAATGTCATGATTTTACAAACTTGCCTGAACTAATGATAATGGGTTTGGTGCATCCTTGAAGAGAAAAGTGAGTTTTGGGAGTAAAAATTAACTTTTTCCAATCTCTAGTACTTTAGTCTTAGGAAGAAAGAAAGAAAGGAAGGAAGAAAGAAAGAAAGAAAGAAAGAAAGAGAGAAAGAAAGAAAGAAAGGAAGGAAAGAAGGAAGGAAGGAAGGAAGGAAAAGAAAGAAGGAAAAGAGGAAGGAAGGAAGGAAAGAAGAAAAAGAAAGAAGGAAAAGAGGGAGGGAAGAATAAAAAAAGGAAGAGAAAGAAAGGAAGGAAGGAAAAAGAAGAAAAAAATATTTGATAGAAAAAAATAAAAATATGGAATAGAAAAAAAAACACAGCCAAAGAAAAAAACAAAACGTGTGTATGTGGCATGAAATCCAGACTCATCTGACAGAGAACTAACTAGAGTTGGGGAAAGAAGCTCAGTTTGGTTTCTTGTGTCTAAGGCTGGGTGTCATGAGTTAGCCTGGTGTCAGTGGAAGTACATGAGCGTTCCCGCTGGTGTCACAGAATGAAATCACATCAAAATCATTGCTTGTCCCCAGTCATTTCTATACCACTGAATACCCGCTGACTCCTTTTTAGGCTCTGAGATGTGGCCCATCTGGACCTGGTGACTGCACCTCAGCAAGGTGCTTGGTGCTCTCTTCTTGTCTCCTTCTTTCCAATTCTAACTCTCTTTTAGCGATTTTTGTCTTCTCTTCAAACTAGTCTGACTTCTCTCTCCACTGTCCATTATCATTGTTCCACTTGCTCTGAGTAGCGGATTTATCCCTTCTTGGACATTCCTCTTTTCCCCACTACAGGTAAAAACCCAACTCTTGTGAATTCCGACTTCTAATTCAAGAAACATAAGCATCTAATATACATGGAACAGCATGCTAGGTTCTGGGGATGGGAAGATAGATAAAATGTGGTCCATGTTCTCTTGGAGCTCTGCCTTCCCAGGATGGGGGTATGGGTGTGCAGTGAATGGTGAGAATGTGGGAGCACATTCACTGTGCTCTCATTTCTGTAGATACTGTGATTATAGAGTTGTAAGAACATAGCCCAGGAGAAGAAATTTGGCCCCTTCCTTCCAAGTCCTCGATGGCATCAGTCTTCTGTGATAACGCATGGTCACAAGCTAGAAGTCAGCTACTTTTGTAGGGAGACATCTCATTACCTCTCATATGCAGGGTAGGCCTCTGTTCTCCCTCAGGCTCATTCCTGGATAATTTTAGAAGTGTTTGAAGTTAGGATAAAGTAAACCGTTTACCCCTGGCTTTATTTACATAGATATTTCTGGCAAAAACAACTTCAGTGGGTTTTGGTTATGTGGCAGTTTTAAATTGGCTTGTAGAAATGTGAATGTATATTTTCTAACTGGGAGCCAACCCAACTGTTGATATACTGCTTATCTATTTTTTTTCCAGTAAATGTTTCCAGTCTGACAGCTGGAGAACTTTACTAAATTGTTTAGTTTTAAGAACAATATGGTCTAGCGTAAGGATGGCCAACACAGTCACAGAAAGAGAGAATCTGAGTGGCATCTAGTCCAACCAGGAACTGACAAATCAATTAATGAATCAGGCAGCATTTATTAACCACCTACCGTATGTCCTACACTGTGTGCTGGGCCAAGATTCCCTTCTGAGAAGTGCCCACCCACCTGTCCTTGAACACTTCCAGTGAGGGAAAATGTACTTCACTCTGAGGCAACTCATTCCACTTTTGGATAGCTCTAATTTTTAGAGAGATTTTCATTTTGTCAAGTCAAAATCTCCCTCTGTACAACTTCTTTCCATTGTTCTTAGTTCTACTCTTTGAGACCTAGCAGAATTAGGCTAATTTTTCTTCCACATGACAGACTTTCAAATGCTTGAAGGTATATAGGATATAGTGGATAGAGGGCTAGGGCCTAGATCCATGAAGATCTGAGTTCAAATCCAGCCCCAGACATTTCCTAGCCATGTGACCCCAGGCAAGCCATCCAACTTCTATCTGCCTCAGCTTCCTTAACAGAAAAATAAAGTTAATAATAGCACCTACCTCAAACATTATTGTGAAGATCAAATGAGATGATATTTGTAAAGTGTTTACATAAGTAAAGTGGGTGCTTAATAAATATTTATTGCCTGCCATCCATAACCCCACTTCTTCAGCCTAAATGGCCCTAGTTCCTTTAACTGGTCCTCATACGGCTTAAACTTGTGCTTTTCACCATTAGGCTTTCCTTCTTCTGGATTTTTGTTGTTCATTTGTTTCAATTGTGTCTGGCTCTTAGTGACCTCATTTGGGTTTTGTTTTGTTTTTTTGCACAGATACTAGAGTGGTTTGCCATTTTCTCCATTTTTTTTTACAGATGAGGAAACTGAGGCAAACAAGGTTAAGTGACTTGCCCAGGGTCACAGCTTGTATGTATCTGAGGCTGGATTTGAACTCATGAAGATGAGTCTTCTTGCCTTCAGGCCCAGAGCTCTATTCACTGTACCACCTAGCTGTCCCTTCTTCTGGTTGCTACCCAGATGAACAGTGTCCTTCCTAAAGTGGGGCACCTAGATATGAACACTGTAATTTGGATATGATGTGATTAGGGCAGCCTATAAAGAGATATTACTTCATTGGTCATAGACTACAACGCATCTCAATAAGGCTTAGTAGTAGTGTAGCCATGGACTAAACAACTGGTGGCTTCTGCGGCTGCCAATGAGGAATTAGTAAGACCTTTTTCTTATAAGAGAGCCCATGCCATACCTGCCATTTTGTAATGTGATTCCTCTGGCATCCGGGGTCTCCTGACTGCACAGTAGAAAATTCTCTTTTTGCTCCTTTTCATCACAGTCACAGTATCCATAGAATCTTAGAGTTGGAAGGAATCTCAGAGGTTGCCTTGTATAAGACCTTGTTTGATCCAAGAATCTGTGGTACAAAAATCCCTGAGAATTAGTGATCTGGCCCTTTCTGGAAGACCTCCAGTAGTGGGGAACTCATTACCTTTCCTATTTCTTTGATAACTCACAAGAAAAGGTTGTCAGCCTTGTGTGAGGAGACATCCCATCAACCATGATATGGACATGCTCTACTCTTGCCTCACTAGTAAATTCCTGGATCACTCTCAGGGAGATGGCCTTTGCCATTTTCAGACAGTTCTAATTTTTACCAAGTACCTTCTTATATTGAACTAATATCTTCCTTTGTGGTGGTAATGTGTTTATCTCAGCTAGAGCACTAGACTGGAACATAAGGGACCTGGAGTCTACCCTTATTTCTACCATTAATCAGCTGTATGCCTTTGGGCAGCATGGAGTCTGAAGCACCTGGGTTCAAGTCCCACCTTTGACATATACTGGCTGTGTGACCCTGGGCATTTAAAAACAACAACAACCTCTGTTTGTCTCAGTTTCCTTATCTGTAAAATCGATATAGTAATAATGCCCACCTCTCAAAGTTGTTGTGAGTTCCAAATGAAGTAGTATTTGTAAAGTGCTAAGTACAGTGTCTACTACATAGTACAAAATATATAAATGTTAACTATTATTATTGTTATGTAATGGTTGTAAAGAGATTAGCACAATGCCTAGGACATAATGGGAGCATAACAAATGCTTATTCCCTTCTAACATCCTGTGTTCTAGGGTCCTTTATCAGTGTTATATTCTACATATTAAAATTATGTGACTACATGTATATAGCTAGCCAAAATCTACTCTCAGGCCATCCTTTGGTTTTCTCCTTTCCATACTGGCTAAAACTGCATAGGAACCTTTGTTCCACTAGGAGATCCAGTGGGTGTGTGTCTGCCGGGCTGACTTCACCTGTGTCCAAGGCAGGCTTCTTGATCTCCTGTGGTGGAAGGGAAGGGCTAGTTATGGTGTCTGGAGTAGGTTTAAAGTGCTTCTAAACTGTGTTCGGTGTCTTTCCTTCTGTAACAGATGGAAACAGAGTAAGCCTTTCATATCACTGTCTCTTACAGAAAATGCCTTTGTGGGGAATAACCTTGTTGGACGCTTTGTAAAGTTGATCCAGAGTGGTGGTTTCCAGCTTCATTTAGATTCCAAGACATTCCCAGCAGACACTACTATACAATTCCTCCGAGGGGATTCCTTTGACATATCTCCAAGTGTGCAATTTGGATGCAAGAAAGGATTCCAAAAGTACTCTCCAGCAGGCAAAGCCGCTTTGTATTCACCTGGATGTGGTAGGTTGATTTCTCTCCTCTTCTCTAGGGACCAGGGAGGCACAGACAGCGGCTCCCAATAATGATATCTCCTCTTATTTTCATCTCTATCTTGTTCTTTCTCTCTTCTTTCTCCCTTACTCCATTATTCCTATTTTTCTCTCTCTCTTTCTTATCTTCTCCCTTTTCAGTTTCTTCCTCTCTTTACCTCTTTCTGTCTCTTTCCTTCTCCATCTTGCCCTTCCTATCATCATGTTGTTTGAATTTAACAAAGCTATCTTAAAGACAAAATGACATAACTCTATAATCAAGATCAAAGGTTGATACATATAATAATACATATAATTTTGTAGATCACAGATTCTGGAAGGGACTTTGGAGATCATTCTTTCCAACCCATGCAGAATGATGAATGAATGAAAAAGCATTTAAGTGCTTTCTGTGCAACAGATACTGTACTAAGCAGTGGAGATGCAAGTAGAAAAATCAAGACAGTCCCTGCCCACAAGAAACTTCTATTCTATTAGAAGAAGATAACATATATAGAGGACGGAGGAGTGTTTTGGTCTAAGAAGTCATGGGGTTGGTAAAAAAAGTTATAGAACAACTGATGGGTACACTCATTCCAGGAATAGTAGTGTTGGTTTGATTATAGCTTCTAGAGTTAGATATGGAAGAGGATGATGACATTGGGTTTTTTAATAGGTATGGCATTTAGACATGGTAAAGGCTCACCAATCAGAAGCCTGGGGACCCAGAGACATTTAGTAGGAGCACACAAGAGCATGGCAATAAAAATGCACGGGGAACCCCAGTGTGGGGGTCTGGGTAATATGGAGAAGTGATGGCTCTATCTGACTTGATCACAATCAATGGGAAGAACAAGGAAAAATCAGAGCTCAGAGGATTCCTGGGTTGGTTCCAAGGTAGGAGGAGGAAGATCCACCATACTCCTTTGAAGGGCTGCTCTTTGGATGTAGAGCATTAATGCATCAACTCTCACTATTCCATGCATCAGTGTAACTTTGGTTGCTGAAGAGCACCAGGTATTTGTAGAGAGGAATTGTGTCTAACTCAAGAGATCTGATTAAATTCCTTCCTAGAAGGTTATAGGCAAGGAGCTATTACTCATCAAGTTTGCATGGCCTCTGAGGTCCCTTCCATGTCCATAATCACATCATTTTACAGATGAGGAAACTGAAGCATAGGGAATTTAAGTGACTTGCCTGGGGTGGCACAGGTATTAATTATTAGAGGTGAGCTTTCAACTTACATCCTCTCACACCAAAGTTACTGCTTATTTTCACTGTTTCATGGGAGACGGAAGTTTCTATCCATGAAAGCTTTCTGGCAGAGTCCAGAGAAGGGAGGGGTAGTCATAAAGCAGAAGCAGCATGCTGTGAAGAAAGACCAGGCCAGAAAATACAGGATTTTGTTTGTTTGTTTTTCCCAGGGACACTCTATGTTATCCCAGGCAGCGCCCTTAGCCTCTCTGTGTGTCAGCTTCTTCCTTTGTAAAGTAGGATTAATAATATTCTCACTGTCTACCTCAGAGTGGCATTTTGAAGACTGAATCGGGCAAACCTTAAAGTGCCATAGAAATGGGAATGGGTGCCATTATTATTGGTGTGGGTGATGTGTTTAGTTTTTTGAGACATTCAGCAGTTTGGGTAGATTAACATGTGGAGGGAGCCCCACTGACCCCATCTGGGAAATTTTAGGCACAGTCTTCTGTGGCTTTGGAGGAAACTGATTTTTAATTAAAATTCAATGAAACTGTTGGCTTCTCTCACATCATAAGTAGCTTTGGAAACCATTTCCCCCAGAATGGAGCTGATTTTTTTCCCCCCGGGGAGGCTCAAGATGAAATCTTGATTTATCAGCCCTCTCTGTATGCAAACAGATCACACAGGAGAAAGCATTTTATTGGGAATGGAGAAATACAGGACTTTTTGATTCTTCCTCCAAAAGGGTTCTCACCCCCTTTTTTGTATCATGGACCTCTTTGGCAGGCTGGCGAAACCTGTAGACCACCTTCTCAGAATAATGTTTATAAGTGTATTAAGTGCATTAAGAAAGAATTATAAAGGAACCCAAAGATTAATGAAAATAAAGACTTTTTTTCCATCTGAGTTTATAAGCCACTTGAACTCTATCTGTGAATCCCAGGTTAGGAACCCTGATGTATTGTTAACCAGACTCAGGCCTAGCTTTCTGGCAATTCCTAAAATCTCCTTAGAATTTCAAATTTCATACCAGGGTGAAACTGCCACCAAAGTTCATTATATATGAAAATGAATTCACCACAGACTCTCGGAGTTGGAGCAGGCTTTAGTGGTTATCTGTACCCTCAAATCTCAGCACTGCTATCTGCTACCTATAAGCAAGTCTTCCCTCTGGATTTCAGTTTTTGTGACTTTTAAAATCCAATTAAATTCAACCAGTGCTTATTCAGTGCCCACTCTGTGCATGCGCCTTTGAAGGGCTTTTCTCAAGGCCTTCTCATACTGCAGATGTGGCTGTTCTTGGCCAGCCTGTCCCTACTGCATTCCCTGGCAGTGGCCTCCCCAGCAGACTCCAAGCTCTTCTCTCTGCCACCATTTTTACCCTAGGCACCAGATCTTCTAGGAGTATCTCTGGCTACTAGACTTCAAATACATAGCTCTAGGCTGGACCTGACCACTGCTTCTGCTTCTAGTCTGTGGGTGGGCTTTGAAGTGGCATGGGTCAGGACCTCAGATGGACAGACATCGCCCTGTCCCCCTACCCCCTCACCATAGTGATAACCAAAAGGGAGAAAGACCCAGCCCTGAATGTAGCACACACGCAGGCACATTTCCTTGGCTTGGTCCCCACTCTATTAACTTTCATTGTTTACTTTATTAAATCCATATAAGGATCCAATCCAAGATATGTCAGTCCCTTTCCTCTCTCCCTTAAATACTCTCATTGTGATTAGTTGTAGTTGTTCAGCTATTTCCTGCAGCTCTGGCACCAAGAGAAGGTCCAGGGCAATTTCCTGCACATAGCACAAGATGTCACTTGTGACTCCTTCTCTCTCCATGCCCAGTCTCCCTTCGACACTTACTGATAATGTCCAGGCCTAGATGGGGGATCATAGTGGGAACTGAATGAAGGTATTAGGGTCTTTGGACAGTGAAAATTCTTAGTAAAAGTGGGGGAGGAGTACAGAGAAGAAGAAACAGGGGATTGCAAAGGTCAACTTTGCTTCCTCTTCCATTTTATCTAATAACAAAGATAGTTGACCTTTATAAAGGATCATAGATATGTGCCCAAGATAGGCTTTATTTCTTATTCTCATTTCCCCCATCTGTAGGCTTTCTCATTCATTGAGAATTAATAAACCTACATTCAAGGACACCAACGGTATAGAATGCCCCACAAGAATGATACAAGAACAGAATTAGAGAGACAAAAGATGGCGTCCTTAACCTTTCATCAGTGCCTAGAGAGAGGCTGGTGAAATCTGGCCCTTTCTCTTTTGTGTGGAAGCCATTGTGACTTGTGGAGGTGGGGGAAGGACAGACAAGGAGTGTTCCTAATGTAAAATTCACATCTGGAATACAGCTGTGAAAAAATAAGCAAATGCATCGTCCTGTGGAAAAGTGTCATCATCTCAGTCTCATCTGCCGGGGAGATCACTGGGGAGGCTGCTCTGGGGAGGAGGGGCAGCCAGTTAGCCCTTTATGATTACCCCGGGGAACAGGGAATTATGGAGGATCAGCTGGGATTGTAGGTTGTGGTTGAGACTGGAATGCCTGGCAAGAGAAGCTGGGTAGAACTGGGGAAATGGAGTCTTTGTTTACAACAGCGTCGTTAATGCCTGTGTTTACTTGCTTGTCTCTGGTCCAGCCATTGGCTGCTCCCTTTGGAATTACCTGCATGCAATGAGATTACCAGACTAGTCCATTAAAACCAGAGTCCTAGAGGAGCTGTTTCTCATTTACCAAAGCTCGTTTTCTGCCTTCCCCCTTGTTCATCACTTGTGCTTTTAAGAGAGCTACTTTCCTGTTGCTTTTCTTCAGAGTTAGCATTCCGGGGTCCTTGATGTGGACTGCAGAAGCACTCTAGAATTAACAGAACACTTTCCTCACAAAGATATTGTGATCTGATTCATGAGCAGAGCTTTCATTCTCCTTTTTGACAAATATAAGAATACACAAAGAGCAGGCATGGGAAACTTCTTTCTCTAGTACAGGTTACAAGCTATTTTTTAGCATCAGAGGAATACAGCCATAGAATCAGAGTTGGAAGTGACCTTAGAAACCAGTGGGGCAACTGAGGCCAGAGAAATAAAGTGATTTGTTCAGGATCACACTGGATTTCATCACAGGTCTTCCTGACTTCAAGTCCAGTGTCCTATTCTCCATAGAAAAATAAATAGGGCTATTCCTTCAAGCCCACAGTAATGACTTAGTAGTTAAGCAGTGCTTTTAGATTTTAGCCTATGTCTATATCTTCATTGGTATAGGGAACTCCCTGTGAGGAAAATCCCTTTCCCAATGCAAATTGGCTTCTGCTTTGTAACTTGTGCTCAGAGAGTGGCCAGGGACACTAGAAGGGTCAGAGACTTGCTCAGGGTCCTACAACTGGTATATGTCAGAAATGGGGCTTGGACCCACACCTTCCTGATTCCAAAGCTAGCAATCTGTCATTATGTCATGTCATGTCTATGGGGGATGTCACCTAAAGTGATAAGGAAGAATTTGTGATCACCCTATCTTAGGGAACTTGACTCCACTAACTCAGATCATGACCTGTCCATGACATGGGAGCTAAATATTGGGAAATTGACCAAAGCATATACGTTGTGAGAGGAAGGATCTGAACCAGAACTCCAACTCCAGAACTCTCTCCACCAGGCCATATTGATTCTTTATTATAGCTACCTCCAACTGCAAAGTGCTTTACAAATATCTCATTTACCCTCACAACAACCCTGGAAGTCAGATGCTATTATCCTCATTTGACAGATAAGGCTGAATTTGAACTTGGTTCTTCTTGACTCCACATCCAACACTCTCTCCACTGTGCCATTTGTCTTCAAGGATCTTACATTCTATGATGGAGAGAGGAGGTGTACACATCTATGGATATACAAAACAAATATGATGCAAACACATGATACTTTGGGGGAGTAATGAGTCATTAGATTTGAGGGATCTAGAAGAACTTCATGTAAGCCATGGAACCTGAGTTGAATTTTGAAGGAAGCAGAGATGGGGAAGGAGGGTAGTCTACATGGCCCGTGCAAATTTATGGAGGTGGAGATAGAGTGAATTGTGTGAGGAACAATAAGAAAGCCAGTTTGGCTGAACTAAAGAGTATGTGAAGGGGAGTGACGTTTAATAAGTAAAGGTAGGTGGGAGCCAGATTGCTAAGGGCTTTAAAATTCAAACAGAAAAGTCTATATTGGAGACTAGAAGTAATAAAGAGTCACTAAAGTTTATTGAGCAGTGGAATTAAATGATCATATCTATGCTTTAAGAATAATACTTTGGCAGTTCTGTGGAGGCCGTTCTGTGGAGGATGGATTGGAGAGGGGGGAGAAATTAGGAGGCTATTTCAATAGCTCAGGCAGGGGGGTGACAGATGTTGTTGTTCAGTTGTGTTAAACTCTTCATAACCCCACTTGAGGTTTTCTTGGCAAAGATACTAAAGTGATTTGTCATTTCCTTTTCCAGCTCATTTTACAGATGAGGAAATTGAGTCAAATAGGGTGAAGTGACTTGCCCAGGGTCACACAGCTAGTACGTGTTTGAGGTCAGATTTGAACTTAGGAAGATGAGTCTTCCTGACTCTAGGGCCAGCACCATCTACTGCACTACCTAGCTGATGATGTCTAAAATATGGTGAGAGATTTAAGAGATTAAGAGTCAACAAGACTTGGCAACTGATTGGATAAGGATGATGAGGAAGAGTGAGGAATCCAATATGAATCTAAACTTAACCCAGATGATAGGAAGGATGATGCTACCATTAGCAGAAAGAGAGAAGTTTAGAAGAGGGATGGTTTATAGCAGTTCTCAACCTGTGGGTTGCGACCCCTTTGAGGGTCAAATGGGGTCACCTAAGACCATCAGAAAACACATATTTCTGATGGTCTTAGGAACCGAGACACTGCTTCTCTATCCGTCTCCAGGCAGGGCCGTCCACATGCATATACACCCACGTATGAGTATTAAAGGGTCATGGCATTAAGGAAGGTTGAGAACCACTGGGTTAGAGGGAAATCCCATGTAACTAGGTGAGATGGATGAATAATATTATTTAGTAGTGCCATCAAAAGCAGGAACCAGTTCTTTAAAGCAATGGGAAACAACACATTTTTGGACAATATTTTTTTTAGAGGACCATCCGATTGAAAGCAAAAGATCAATACTGATTCCCCTTGGGATCCTGGAAACCTGGAGGTAACTTTCTAACTTAACATGTTGGTAGTAGAGATCAGCTCAGAGATGGTGGTGGGAAGCTAGTGAGATATGATGAAGGATCATAGAGGAGTAATGCCAAATAGATAGATGGTGGAACCAAAAGCTTTGAGTAGTAAGACAATTAACAGATTATTTAAAGAGCAGTTTCTATGTTCATTTTCAAGAGTAATGGGCTCTTTCTAATAAGATGTGTCTCCTTTCCTACCACTATGAATGTTCATGAGTATATGAAAATGGGTTTGCATTTCTGCACGTATATTTGACTTTTGCAATTTTGCAATTTGTAGCAGGGACAGAGACTCGGATAAGAGATTTATATACTGATGCCTGAAATCAACAAGACAGTTTGTGATGCATCTTCTACAGAGTGTTTGCTGTAATTATAGATACAGATGAGGTTTCTGTGGACAGTCAGTCACTAAGCATTTACTAAGTGCTTCCTTCCCAAGTGCCAGGCACTGTGCTATGTGCTAGAAATACAAATATGATTAGAAAGAAGAAAGACAGTCTCTTGACCTCAAGGAACTTGCAGTCTAGTGGAGGAAGACCATATGTACAAGGCAGCTGAGAGGGGGAGTAGGAAGACAAAGGTCCCAATTGGGGGGTGTGATAGAGAAAGTCCTGGAAAAGAATGAGATGCAGCTGGCCTAGGCAACCCCCCCCCTTTCAATGGAGGTTCTGGGAAGACACATCCAATGAGAGGGAGAGGCTGCAGGGCTAGAGGCTACCTCCAAGGCTGGGGGGAGCTTCCAGGATGAAGAGTTGGGGCATAGTAGAAGAAATCCAAAGTACAGGCTGGGAAGGAGCACAAAGGAGAAAGATTCATGCACATGCCTGGGGATAAGCCAGAATGAGGCCAATCAAAATCGCAGACTCTCTCTTTTTCTATATTTATCTGCTCTGAAACCATATCAGAGCCCTCACCCATTTTCTTCTGAGCTGTACACAAAGAAGGGAGTGGACTGGAGTGGACAAGATGCTGAGGTTAGTGTGCTGAATTTGGATTCGCAGGACCTGAGTTTGAATCCTGACTCTGCCATTTATTGCCTGTGTGACCTTAGGCAAGTCACTTAACTCTGAGAGCTCAGTTTCCTCATCTGTAAAATGATGAATTAACTAATCTTGATGGTCCCTTCCAAGCTCCAGATCTATGCTCCTAAGTGATTCCCCAAGTGAATTCCACTGTCCCCTCAATCTTAAGACACACAGACCCCTGCAAGAGTCAAACCAATTGAACACCCATCGAAGGATGGAAAAAGGCTGGTCCCCAAATGGAGCTGAACTAGGCTTTTCCAGATGCTTGGCTCTGGTGAGCTCATTTGCTACATCAGCATTCAAACTAATGTTCTAGGAGCTTTCCCAGAGTGTTAAGACAGGAGCCAGTGTGTGTCCTATTCAACAGAGTTCATACTCTTTGCTATGTTCTTAATAGCACCTTCTTGGGGTTTGTCAGAGGAATAAAGTAATGCCTGATTGCTTATAGCTGCTGGAGGAGGGTGTGATGGTGGTGATGGTGAGGATCTTAGAGAGTTCTTTCAAACTCATGTAGCTTCTAGTATTGGAAAGGAGATGCCTAAGTCCCAGCCTTTTCAGCCCTCGTGGGGTCAGTCCTACTTAAACTGACAAATGAAGTGTAAACAGAAAATATCCAAGTATTTTTTCCTTCTCTAGACATTAACCATCACTGACCTTCAGCTGAAATTTAGGAGTTATGAATGCTACAATTTCAGGTTCACTACTGAAATAAGAGAAAAAGTTCAGATTCACTGTATCTCTTTAATGGCACCTTTCCTGAAGCCCGCCTATGCTTCCAGGATATTTCCAATCTTACTAGATCCCTCTCTAGATGGGGGGTATTAACCTTATTTACTTATCATGTATTTATTTGTTCTGAGTTCCCTTCCAAGAAAAAAAACTAGTGCCAGGAGTTGGTCTTCCTCAATAAGGACAATGATTGGTTGTAGGAGAGAAATTTCAGGCAAATTAGAAATTCCTTGAAAGAGAAAATTAGTGGTAGCCCAAGCTTCTTAGAACTTAACATCTGTTGGTTTTTCTCAATCTAACTGTGCTTTTCTTCTTTGTACTGAACCAATGCTAGAAATCGTGTTTGGTCAAGTTTAATTTTGTATTTTTCTTTCTACTTTTGCCTCCCTGTAGCTGGGGGAGAATAAGGAAGGGCATCTCAGTCTAGTGGGGGTGTCATTAATTCTAAGGGCACTTACTTGAAAGCTAATCACAGTTCCAGAGATGAGTTTGGCTCTGGGCTTACTATTTCTCAGCCTGACTCATATGGGTAATGAAACTGGGCCCTTTGAGGGAAGAAATGAATTGTCAGTAGTAGGCTGGAAGGCACATTATATAATTTCCCAGATGTGGCTCTGGTTTTAAGCTTACTTCGAATGTGAAGCCTGAAGTCATAGTGTATCTGGTAACTCAGCCCTTAGATCTAGTTGGCAGATATTGGCCTCTAATGCCTTGCTTTTTTGCTGAACTAATGCCAGTAAATCAGCTGTAGAAAGTTGCATTGAATTTCTGGCCATCGTGTGTTTTCATTATCTTCATCATCATTAGGACATCTCTGGTGGCCTCAATTGTCTAGAAGATTGGAAAGAAATTTCAAAAGGCCTCTGAGCAGCCAAAATAGATGTTGCAAAGTCTATGTTCTAAAGTTCATGCCTTTTACACATAAGAGAGTCCCTTGGGCCTCTGCTCACAGACTCCACATTAGGCAAAATTCCAACAAGTTTGATCATTCCCAATCTGTAGCACGAAAAAAAGGTGGTTTAGAAGGAGGTATTTTTAAAAGTTGGGTGGCTAAGTGGTGCAGTAGATAAAGTACCAGGCCTGAAGACTCATCTTCTTGAGTGCAAATCTGGTTTCGGACACTTATTAGCTGTGTGACCATGGACAAGTCACTTTGCCTCAGTCTTCTCCTCTGTGAAATGAACTGGAAAAGGCAATGGAAAACCACTCTGGCATCTTTGCAAAGAAAACCCTAAATGGAGTCACAAAGAGTAGGATAGGAATGAAACAACCTAACAAATATTTAAAAGTAATGAATAGAATAATATTTTCAGAAACAAGCTCTCAAAAAGCATGACAGTCCAATGTCATTTAGGGAAGGGATCCTTTATGCCTCATTGTCTCCTGAGGACAGTATTACAAGTCAACAAATCAGCAAGCGTTTATTATATATGCTGCACACTAGAGATCCAAAGAAAGGAAACTTGGTTAGTTACATAAGCCTCAAACGCCATATTACGTTCCAAGTACGTTAGAGTTGAAAAATAAACTGTTATGGGATATCTGAGGACATAGGGCATTACCAATGGAGGGATCAGGGAAGGCTTCTTGGAAGAGGTAGTAGCATTTGAGAAGGGCTTTAAAGGATAAGAAAGAACTGAATTAAATGAAGAAGCAGAGGGCCTTCCTTACCTGTGGATTTGCAAGAACCTTCTGGTTGGCCTCTTGATTTCACATCTCTACCGCTATCCATCTCCACTCAGCTTATCGAAGTGCAAGTCTGGATATATCATTACCCCTCTCACTAAGCTCCGATTACTTCTGTTTATCTCCAGAATCAAATATGGTAGTTCTCTGGCATTCAAAGCCCTTCAGAGACTTATTGTACTCTTTTCTACATACTTTATAACCCAACTATCCTGATTCTTGCAGTCCAGCTATTATGTGATCAGGGGATAGATTGGAGGAGGAAGGACGACTTGAAGGAGGAAGAGATTGGAGTCAGGGAAACCTGTTAGGAATCTATTTCAGCATCCAGAGGGGCTGGTAATGAGGGGCTAGAATGGGGAGGGGGGTGGCAGTGGAAACAGAGAAGAGAGGAAGAAAACCATAGATCTCTGACCTGAGATGCTTTTGGTCATAACCAGGGGGCATGGACGCAGTTAACCTGTTGAGACTTCTAAGTCTTTGGGAATTTCACCTGCCTCTGTTTTTTGGGGCTGCAGCCAAAAAGCTTAGATGGAATTCATAATAGTCCTCATTTTCTTCTCTTGCTTTGTAGTTGCTTGCCCTGAAGGCAGCTACTTTCTGGATGAAGAATGTGTTCCCTGTTCTCTCGGATTCTACCAAGAGCAGCCAGGCAGCTTGGCCTGTGTCCGATGTCCCACAGGCAGATCTACCATTTCAACTGGAGCTTTCAGCCAAAGTCACTGTGAGTGAAGGCCTCAGGGCCTGCTTCAAAAGAGAACTCTCCCTAATACTATCATTTCATGCCATGATTGTTTCAATAGCCTTCTGGTTGCTCTTTCTTCTTCAAATCTGTCCCCACTCTAATCCATGCTCCACAGAGCTACGAAGGTGATTTTCCTAGACTGGACTACATCATTCCTCCACTCAGTACACTCTGGTGGCTACTTGTAGTGTCTGGGATCATATACAAACTCCTCTGTTTGGCATTCACATCTCTTTATGACCTGGCCCCAGCCTACCTTTCTAGCCTTATTATACACACACTCCATAGGATAGCTGAAGTCATCTTTTTACTATTTCTTATCCATGATACTGCGTCTCCCATATCTGTGCTATTTTTTGCACTACCGATTTTCTATTCCTTGAATATACTCCTACCTCGCCTCTTCCTCTTAGAATCCCAGGCTCCTTCAAGATTGGGTCCAAGCTCTACCTACTATATGAGGTTGCTCTTGGTTTCCCTATCTCTTAATGCCTTCCCCCCTCTTCCCCCTTATCTAATTTTGTGTTGTGATTGCTGAGTTGTTTCAGGTTGTATCCAACTGTTTGTGACTCTGTTTTAGGTTTTCTTGGCAAAGACACTGGAACAGTTTGCTATTTCCTTCTCCAGCTCATTTTACACATGAGGAAACTGAGGCAAACAGAGTTAAGTGATTTGCCCAGGATCACACAGTTAGGAAAGCATCGAAAGCCAGCTTTGAACTCAGATATTCCTGACTCTAGGCCTGGTGCTCTATACATTGTGCCACCTAGATGTTCATCTATTTTTGTATGCACCTGTATGTATATACAGGTATTTTGCAGCTACCTGTATACGCAAAATAGACCATACCTAATTACCCCTCCAAATAGAATGGAAGCTGTTTGTGGGCAAAAGTGGTTGTGTTTATATCTTTGTAGCCCCAGTGCTTAGCACAGTACCTGGGGCATAATCCCTTTAAAGTTTGTTAATTACTGACTGATTAATTGATTAATCAATAGTCCCTGTCCTTGAGGAGCTGACAATGAAATGGGTACAAAATGTATACAAATAACCATGAATCAAGGTGATGCTGAGCCAGCAAAGCACTGAAAATAATTAAAGGAGGGAGAGATAATTTTTCTGGGTGTTTGTGTGGAGAGGTAAAAATTTGGGAAGGATACATGAGGGATGGGGTTCCACAGTTAGACCATGAAGTTATAAAGGAAGATTTCTATAAATGGAGATGGTGGCCTGGAGGTGGAGTCCATTCCAGGCATTTGGGGTAGTCTGAGAAAAGGCAGACATGGGAGAGCTAAGAATCAGAAGGGGGGATACAGCTGCTCCAGTCTGTCCGGGGTGTAGACTCTGTGAAAAGTAGTCTGAGATTCCCCACCTCTGCTTTGTAATTGTGTGGAACTCATCATGCTTCTCTTGTGCCCCAAGCTTTTCAGTAACACCTTAAAAAAAGTTCTGCATAAAAGCTTACATCAAGTGTTTTTCTTGGCTAAATGATTAGGCCAAGTTACAGGATTATTTTTTTCCATCTCTTTAAGTAATCTGACGTGAAATGCCCCAAATCTTTCTGTGCACCAGGTACATCTCAGATTAAGGTGAAGTAATTCAAAATGTCATCACTCAATGTCCTCAGTCTTTACAGGCCTGCTGTTGTGATAATCAAACACTACTTCTCATTACAAAAGGTGGCAGTTAAGTAGCACAGTGGATAGAGTGATGGGCCTGGAGTCAGGAAGACATTTTAGAGATGAAGCAAACTGGGTGAAGTGATTTGCCCAGGATCACACAGCTAGGATGTGTCTGAGGTTGGATTTGAACTCAGGAAGATGGGTCTTCCTGCCTTCAGGCTCAGCACTCTATCCACTGCACCTAGCTGTCCCAGGTCAATTCCTGGCGTTTCTATATAGTAGGGATGTATGGAAGTTCTTACCCATAATTGCTGTATGGTAGAAAGTACACAGAACTTTGAATGGGTTTGAGATTTGGTTCTGCCACTTTTTAGCTATTTGGTGGCTACCCTGGACAAGTCACTTGCCTTTTCCACATCTCAGTTTCCTTATATCTAAAATGAAAGGGTTGGATTAGATCTTTAAGGTACCTCTCAGAATTAACATATTTTATATATAACTAACTTTATATATACATTGATACATATGTACATGAGTGTATGTACACATATATTAAAATGCTTTGTAAATATATATGGGTATATGTGTGAATATACACACCCACACCCACATGCTATGCTTTTATCATGAGAGGAAACTTGTCATACTTAGTACATAAAGTCTAAGCCCAGAAAAACATAAAAAATAATAAAATGTAAAATATATGGAAAATACAATGAAAAGTCTTCCTTGGAGCCCTCAGTGGGTCTCCAGGACAGAGAGGCTACAGCCTAGAGCTCAAAGCAGAAGGTATTGCTGTTGCCAGGAGAAGGCAGCAGCTCCTTGGGCTCAGCCTCAGCAAACTTCTCCTGCTTGCAATGCATGTAATATATACTCTGCTGGAGAGGGAACTAAGCCAGAGCGATGGGGTGGGACAAAGGAGGAGCCTGAGTGTTAGCAGCAGGCAGGGAGGCGGGAGAGCATCAGTGACACCTCCTATGGGAGCTGGGGAGCTGAGCAGATGCTGGAAGCAGAGGGTCAGAAAGCCAGAAAGTCATCTCTTTCCCCTCAAATATTATTAAGCCAGCAACGTGCATTTATTAAGCACCTACTATGTGCAAGGTACTGTGCTAATTGTGGAGGATTCAAAGAAAGACAGAAAGACCTTGCCCTCTAATGACTAGGGCTGGGGTATTGGAATTGGAGTTAGGGAGACCTAGGTTCAAATTCTGCCTCAAATACTTACTAGCTGTATGACTCTGGATGGTCACGACTTTTCAGTGCCTCAGTTTTTGCACAGGTAAAATGTGGGCAGGGATGTAAGGTCCTCTAAGGTCCCTTTCAGTGTCCTACTGGAGCACTTTTTACAGAGTTCTCCCCACTCCCACCCCATGGCATCCTACCTGTTAACATTATGTGCATTCAGGTCACATCCTTCCTAATAGATTATAAACTCCTTGAAAGCAGAGATCATAGCCTTCGTTCATTTTTGTATCTCAAAGTTGAGAAGTTTAATACATGTTTGATGACTAACAAGCAATGACTAACATCTTTATGGTGCCTACTATGTGCCAAGCACTATACCACATGCTTTTCAAATGTCTCATTTGATCCTTACCACAACCTTGGGAGGTGGGTGCTATTATTATCCCCATTTTACAGATGAGGAAACTGAGGCAGACAGATTAAATGACTTGCCCAGGGTCAAACATCTAGGACATGTCTGAGGTTGAATTTGAACTCAGGTCCTCATGACTTCAGGCCCATGCACTATCCACTGTATCACTTAGCTGCCTCTAATGGAATTGAATAAGCAGAGGAGGTGAGCCAATGCACAAAGCCTAGGACAAGTCAGCATAGACACAGGTATGTCTCAAATTAAGGCAAAGTAATTCAGAATGCCATCATTCAGTGTCCTCAGTCTTTACGGGCCTGCTATTGTGATAATCAAATGATATTTCTTATTATAGAAGGTGGCAGTTAGGTAGCACAGTGGATAGAGTGATGGGCCTGGAGTCAGGTGGATTACAGATTCAGGAGGGGACTACTTTTTTTTTAACCTTTATAGGCAGGCTACCCTCCCAACCCCCTACCCTGCCACCATTCCTTAGGTTCTTAATGCCCGATTGGGCTACCTCTTGCATTTGCCCCTATAGGCAATAGAAGACGCTCTGTTTGGCATTCAATGCTTTAGCCTCCTCCTACCTTTCCAGTCTTCTTATTCTTCAATCCATTGACACTGGCCTCCTGGCTTCTTCCACAAAGAAGACACTCCATTTCTCAGCTCCTTCTATTTTCCCTGGCTGTCCCCCATGCCTGGAACTCTCCCTCCTCCCCTCTGACTACTGGCCTCCCTGACTTCCTTTGAGTTCCAACTAAAATCCTACCTTCTACAGGAAACCTGTAGAATTATCCTGTTTATAGTTGGCTATGTATCCATTTGTTTGCAGGTTGTCTCCCCTATAAGATTTTAGCAGCTTGAGAGCAAGGATGGTCTTTTGCCTCTTTTCAGATCCCCAGTGCTCAGCACAGTATTTGGTACATAACAGGCACTTACTAGATGTTTATTAATTGTTCGAATGTTACCTTGTAAGAACCTGGCATCATCCTGCTCTTTATGGCCTCTTATTTGGGCTGATTTAATAGGAATCCACTGTAAGTTCTTACTTTAACTTCGAAGTCATTTCATGGGCACCTGCAAAACTGCCTAGCAATTTCCCAAAGCTTAAGAGACCCAAAATAAACCTGACCGGCTTACTTTTGCCTCTCTTTGTATCTTCAATGCTTAGCCCAGTGCTGGGGTGGCAGTAAACACTTAATAAATCCTTGTTGACAGACTGATGTTCTCTTGCAGGTGTCACCGATTGTCAGAGGAATGAACTGGGCCAAAAGTGCGATGATGATGGTGGATACATTCCTAGCCAGAAAGACCCGAGTGACGGGAGATCCTTCTGCGTGGACAGCCTTGGAAAGATGTTGGCTTGGACACAAACAGATGGTCCTTTGAGCAATTCCCAGTGCCTAAGTATGTGCTAGATGGGAAACCAATTGAGGGACTAGGAAGAAAACCCATAATGGGAAAGACATAAAAAGTACTTTGGGGCTATTCAGGTCATTAAATGTGAGCTATTTAGGTCATACAGCTGAGGAACAATCCTTAAATGTTAGTCCTCTTTTGATTTTTTCCACCAGCCGGCTTATTCTTTCCCATAAAACAGATCAGTGCGGACAAGCAAAAAAAAAAAAGTCTTGGACTTGAAATCAGAAGACCTGAGTTAGATTCTAGCTTTGAAATTTACTGTTTGGCTTTGAATAGGTCATTTGTTGTTGTTCAGTCATTTTCAGTCATGTACGACTCTTTGTGACCCTATCTGGGGTTTTCTTGGCAAAGATACTGGAGTGCTTTGCCCTTTCCTTCTCCAGGTCATTTTACAGATAAGGAAACTGGGGCAAACAGGGTGCCCAGGGTCACACAGCTAGTAAGTGCCTGAGGCCAGATCTGAAATCAGGAAGATGAGTCTTCCTGACTCCAGAACCAACACTCTATCCGCTGTACCACCTAGCTATCTCTGGGTAGGTCACTTTACTTCAGTTTCCTTATATATAAACTGGGAATTAAAATATCTACCTGGCAGAACTTTTAGGGTTTCTTTGAGGATCAAGTGAGTATGTGAGTAGTTTTTTTTTCCAAATAGTATTTTTTCCCATTACATATATAAAGACAATTTTCAACATTCATTTTTTTATAAGATTTTGAATTACAATTTTTTCTCCCTCCCTCCTTTTCTTCCCTCCCCCAAGACAGCAAACAATCTGATATGGGCTATACATGTGCCATCACATAAAACATGTGCTATACACATGTAAATTATCATTATTATTTTTCAAAGTACCTTCACATCCTATATGACCTTTGTAGTATAGTGTTTTTCCTTTGTTCATAAGTCATCAAAGAAAAATGAGAGGCCAGTCATAAATGGTTAAAATGAGAGGAAACCAATAGACATCCCCTGTGCTCCAGTGACTCAATGTCAAGAAAATACAAGAGAGGCCCCCAGCTCCTTGGTAGTAAATTTATGGGAGGTGATAAATGAGTGACACAAGGTGGGCACACACAGTTGGGCTGTGATCTGCACCACTGAGGGGGATAGCCACATTGATGAGATTACAATGGGGCACTGGAGCCCAGTAGGATATCTCATTTGATCTTTACCCTGGGAGATAGATGTCCACATTTTAGAGATAGCAGTTAAGATATTTGCCCAACAGTCACATAAATCAGTGTTTCCACTAGATATTCATAGGTGCTTAATGAATGTTTGTTGAAGGAAGGAAACAAGCATTCATTAATCACCAACTATGGGCTAGACACATCTCCGAATATGGAATGGATAGAAGGACAGATGGATAAACTGCCTCTTACTTAACACCTATTTGCAATGAGATGTGTCTAAATGTATGATATATGATATCTACTATCTATCTGTCAATACATACTGCCACCTCGCAAATCATGCCCTGACTTTCTTATAGCCTTACTTAGAGTTTCCAAAAAACATAAAGCCTGTTCAAATCTGACCTTGTGTCATCCATTTCCCATATTTCATAATTTAGGAGAAAAACTAATGAGCTTAGGGTCAGAAGACATGTATTCCATTCCTGGTTCTGAAAATTACAGTTCAGTAGCCATGGGCAACTCACTTCCCTTGACTGGGCCTTGGCTACCTCATCTATAAAATGGGCCTAATGATAATTATACTACCTACTGCAAGCTCATGATTGTGTATTAAAGAAAGTACTTTGTAAACTGTCAAGTATTTTATAAATGTAAGCTATTATTTTACCAACTGGAAAAGAGGTCTGCACTTATAGTTAGGAGTGATTTAGTTTCAAATACCTGCCTGCTATACTTATTAGCTTGGGGATCCTGGGAAGCTAGGTTTCCCCACCCAAATGAGGGTAATTGTATTTGGCATTATCTACCTCACAAGGGTATTTATTATATGAAAAGTATTTTTGCAAAATTAAAGATGATGACAAATATGTTAGTTATTATTAGGGAGAGTGCCTCTTACTTTGCCTTATATTATCTTGTGTTCAGAGACATCTAAATCTTTTGATCTCCCAGTAACTGACTTATTTCCTAGTGATTGTTAACCTTTAGCCCTCACTTCCTGCCTCACCATTAATCAAATCATTTTGGTTGATCTTCTGGCTCCAATTCTCTTATGCTGTAGTTTCTGTAAGGAAATACCTGGGAGTATGGAGAGCTTGGCTATATGGTTCCATCACTGAACCCCAGGAACCCCTAACTATCCCCAACAGATTCCTTTGCCTGTGGTAGCAGACCCAGAAAGGAAGCCCCCTAGAGACTAAGGCAACCCTCAGCCAGTGTGGTATGGAGTTGACTGTCAATATTGACTTTCCTGTCTAAGTTGTTTCTTTACTTAGTGGCAGAGATTGGATTCATAATCTCTATTGTTAACTTGCTGAAAGATGCCTTTAAGGCCCCTTAGTATATACCATTAGTATTTCCTTATTGCTAGGGAAACTCAGAGTCAGAGGAACTGGGTTTAAATCCTACGTCTGGCACTTTCTATGTGACTTTGTGCAAATCACTTCACCTTTCTAGTCATCAGTTTCCTCATCTGTTGGACTAGCTAGCTTCTAATGTCCCTTCTAGTGCTAAACCTATGATCCTAGGATTCACAAAATTTTAGATGTCATATAACCCAAGAGTTCTTAGCTGGGGTCCAGAGAATCCATGGATGGATTTCAAGGAGTCCATGAAAAAATTATATTACTCTCTAATTAAAATTGACCTTTGATTTCAAATCTGTTACTGGGATGGAGTATATAGGCCTTACCAGACTGCCAAAGGAGAGTTCATAGCACGAAAAAACTTAAGAACCTCTGATCTCAGACAACCTCTTCAGTTTACAGCTGAGAAAACTGAGGCCCAGAGAGAAGTACAGTCCACTGTACCATTTTGCCTTTTGTCTACCTTTTTCTCCTTAGTAGCTAGCAAAATATTTTGGGGAAAAGAAAACCCATCTTTTATCTACTTGAATGAAATTAAAGTACATTTTGTCTATACCCAGATCTAAATCTAGACCTATGTGTAGGAATATTGGAATACCCATGGGTCAGGTTCAGATTAGTAGCAAAGGTAGAGAAGAAAATGACCCCATTAATTAAATTAAATTGAATTAAAGTTGGGCATGAAGCTTATTAAAGAAGCAGGGTAAACTTCAGATGGGTGGTCTGGGATGTAGATGCAAATATTATCTCTTTGCTACCTGTAGCATTTCTTTATAATTCCACCAATCACTCCCTATAGCATCTCCCTCCGACCCCTACACACACACACACACATGCACTCCCAGGAAAGAATAAGTTTGCTGAAAGGAGGAGGTCCAGGGAAAGGTAACTTCACTGGCAGTCAGTGAAGAAGAGTCCCTTGCCATCTCTGGTCTCAGAGATTGAATGGCTACCCCACCCAATGCTTTTGGACAGTTACCTTCCCAAATTCCAAATGGATGACAGTAAATATGTATGGGTGGCCCTGGAGAGTGATCTTCCCTCTCATTCAGTGTCTGTGATTTAACCAACACTTGATCTAGCTTATTGTCATCCAGAGTATGGTTTGGCTAATCAATGGTGTCTCATATGGGTCATGGACACTGAAGAATCATGTAATCAAAGAGATTAGACTCTGCCTGGGCTCAGACATTCCAGCAGCATCTGAGCCATGGGGGGAAAGAGCAGCTCAAGTTCATGGATTGGCCAAGGCTGCCATTGTGCCACAAGTATCCCTATGTGCTACTTCTGAATCAACCGCTTTACCCTCATCTCAAACAAAATAAATGCCCTCCCCCCTTTTGATCTCCCCTTTATGTGTTGCCTTCCACCATTAGGATGTAAGCTCCTTGTTGGCAGGAACTATCTTTTTGCTTGTATTTCTATTTTCAGCATTTAGAATAATGCCTGGCACACACTAAGCCCTTAAATACTTGATTTGTTGATTAGGAGCCATGCTAACAGGCAACTAGGTGGTGCAGTAGAATGCTAGCCTTGGAGTCAGAAAGACTGAGTTCAAATCCTACCTCATACTAGCTATGTGACCCTGACCAAGTCACTTAACTTCTATTTGCCTCAATTTCCTTATCTGTAAGATGAGGAGAATAATAGCATCTCAGTCTTTGGGTTGTTTTGAAGACCAAACGAGACAACATATAATTGCTTTGCAATCCTTAAAAATTTGTGTAAATACTAGCTATCATTGTTCTATGTAAAGCTCTTCGCAAATCTTAAAATACAATATAGTTGCTAGGTGGTAATTATTCTTCTTCTTACCCTCTGTGTACCTGAGCGTCTTTGGTTACAAAATACCTATTTCCTTTCTTAGAACAATGTAGCAATTAACCTCTAGAGCATGCAGTGGAGAAAATCCAAATGAACCAATCCCACATTACTTAGAGCAAGCTCCCTGGTGCATCTGGAAGAGGAGCTAAATGTATGTGAAAGCGAGGGAATCTAGGTTAAAAAACAAAAACAATCTTATCAGCCCCCTCCTTTCAGTCCCAGGGGGTGGAAATCATCAAATGTTAGAGATGGGACGAATGTCAAAAAGCTCTTGGTCCAACTTCCTCATTTGGTGGATAAGAAGACTATGACCCCGAGATGATGGGTGATGTATCTAGGGTACACAAGCTAGTGAGGGGTAGATGGAGAGATGGAGATGGGACTAAAACAGGTCACAGGACAAGAGAGAGCTAGAAGGGACCTCAGACACCCTTATTTTAAAGTGAGAGTCTGAAATTCAAGTACAGTTTTCCCATCCATATCACAATTTTCCCACTGTGGTTTCAATATATCTCCGGTTGACCTAAGAAATCAAATGGGAATTTGGGGGAGTTTTGTGGAGCTGCAGAAGACACAGAGCCTATGACCAAATACTTAACCCAAAATTTTACAATAAGGTACTGCAAACAACCCATAAAAGCAAAAGAAGAAATTCAGACTTCTTCTCTAGTATGATTTTTTTACATGGATTTTCCAGATCATGGGAGCTCTGTGCCCCTAAACGCAGGAATGTGGAGGAATAACTGTAGGTTAAAGGTTCACTTAAGGGCACACAGGTAGTAATTATCAGAGGCGGAATTTGAACCCAGGTCCTCTGCCCTGCTCTTCCTAGGTCTCTTGACTATTGGATCAGTGTTTTCTCTATTATACCACATAACCTGAAGGATAAAAGCTCTGCATTTCAGCTATTTCTGTAAGAAGGCTGCTTGACTTGCCTCAATGTTCTTTCCAAGCAGAAATGACAGTTTTATCCAAAACACCTGCTGCCTCTAGGCTTTGACAACCAGAAACCCGTTTCCCATTACTGCCTGTTGTTTTGTTTGGAGAAGACAAATGAGCATTTTAAAGATTGATGTGTAACTTCTATTCTGTGGCTTTTATGCAAATCTCCTGGGCTAAATTCTGTTCTCAGTTCTGTATGGAGGATTTCCACTTTAATAGCTTAGGTCCTCTGTTCAGAAATTTGTCTCCTTTCTTGTTTCTATTACAAACAGAATTCATAGAATAGAAATATTAAAGAATAATAGATTGAGAACAGGAAGAAACTTTTGCAATCATGTAGTTGGGGAATCAGCAAATTACTTTCCAGGGGCTAAATCTAGCCACTACCTGTTTTTGGCCAGTCTAGTGAGCTAAGAATGATTTTTTTTTTACATTTTAAAATAAAGTTTCATTATATTTTAAAACTAGTTTTTAAAAATCTTACCCTATGGACCATACAAAAACATGTGCTGGGCAGGATATGGCTCTTGGGTTGTAGCTTGACAATTCCTGAATTCTAGTCTAACTCCTGAGGCCCACACATATTGGCTAAGTGATTTGCCCTAGGTCACACAAGAAAGTGGCAAAGAGAATATTTGAACCCAGATCCTTTGACTCCAATTCAGCTCTCTTTGGACTGTACCATACTGTGTGTGAGAGATAGTAGAGACTTCTGAATGTAGAGCATAGACTGTTAGAGCTAAAATGACTGTTAGAACATAGAATTTTTGAACTAAAGTGGACATAGGAATGTAGAATGTTCAAACATAAAATTTTAGAGGCCTAGAAAGCACTGGAAAAGGACTCTAGATCTTTGAATATCAGAACATAAAATATAGAATGCTGGAACATGTACACTTAGGGAAAGAAAGGGACTTTAGCAACCATACCTCATTCTCATGTTGCCATTGAGAATATCTTCCCCAGTGTGCATGGAGCTACAGTCATAAATGTGTCATCTTTAGTAAAATAAATTGAAAAGTGATCACTATCTGAGTCATCTCTCTAGAAAGCACATATATGTAGCAAGAAGACTAGGTTGGGAATGAGAAGACCTTTCTCCACCATTTACTAGATCATCTACTTCTATGAACCTTGATTTCCCCATCTGTATAATGGAGGGTAATATTACTTGCCTAACTTACCCACTTGTAAGGGTCAAAAAAGACAGTGTATATTGAAAGTGCTTTGTAAACTATAAGCTGTTGGTGAGTCATTTTTCAGTCATGTCTAACTTTTTGTGACCCCATTGGGATTTTCTTTGGCAAAGATACTGGAGTGATTTGCCATTTCCTATTCCAGCTCATTTTACTGATGAAGAAACTGAGGCGAGCAAGGTTAAGTGACTTGCCTAGGGTCACATGACTAGAAAGTGTCTGAGGCTGGATTTGTACTCAGGAAGATAGATGAGTGAGTCTTCCTGACTCCAGATCTGGCACTCTAGTCATCGTATCACATAGGTGCTCTTTATAAACTATAAAGGGGTATGCAAATGTGAGCTGTTTGCCACCATTACAACAACTACTTCCACCTTTCTATTTCTATACCTTTTAAGTTATATAGAAGGTTGTCCTCACAATAACCCTTTGAAGAATGCAGGGCAAGTCTTATTTTCTTCATTCTATAAATCAAGAAATTGAGATTCAGAGAGTTAAAGTGCAATCAATCAATTTTTGTGCCTACTATTTGCCAGGTACTATGCTGAGTGCTGGGTCATCTACCTCCAGAGAGAGGGTAATTTATCATTCTGTTTCTGATACTTTCCAAGGAAAGAAATTTCACTGCTCCTAAGCCTAGCCTAGTGTTTAAGAACCTTTCCTAATGGGAAATTTTCTGCTGTTGTTTATTTAAATCTCTCCCAAAACACTCAAACACTGGTTCTACATTTCTTATCATTAGCCTTCATATTCACTCATTCAGAAAGCGTTTGAAGGTCCTATTAGGCACTGTACTAGATGCCAGAGATAGAAACACAAAAATGAAATAATCCTTGTCCTCAAGCCGTTTACATTCTTTTGTTGAGGGAGGGGGTGCACAAAAAGATAAATACAAAATATAGACTAAGTCAATACAAGGTAATTTCTGAGGTGGGGTGAGGAGGGGCACTAGTGATTGGCGGACATTAAGATAAGTCTTATGTAGGAGGTGACATTTTGCTGCAGTTAAGGAGTCCCATTTCACTCTCCTTGAAGACCCTGTTTTGTATTCCTTCAATTGGATGCATGATTCCCTCCAACTCATTTTAAAATTTCTTTGTCCCCTTAACTCAAAGAACTCCCAGACACATAGATACGTGTGCTTCAGGACATTCTTTAGTGCTAACATAATGAGAGTCGACACTGAAGAACCTTCTGGTTCTGTCCCAAGACACACATAAGTACAATTAAAGCTACAGAAATTTAACAGATGGAAGATTAAACTGACAGAATTTGCATGCCAGAAGACTAACTCAGCAGACTGTGTAGTACCTGAGGATTTTCTTTATAGAGTTTTTTTCAGGACCTCTTGTCTATAGCAATATTAGCTTATGCTCACTTAGAGCTAAAGATACTCTTCCAGTGCCTCATTGTGTGTGGAGGTGATCCTAGGTTTTCAAAGGCTAAGGAATGGATCACAAGGCAGTTGCCACCAAGCTGAGAAAAGTTTCAAGAGCAAGCTCAGGGAGATTGTGTAAATCCATTGTCTAAGGATTAGCCTTCCTGAATTCTGTGAGTCTCATAATCAGGTTGGGTACAAGGTGATGAATGTTTTGGTAAAGGCAACTTTGAAAGACATCTATTAAGATAATCAGCATCAATGGAGGAAATAACCACAGTGATCTCATACTGATACGATCACAGATCCTTGAAAAATGAAATAGTATGAAGGAAATGAGAGAGAGAGACAGACACAGAGAGACAGACACAGACACAGAGAGAGACAGAGACAGAGACAGAGAGACAGAGAGAGATAGAGACAGAGACAGAGAGAGGGTGTGTGTGTGTACACATGTGCACAGGTTTCCAGGGTTGTTGTGAGGGAAATGCTTAGTAAACTTAAGACACCTCCATAAATGGCACTTTTCGGTCATAATAATAACCCTACGAAGCACCCAGGGACAGGATTATTATTTCTATTTTGTAATCAAGGAAATTGTGGCCCAGGGAATTCTGGGAGCATAGAATTTCAGATGGATTTAAGTCCACCTGAGCACTAATTCCATCCATAACTTCCCCAGCAGAAAGTCTTCCAATTTCTTCTAAAAAAGCACCAATGATGAACCTATAACTCCTAGAAGTAACCCATTCCTCTTTTAAATAACTCTGACTAGTTAAGTGGTTTCTCTAAGGTCTTAACTCTGATAAATGACAGAGCCTGGATACCAGCCCAGGCCTTTTGACTCCAAGGCTAGAGTTCTTTCCATATCACCTCCTTGCCTCTCCCCCTCACATGTGCTAGTGGGACTGGTCTACTATATGTACTAGAAACATACAGAACTAAATGTACTCGCATAGAGTATCCACACCCCTATACAGGGGTTTGAGGTGGAAGGATGATTGGTGTGATTAGCTCTTTCCTGACCTAACGCCCAAATTAACCCTTTTATAGAATATTTACCTCCTTCACATGAAAATGTCAATAATCTATTTTACTTTTAGTGCTCCAGAAATTTGAGCGAGCCCCAGAATATAAGATTATCTTCAATGCCAATGACACTATGGTGGTTCAATCTAAAACTGTGAAAGGGGAGTTTCCACTGATGCAGTGCCTCTCAGGTAAGAACAGTGTTGTTTCTTTGGTGAGATGATGGCGGGAAGGGGGGGAGGAGGGGGGGCATAACATGGGGATTATCTTGCACTTTCCACACTAAAAAAAAAAAATCAAAGACACAGTTACTGTTTTTGTACTTTGAAGAATGTACACGTCAGCGGGCCTCACTCTCTGCTACCATAGGAGCCTGTGGCTCTCTTGATGCTGGTTCCCAGGTATGGAGAGATAAGAAATATAACTTTAAAGCAGGGATTTTTAACCTGGGGTTACCAGCCTCCCAGAGGTCCACTGGTAATTTCAGCGGCGCCATGAACTTAAATAAGAAAAAAATAAATCTTTATTTTCACTAGCCTCTAACTAAAATTTAGCTCTTCCTTCAATAATTTAAACAATTTTTTTTAAGGAGTGAAGAGGCCCATAGGTTTCACCAGATTGCTTAGCAGGTCCATGGCAAAATAAATAAATAAATATTAAGAACACCTGTTCTACAAAATTTATCAGAAAGCTGTGATATATTGGAAATAGATCTAGATATGGGCTCGAAGGACATAGGTTTGAAATATGGTTTTGCTACTCATTGCCTCTTCCAAGGAGAAAGGACTTTGGATTGAAAATAATGACACAAAAATGGCTAATTGGGATGTGTTACACAGGATAAACATGGAGACAATAGATGAATACCCAGCATCCTACACATGAACAATGTCCCAACATACTGGCAGATGTGATTGCTAAACCATTTCTGGTGATCTTTGAAAGACTAGAGAAAGGGAGAGACACTTCAAGCTTAGAGAAGGGTGTCAGCATTTTAAAAAAAGGAAAGAGAATGAAATCTGCAAATAATAGACTCATGAGGTCAATTTGAATTCTTGGAAAATTTTAGATTTATTATGAAAGGGATAGTTATTGAACATACACAAAAGAGAATGGTAATCATAAAGAGCCAACATGACTTCATTAAGAATACATCAATGCTGGACTAACCCCAGTTCCTTTTTGATAAGATTGCTGGTTGGATAGACTAACAGAATGCTGTAGATGTGATTTATTCAGAATTTAGAAAGTATTTTGACAAAATCTCTCAGGCCATACATGGGGATAAGGAGGAGAGAGGTGAACTTGACGGTAGTATACAATGGGATTGATTCAGAACTGGTTGAATGGTTGGACTCAAAGAGGAGTCACTAATACTTTGAGTTCCACCAACTCAGATATCCCTCCTTGACTTTCCTAGAGAATTTGTACTTTGCCTTATATAATTCAACATTGTTATAAGTTACTTAGATAAAGGTGAAGATGGAATCTTTATCAATTCTATAGGTGACATGGAACTTATGAGATCCAGCCAACATTCTGTTCTAGTCTAGTGTATTTTAGTTCAAAATCTTGTTGGATCCCACTATTTAGTGTATTTGCTATCCCTACTGGTTTCAGAAAGTCTGCTTGAACTTCTGGAATTCTCAATACGTGAGACCAAATATCTACATATGCATGCCAAATTTCATTAAAAGCCATTTAAAAACTATAAAAACTTGGCCATTTGAAAGATGAAATTGCCTACTATTTTGTTTAGAGTTAGCAGACAATTACAAATTAAAGTATTTCTTGATAGAGTTTATACGTCTTTCACCTTTGATTCCAATTTATGTTCTTCAAAAATTAAAGTGGAATAAACATACAAACTGATAGCAATAAAATACCACATATACTACCACTATCTTTTGTTGAAATCAGAATTGTATAGACTCCTCAGAGAACACGGAATGTTAGAGTTGGAAGGGATGAAAGTATAGAATATATAGCAAAATGCATTTGGTTATAGGAATGTAACAGCAAGCACCCTAGCACACCCAGGATGATCTGCTAGAGCAGGTTCTTTGATCTGCTTTTCTAGGAAAGACTGCTCAAAAAGGGGTTAACAATCCTACTTTTAATTACATTCTCTAGTTCAGGGGAAAGGTCAGCATCCTGAACATCAGCAAAAATACAAGCAGAGAAATTGGCATAAAGACCAATAGACAGGGCTCTGACAAGCTGAATCAAAGCAATATTTCTATACACACTTTATGTACACTACTAGATATAGAGAGACTTTACATCTGAGCAATTGGGGTGGGGGGCTGCACATACGGCTCCTCAGAGTCTTGACCAGGAAATCAAACCGTCCTTTTCATAAGTGAACCCCCAAAGCAAAATACCAACTCAGAGTATTTATACATTTCTCAGAGCCCGAAGGCATCACAACCCTTGCGACTCAGTGCCTAATTAGGTTAGTACCAAAAGGTATGAAAGCCTTCCTACAAACAAGCCTCCCCTAAGTAAGCTTCTCTTTAAGCAAGTTCCTCCATCAATGTGTTCTATGTGATTCAGAATGTATCACAGCTGAGCACATGGACCTATTAATGGGTGGGGAAGATCTTATATCCCACAAACATTACAGGGAGCCCTTAAAGATCATGTGGTACAACTGTCATTTTATAAATAATGAAACCAAGGCCCCCAAAGGTCAAATAACTTACTCATGGTCACAAGTATTTTAATAGCAGATATAAGGCTACAATCCAGACCTCCTAATGACCAGTTTACTATTCTTTCCACTGCCTCATGTTAATGTTTCCAAAATGATGACAAGGCAGCTGAAATACCCTAAGAATTCAACCTAAGGAACAAGAAATTAGCCTAGTCACCAAAATGCAAGGGCAAATAGGACAGTTTTGTAGCTCTGGGCAAATCCCTGAGCCTGTCTGGACCTCCGTTTTCTTCTCTATAAAAAGAAGGCTTGGGTTCTGTGGCTTCTAGGGTTCCTTCCGGCTATAAATCTATAGTGCTGTGATCCTGTGGTCATGCCATATGAGCATCATTTGAAGAAAATGGGAATGTTTAGCTTAGAAAAGAGAAGACAAAGCAGACATAACAGCTGCTTTCCAGTATTTGAAGCGTTACTACTGCTACTACTACTATTATTACCACTGCTGCTACTACTACTACTACCATTATTTATACTATTACTACTGCTACTATCACTATTAATACTACTAATAATAGTACTAGTTTTGCTACTACAACTAGTAGTATTACTATTAATGTTACTGCTGCTACCACTATTACTACTACTAGTAGTGTCACTACTAGTATTACTTATACTATTGCTACTAATACTACTACTAGCATGACTACCACAACTCTTACTACTACTAATTTACTACTCCTACTGCTACTACTACTCCTACTGCTACTACTACTACTACTACTACTACTACTACTACTACTATTACTACTACTACTACCACTACCACTACTACTACTACTACTACTACTACTACTACTACTACTACTATTACTACTGCTACTATTACTACTACTACTACTACTACTCCTACTACTCCTACTGCTACTATTACTACTACTGCTGCTGCTGCTGCTGCTACTACTACTACTACTACTACTACTACTACTACTATTACTACTACTACTACTACCACTACTACTACTACTGCTACTATTACTACCTGTCTGACTACAACATCCAGAAAGAACCTACCCTCCATCTGGTCCTGCATTTTAAAGGTGGTATGCAGATCTCTGTGAAGACGTTGACAGGCATGACTGTCACTCTGGAGGTAGATCCTAGTGACACTATTGAGAATATAAAGGTCAAATTCCAAGACAGAGAGAGCATTCCTCTTGGCCAGCAGAGGTTCATCTTTGTGAGACTGTGGGCAAATCAGTCATCTGGCTTCCATTTCCTCGTCTGTAAAATAGGGAAAAAATAGTTGCCCCACGTGCCTCATTGAGTGGCAGTGGGAATCAAAGTAAGATCAATGTGTTTTGTGGCCATAAATCAGCATTATGGGTGTGAGTTTCTTCTTTTTTCCCCTGGTATTTCTAGACTGTTCTATCGATGAGTCTTGCACCTTCCTCACAGTGGCCGAGACTGGATCTGATGCTGTATGTGATTTCTATGCTGGCACATATGTCAACATTGATTGTGTAGCTTCCAGTGAGGTCAGTGGAATCTGTTGCTTTTCAGTCTGACACCAATTCTTGATAATCTCTTTGTCTATAACTAATGGCACTTTATGACTCTGGAGATGTCAGTTTGACCTAGTAACAAAATCAGCCCAGCAGACCTAACCCTAAAACAGAAATTATCATGTGAACTAAGCCTGCTCATATGAACCCATCCATTGACTGAATTTCTTGAGAGCACCACCAATAGCGAGTTAGTTCATAATATATATTCAGCACCCACTGTGTGCTATGTCTGTGTCCTCTACTATTTGATAGGTAGTAGAGATCAGGATTATCCCCTAACATAGGCAAAGGAGGTAACTTAGATGGATACATAGAGATTTATCTCTATATACAGAGAAATAAAATAAAATCTATATGAATATAATTACATAATTATCACCTAATTAACTAATATAAAATACTTTTTATTAATGCCTA
>CM053580.1:507427089-507450419 GCA_028627135.1 Pseudochirops cupreus
AATATATTAATGTAGCATACTGTTATATCATATGTATGATTTATATTACCACAGAATATATATACCATATAATATTAATACATATTACTAGATATACACACATGTGTATATGTATTATAAATATATATAATGTGTATGTGTGTGTGTTTATTACACACACACATATAAAGCCACCTAGGATAATTATACTCATAAGCTCCACTGAGATTTTTTTTTGTGGAGAGGGGATTGAATATATGTTGTTGAATGTGAATATGAATATGTTGTTGTTGTGGCAAAGGATCATAGATTTAGGGCTATGTATGACTTCAAGGGTACATAAAAGCCCCCAACAGCTCCCCAACTAGTATGTATGACGTCAGAAGTTCTCATTGGTAGAGACTCACTCCTTAGCATTTATCAGTGGTTCTCAACCTTCCTAACACCACAATCCTTTAATACTCATATGTGGGCGTATCTGCATGTGGGCAGACCCGCCTGGAGATGGATAGAGGAGCAGTGTCTTGGTTCCTAAGACCATTGGAAAAATGTGTTTTCCTATGGTCTTAGGCGACCCATGTGAAAGGGTCGTTCGACCCCCAAAGGGGTCACAACCCACAGGTTGAGAACTGCTGATTTAGATGGATGCATCCTATTAAAATAGGACTTATGTTCAAAAGTTCTAAATTTAGTATTCATCAACCAAAAGAACAAACACTTTTTAAAGAACCAAACATTTTAAAATGATATTTGTACTCCTTACGTCCCATGCCTTGAATGTATTTCCTCTTTACCTTTGCCTCTTGAAATCCCTAGGTTTTTTAGAGGCTCAACTAAAATTCTACCTTCTACAGGAAGCCTTCCCTGATTTCCCTTCCTCACCAAAGTTGCCTTGTATATATTTTCTCTATATTTGTATACCTATATGTGTAATTATGTATGTATGCACACACACAAATGTATAGATAGGTAGAGTGTTGAACTTGTAGTCAGGAAGACAGGAGTTCAAATCCTACCTTTGAGCACTTATTTGCTATGTGACCTTGGATAAGTTGCTTAATTTCTCAGTCTCAATTGCCCTCCTGTAAATTCCACCTACCACACTGGGTTGTTGTGAAGAGAGATCATATAGGTACAGTATTCTGCAAAACTTGAAATATTGTTAACACTCAGGTCCCCATAATTTAGAGGATATCTAGTCTAACCTCCCCATTCCATGGAGGAAAGGAATGGGCAGTGGGACAAACATTGTCCAAGCACTACAGAACCAGTCACTGAGACTCTTTCTTTCCCCAGGAACAAGATACCCTGGGAAACACTGCTGCCACCAGCTTTGAACAGCTGAACTGTCTTCTTAAAGTGAAGAATGATGATAAAGCATCTGTGACTGTATATTTGAAAAAAGGTATGTTTTCAGGGGGATGCCTTAGTGCCCTTTGGAAGTGATTCATTTTCCTAGCACTGGGATACCCTTAGAGAGACTTTTAATTGGGGCTGGATTCAGTTTGGCTGTATTTCTGAAGAGAATGGTTTTATGGAAAAAGTCAGAAGGATGCAGGAGAGAGATAGGTTCTCCCATGTCATAAATAAATATTTATTGAAGACCTACTGTGTATGGGCAAAAGGGGATAGATACAAATTGATATAATACACAGCCCCCTGGGGCAGCTCCATGGCGCAGTGAATACAGCACCAGCCCTGGAGTTAGGAGAACCTGAGTTCAAATCCGGTCTTAGACACTTAACACTTACTAGCCATGTGACCTTGGGCAAGTCACTTAACCCCAACTGCCCTCCAAAAAGCAAAACAAAACAAAAAAAATAATACACAGCCCCCAACCTTGAGTTAGGTGGTCCAGTGTTTAAAGCCCCTTGGCTTAGAGTCAGGAAGACCTGAGTTCAAATCCTCTTTTGGAGACTTACTAGCTGTGTGATCCTAGGCAAGTCACTAAATCTTTCTGAACCTCAGTTTCCTTATCTGTAAAGTTAGACTCAGTGGCCCTTAAGGTCTCTTTCAGTTCTAGATCAAGGATCCTATGCTTTGGGTATGGTCATCCCTCTGAAACTTCCATTCCAGGGGGAAGGTTTGTCATGATTGAAATCTAACAAAAAAGGTAAGCTGTAGCAAGTTTCTCTGAGCAAGATATCATTTATTAACAGGGTCATGCTATTTGATGATAAAGGGTCAATGGCTTGGCTCCATTTATGCCAGTGACCCTGAGCAAAAGGACAGCTCTTCTTTTCTAGGTTTGGGGGAGTACAGAACAAAGAGAAGAATTAGGTAGATGACATCATGGGATTGGAGACAACATGATTGGTTGGAAGTTTAGTAATGAGGGTCTAGCAACGACCCCTCCTTCCTCCTTGTAACTAAGAAGTGTTCATTGTTTGAGTATAGCTGCAAGGTTTAGAGATAAAGGACCAGAGTTTTTGGACAGCAAACCAGACATCCTTTAAGGATAGCTTGGTGGTATAAAGATACAAGACCCGAATCTCTTGTGTTCAGAGCCATCCGCCAAAGTTAAGGTTGAATTTCTTGAGGCAAGAATAGAACAGTGATTAGCAAGAGAGCTGAACTTTTAAACTTATCCCATTGCAGACCAGCTGAATCTCTGATATAATCTCTGACAAAGAACGATGACTTAAGCAGTTAAGGGACAAAATCAATTAATTGTAAATAGGATAAATAAGGAAATGATACAGGATCAATTCAACCTTCTTAGGTTGAATGATCATTTCTCAGGAGGTTTGCAGTGGGGATTCTCTTTTAACCATTGAGATTACTTTCAACTCTGAAATTGTGGGATTCTGTGAGACCTTAGGGAAGTCACTTATGGCTCTGAACTTCTCTCTCTTGACTTTGAAAAGGATGGTGTTAGTGTTATTGACATTATTGACTTATTGGCACTCGAACTCAGGTTTGTGAGGAACTTTGGAAGTCATAGTGAAATGCAGAAATGGAAGTGATTATGGTTATAATTACTTGCTTTTGCTACCTCATCAGAGGTAGCCTCCTTATTGAAGGATTTCATCTGAGGATGGAAGGAAAAAACTCGTGTGAATATGTAGACATTCTCTTCTAAGCATAAATGTGTGAGATTTGATCAATACATGTCATCCCATCTCTGCTGTTCTATGACTTGGAGTAAGTCATTGAGTTACCTCATCTGTAAACTGAGAGGATTTAGACTAGACGGCCATTTCTTTTCTTTTTTTGTTAAATTTTTTTGGCTTTTTGGAGGGCAATTGGGGTCAAGTGACTTGCCCAAGGTCACACAGCTAGTTTTCGTGTTAAGTGTCTGAGGCCAGATTTGAACTCAGGTCCTCCTGACTCCAGGGCTGGTGCTCTATTCATTGTGCCACCTAGCCACCCCTAGATGGTCATTTCTTACGTGACAGCTAGGTAGGGTAGGAGATAGAGTGCTGGGCCTGGAGTCAAGAAGACTCATCTTCTTGAGTTCAAATCTAGCCTCAGACACTTACTAGCTATGTGACCCTGGACAAGTCGCTTAATCTTGCTTGCCTCAGTTTCCTCATCTGCAAAATGAGCTAAAGAAGGAAACAGCGAAACCACTCCAGTATCTTTGCCAAGAAAACCCAAAGTGGGGTCACAAAGTCGGACATGACTGAACAACAACAAAAATTATTTAATGTTTGATGTAAGAATGCAAACTTCTTGAAGGGCCTTTCTTTGTATCTCCAGTGCTTAGCCTAGTGTCTGGCAAAGAGTAAGCACTTAATAAATGCACGTTGGGTGATCGTGTAGTACAAGCACTGGATTTGGGCACAGGATAAATCAGGGTTTGACTTCTAGCTCTAATACTGACTAGCTGGGTGACCCTGAGTAGTAAATGATCCTACCTCTCAATTTTCTCCTCTAGGTGGTATCACAGTAGACAAAGTTCTGGGCCTGGAGTCAGAGAGACCGGAGTTCAAATCTGACCTCAGACACTTAGCTAACTGGGACTATGGACAAGGAATATAATCTCTGCCTTAGTTTTCTCAACTGTACAATGGGAATAAAATAGCATCTATCTCCCTGGGGTGTTGGGAGGATCAAATAAGACAGTATTTATAAAGCTTAGCATAGCTCTGGGCACGTAGTAGGTGTTTAATTTGTTCCTTCCCTTGTCTGTACTCTCTGTTTCACAGGGATATTACAGCAAAAGTGTTTGGTCAAACCTCAAGTACTATGAAATGAGTTATTATTTTGAAGATGATATAAAAGTCCTCTTCCAATAGGATGTGAAGGTGACTTCTGGCTTAAAAAGACAGCAGGGGGAAGGGAAAGGTACCTACTATGCACCAGCACTGTGCTATGGGCTTTACAGATAAATTCCTCACAGCAACTCTGGGAGGTAGACAGACAGATGAGAAAACTGAGGCAGACAGAGATTAAGTGACTCACCCAGGGAAACAGAGCTAGTAAGTGTCTGAGGCCAGGTTTGAACTCAGATCTTCTTAACTTTGTCTGCTGTACCACCAATTGTTTCACAGAATTAGATCTTTGGCTGATCTTATGGCAAGCTCTGCTAAGGTACTCAGTGTGGTCCACTGAATGTTCATGGTCCTATGACCAGCCTACCCATATTTGATAGCCTTACCTTTGGGTCCAAATCAGGGTCTGGTGGGGTTTTCGGCCACAAAGATTCTGGAAGGCTAACCATCAGGCCAGAAAGAGGTTTTTGATCAACATCAAGATGAAAGCATAAATTGAAATATTGAAGTGTTGCTGTGTTTAAGGTGGCCCAGAGCAAGCACTCCAAACTTCAGGGAAAGTCCATCAGTGCTGAAAGACTTCATGGGAGTGGTGCTCACCATCCCTGGAGCTATGGTATCAGCAGCCTAGTAACCCCTGCTATTGTCTTAGTATCTCATTGGGTCAGAGAACCATAAAGTAAGGATATGAAAGTCCTATTTATCTCTATGTCAACTCATCATGGTCCTTACCTCTAAGCAGGACCCTTTATGATCCTCAAAAACAGATCCTGTCTTTCAATTCAACTTGCACCGGGAATACAAAGAATTGTGGATCCGCCATTTAACACCTGTGTGACTTTGGTCATCTCTTTTTGGGCCTCTTTTTCTTTATAAAACAATGAGATTGGACAATCTCTTTTAAGATTGCTTCAAAGCTATGGGTTTTCCAGTAGCCACGTATGGCTGTGAGAGTTGAACTATAAGGAAAGCTGAGAGTCACAGTATCACTGCTTCTGAATTGTGGTGCTGGAGAAGACTTTTCAGAGTCCCTTGGACAGTAGAGGAGATCAAATCTATCAGTACTTAAAGAAAGTAGGTCAGGCTATTTATTGGAAGGTCAGATATTGAAGTTGAAGCTTAAATATTTTGGCCACATAATGAGAAAACAGGATTACTTGGAAAAGACCCTGATGTTGGGAAAGATTGAAGGCAAGAGAAAAAAGGGATGGAAGAGGATGAGATGGATAGAGAGTGTCACAGAAACAATGACCATGACCTTGGACAGACTTTGAAAGGTAATAGAGGATGTGCTATGGACCATGGAGTCATGAAAAGTCATATGTGACTCAATTACTGAACAACAACCAAAAAAGCTCTAAATTCTGAGTCTTTCTCTTATTTCTTACATCAGATTAAGCTCCTCTAGAAGCTGGGAACAGTAACAAGCCAAGTAAGTAATGAGCTTAGTGTGTTCCAGGTCTGCGCCCTCACTTGACCAGTGCTACCATTTTGGGCTAATATCAAGGGTCATATTTTATGAATTTTCCATTTTTATTTTCGTTTTCCTAATGCTTCAGGTGAGATAACCTCTGAGGTCCTTTCCAACTCTGATATTTTCTCTTCTAAGTCAGGTTCATCTGCTGCCTGGCTACTCAATTCTGCTTTGGCAGAGGGTATGTGAGGGAGTGGGCACCATATAATTGGACTTTTAAATCTCTCATTTCTAAGATTGAATGCCATGGTAACAAGAAACCTGGAGCTGTTGCCTGAGTATTTTTATGCTGATTATTTTTACTGATTGTTTTTTTTTAAGTAAAACATTTATAAGCACAAGAGTACAAATTTCGCTTTTTTAGAAAAAAATGTTCTTTAAAAATACAGCTTGGCCTTTGCTCTTGATTTCAGAAATGCAATTTCATTTTACTAAGATCTTTTTTGGTTGTTATTTTTAGTTAGAGGAACATAGGTTTAGAGCTGAAGGGGACCTGAGAGATCATGGCATGTAGCCCTCTCAGTTTACAGATGAGGAAACTGAGGCCCAGAAAGCTTGTGGCTGCTCTGAGGTCATAGAAGGAATAAGTATGTGTGTTCAATGTGTGTCATTTTAGGAACAGTCACAAGAGAAGTCATTTTACTTCCCTTTCTCAAAATTAAATAAAGAAGCTAATTTCTTTTGAGCAAAATATACAACCTTTGTTGCTATGCATGACCCTCCTTGAAGCAAGCAGCCATTGAGGTTGTTGGAATGTGAGGCTGAAGAAGTAAGGCAGGCCAAGGAACAGCCCTTGTGCTAGGCTTCCTTTGGACTGAAAGGGCGAAAGGAGATGACTTAACACAATACTGTAATTAGCAGATGCCTGATCAATGTTGGATTTGAATTTGGTACACAGATAGGCTTGTATCTTGAGATTGTTCCTCATCACTAACCATGTGATGAGTGTAGCTACAAGGAAAAGATACCTGTAATTTGTTTTTTTGGGGGGCAGTATATTTAGGAGCATTTAAGTGGTAACCCTAATGCTAGCAAAAGCCAGCTGGTACTTTGTGAAACTGGGCTAGGAGAATTAATGGGGTAGCATGGAAGGAGAAACAGAGATTGTGGTCAGGGTGGTTCTGCTAGTGTGTGTGTGCGTGTGTGTGTGTGTCTGTATACACATAGTAATAGAGAGGATAAGTAAGGGTGAATTATGAGTGCAGAGATTCAGCAATGTAGTGTATCTGGGACTTAGCAAGAGAGGAGGGGGAGTCACTTTAAGGTAATTGTGAATGGATAGGGTTGAGGCTTGGGAAACCCTGGTGTCTTAAGAGAATGGCCAGAAACATATCAGGGAGTAAAAGTAGAAATTGTGTTTAAGGGTAGGACAGAGACCTGGATATTAGTGCCCTCCCTCTGTTCCTGATTCTGTTTATTACCGATATACTATGAACTATGATGGAAAAACTGCAAGATAAGATTATATCCAGGAAAGCATATCTGAGTCATAACTAATGCTGCTCCCTGGGTTCTGCTTCTGATGGCTCTTGTGCTGGGGGTAGGAGAACAAGGCAATTAGGAAGTGGGCTCTGGTACTAAATTCAGGGTGCTAGTCAACTGGCAGCAAGCCTGACTTTATGTGGAATAGTAAAATTTGTGGGATTTTAAAAGCTTTTCCTGTCCCCACTACCCCCAATCTCTCCCATTCACCAGTCACACCATTAGAGCTAGGTGGCACAATTGATAAATGTGCTGGACCTGGAAGCAGGAAGATCTAAGTCCAAAATCTGAATCAGACCCGTATTAGCTTTATGACTCTTGGGCTAAGGCATCTTCTTTTGACCTCTCTGAACCTCAGATTCATCATCAGTAAAATGGGAGTAAGAAGAGCACCTACCTTCCATAGCTGTCTTGAGGATAAGATAAGATAGTATTTGAAAACTTCTTTGCAAACCTTAAAGCATTATATAAATAATAGTTATCATAATGACATGATTATGACATATTGCCATTCAAGAATCATTTTCCTCACAACTCTGCTAACTGTGTGACCTTGGGTAAGTCACTTGACACTGCCCCAGTTTCCTCATATATAAAATGAACTAGAGAAGGAAATGGCAAACCACTCTGGTATCTCTGCCAAGAAAATCCCAAATGGGGTCACGAAGAGTCAGACCCCACTGAACAACTGGAACTAAAAGTATTATTGTGTTCCTTTTGTACATGAGGAAACCAGATCAAGGTGACATTGATGAGGTTGGGCCTTGAATCAATCAACTGATCAACCAACACTTATTGGACACCTACTATGTGCCATGAGCTGGGGATACAAAGACAAAAAATGAGCCTCTGCTCTCAAGAGGGAGATTACATGTACATATTATAAGTATTTAAAGAATAAAAGAAAAATAAATATGAGGACACTTAGGGAGTAAGGGCATTAGAAGTTGTGGGGAGCAGAAAATGCTTTGTGTAGAAAATAGAGCTTGAGTTAAATCTTGAAAGAAGAGATTTTCTGAGGCAGAGATAAAGGGGGGAAGCAGTTCAAATTGGAAATGACATCTCCTAATTGCAAATACAACACTATCCCCAAGTCAAGTCTAGTCCACAAGTTAAGGACCTATTATGTGTTGAGCACTGTGCTAAGGAATAGCGATACAAAGACAGGCACAAAGAATAGTATGGTGAATCCCTCACGGATTGTTAGAGTTATTAAAGACCTTAAAGATGTACTTGTATGTACACATGTATTTGTATCTTCTCACCTCCCCCACCCAATACCTGACATACAGTAGGCTCTTCCTAAATGCTTGATCATTGATCGATTTTCCAGTCAAACCCTTGAAGAGACATTGGAGTCTCCAGTGGAGGTGTCACTTGCCACTAATGACATGGCTGGTTACTATCCCAATTGGACTAGAACCTAGGATTCCTAATTCCCATTTTAGTGCTTTCTTTTATACTATATTTTTGTTTTCTTTGGAATTCTGTTTATCCTTCAGAGAATTAACACATCAAGGTATCAGCCATTCTGTCTTAGTTCAATTAATTTCATCAGATTGCTTTCTTCCTAAAGAGTACAGTTAGCTCGGATCACCCCCACTGAAGAATGGTGAGTACTGTTCAGAAGAGGGTAATTTGGGACCATGAGAACTCTTCTAGGAAAGAGAGGTGTGGCAGGGTATCTGTGGGCATGGGCTAAGTGTGACAATATATTGTGGGACAGCATAAATGCCATGGATGGCCAGGATGAGAGGAGCAGACACTCAACAGGGATGTGGGAAGGTGCTTTAAAGAAACATTGTTATCCTGTAGTTTTCGCCTAAGATAAATTCTAACATTCTTTTTCTGTCTCCTTCATAGCCTATTCTTCCTTTCTCTACTCTCTAATCATGCGTTTCCCCAAGATTCTGTTTTGGGTATGCTATACTCTTTTTTTCCCCCATGATGTCAGCTTCAATTATCACCTCTGGACAGGTAACTCCCACAGTTAGAAATACGCCCTTAATTTCTCTCCAGAACACTAGTCTCCTGTTTTCAACTTGGAGTAAAATGACGTCAGACACTTACTGACTATATGACCATAGGCAAATCACTTCACCCTGTTCCTCATTTGTACAATGAGCTGGAGAAGGGAATGGCAAATCACTCTTTTATCTTTGCCAAGAAATCCCCTAATGGGGTTATGAAGTCTAGAGTTGACACAGTTGAAAAGACTGAACAACAATAGATCAAATATTCTTTTATTTGTAAACCAAACTCAAACACACAGGGTTGTGCCTTGGAATAGTCAGTGGGTATGGAAATTCTTTTATCTCCCTCCTGGAGGGAGAGACCTTTAAAAATGAAGTTCAAGAGCCAGCCTGAGGGAACATTTGAGCAGAACTGATAAGGGGCAGAGGAAACGTTTGAAGAGGTATCTCAGATTTATAGTTTGTAAAATGGGGAAAATCAGGGGGACTAAAAATAGAATCATAGAATCTCAGAATTGGAAAGTCATTCTTACACAAGGTGATACAGATCTGACTTGTTTTTCCTCTAATTTTTTTATGTTAAAAAAACCCAACTATCTAGGTTCTTCCCTTTTCTCAGTGCATTCATTAGGTACTTCAATTATATAGAACACTGAGCATTATGCTGCAGGTAGAAAGTTTAGATGAAATAGCCTCTGCCTTCATAGAGCTTACATTTTAGTTTAGAATTATAGAATCGTGGAATCTGAAAGTGGGAAAGAACGTCTGAGGTTTTCTAATTAGTCTTATCTGAATAAGTGGTCTCACCCAGCCCTCCCCCCCACTTGAAGACTTGACAGAATCATCAGATCTTAGTTTTAGAGAAAGAAGATGGACTTAGAGGTGATGTCTTCCAACCCCTCCTTTTGACTGTTGAGGAAACTGAGGCCCAGAGAAGCTAAGGAACTTGTCCAAGAACACACAGGTCACAAGTAGCCCAGCTGCAGTTGGACAAAATTATTTTGGCTCCAAACCCAGCTCTCTTTTCACTGTATCATATTGCCTCCTTAGCTTTCTTTAAAAAAATGTTAAAATTCTTTATTTTTACATTCCTTAGGTTTCCACTGTGCCACTCCTCTTTCTCCTCATAAAGAACCACCCTTTAATAATAATTTGTTGTTGTTCAGTTTTTTGGTCATGTCCAACTCTTCATGACCCCATTTAGGGTTTTCTTGGAAAAGATATTGAAATAGTTTACCATTTCCTTCTCCCAGCTTAGTTTAAAGATGAGGAAACGGAGGCAAACAAAGTCAAGTGACTTGCCCAGGGTCACACAACTAGTAAGTATCTGAGGTCAGATTTATACTCAAGAAGGTGAGTCTTCTTGACTCCAAGCCCAGCACTCTATCTGCTAAGTTTTAGGGGTGCTTGGGACCCCAAAATGCCAACATACAGGGTCCTGCCCAAGAATTCAACTCAAGTCTTCTTTTCACAAAAGAAAAACAAAGTTTATTAAAGATCCACCATATTGACCAAACTCTTAAGAAATCTTATCATTGGCCAGACTCCTAAGGAATCTGAGTATTTTGTGAAGCTTGTACTGACGAGTGGGACAGATAGATTCTAAACTAGATTGACTCTGAATACTTTCATGGAAACAAGATGGATCTTATATATAGAAAGATTGTGGGAGGGATCCAGCGTTGGTTAAGTAGTCTGGGGTGACTAGAGGAGGAGTTTAGGGAAGGTCTTGATGGGAGTGACCAGCAGCTAAGGTAACTAGAGGTCATATACCAAGAGCCAAGAAAATGGAATTTTGATGGGATCAAGGGTGGGAAGTATAGGTAACAGACAGATTTGGGCATGAAAAGCCAGATCAAATGGGAAGATTCCTGGAGAGTTCAAGGTGGGGTTTTCCAGGGCCTATGGACAATGGGACTCAAATTCTTTTGGGGTAAGGGGTGAAGGTCCCAACTTGGGCCTGTACCCCATCATATCCACTGTACTACCTAATAATATCTAATCCTAATAATTAATATTTATATAGCTATAAGGGCTATATAAAGTTTTGTGAAGTGCTTTACAAATATTATCTCATTTGACCCTCACCACAACCTTATAAGGCAGATACCACCATCATCTGTATTTTACAGATGAGAAAACAAGGGAGGCTCGATAACTCACGCAAGGTCACATAGCTAACCAATGTCCGGGGCCGCATTTGAACTCAGGTCTTTGTTATTCCACTCTGTACCACCACACCACAGCACCTTGCTGTCTGATGACATAAGATTTGTTTGAAAGGGGGGAGGAAAAAGAGAGGTAAAAAAATCAGCAAAACCAAGCAACATATTGAAAAATTTAGATGTTATTTGCCATGATCCATACCCAAGAGCCCCCTACCTCTGTGCAAAGGTGTCTCCTCAGAGCTCTTCTTCATTCTTTATAATTTCGCAACATTCAGTTTTGATTGTGGTTGTGTTTACCATTCCATCATTCACGTTGTTGCTGTTATTGTTCATACTGGCTCTGCTCACTTCGTCTTTCATCAGTTTATACAGACCCCTCCATACTTTTCTGTATTCCTCATTTACTTGGTACCATGGAGAGAGCCCTAGATATAGAGTCAGGAAGATCTGAGTTCAAAATTGACCTCAGATACTTTACTAGCTATTTGACCTAGGACAAGTCACTTAATCTCTCCCAGCCTCAGTTTTCTCATCTGTAAAATGGGGATAATAATGGTACTTGCCTCCTAGGGTTGTTGTGAGGATCAAATGAAATAATATCTGTAAAGTGCTGTACAAACTTTGAAGCACTGTATAAATGCTAGATACTGTTATTATTAGGGTTTGTCATTTCTTACAACACAGTAATATTGCATTATATCCATATATCACAATTTGTTTACCCATTCCCCAATCAATGACATTTACTTTGTTTACATTTCTTTACTACCATGAAAATGTATTGCTATAAATATTTTGGAGAATATGATACTTCTTTAGCTTTTAATGGTGGGCACTCATGGGCTTCTGAGGGGAATATGAAATAAACACAAGTAAGCATAATTCCAAAATATATATAAAGATTCCAAGAGAGTTGTATGCAATGTGAGACCTGGAGGAGGGAAGATTCTTCTTGACCAAAGGCGGGATCCTAGAGGAAGTGGCATTTAATTTGAGTTTAAAGGATGGCTAGAAATTCAACTTAATAAAGTACCTTCCTTTGAGGAAATTTAGCTTTGTGTATAAGGGCAGCTAGGTGGCACAGTGGATAGAGCACAGGGACTGGAGTCAAAAAAACTCAAGTTCAAATGCAGTTACTAGCTGTGTGACCCTGGGCAAGTCACATCACCTTGTTAGACTCAGTTTCCTCATCTGTAAAACAAACTGGCAAAAGAATGGCAAACCACTCCTATATCTTTGCCAAGAAAATCCCAAAGGGGGTCAGAAATAATCAGACACAACTGAAAAATGACTGAACAGCAAGAAGCTTTGTGGAATAATCTAACCAACCCTCACTGCATCTCTAGGAAAAGAGACATTTTTATAGATGGGGAAACTGAGTCATAGTTAATAAACCAGTGGCACATTTAGCCTGTGGTTTATGGCTCTCAACTGGGTCATGTGTGAAAAATTAAAAGATTGTTTGCTTTGGGAACCTAGAGTGTTGTGTGGTGCGGGGGAGAAGGGAGATGAAGAGCTAGGGAAATCCGAAATGGACAGTAGGGGGTGCTGACAGATTGACAGTTAAAATGAGATCAGCTCCTGTTTCTTTAGCCCTTTAAGGCTTGCAGGGCACTTCGATAGCCACAGCTGTGCAAGGCAGATCATGCAAACATTATTGATGATAGCAGGCAAACATCAAGAATAGGGATTATTTCATTCTTAGTGTCTGTATTACCTGTACCTGAAAACACAGTTAAGTGTTAAATAAATGCCTGTTGTTTGATTGATATAGAACCTCTAGGTGCATAGAATTACCTAGTTGGTAACCTAAGTATTATTTTCCCCATTTTATACACGGGGAAGCTAAGGCTCAGAGAAATTAAATAATTTCTCCATGGTAGCACAGCTAGTCATTGTGAGTGATAGACTTCAAACTCTGGTGTCTTTTGATCTCAGGTCTCTGCCTTTCTCCTGTTACCACACCAAAGGGCCTCTTTACACTGTCATGAAGGATATTTATTGGATCCCTAGGAATAGGAAGTTGCAATTTATGCTCATGCACAGGCCTTCCTCCAGTTCCTACTTCTGTCATTGCATTCTGAATGAGAAGGGACTTTCTGGGCACTAACACCAATACCAACCACCCTTCCTCCCCCTAAATGTCCAGCCTTTTCTTTTGGAACCTGCTAGTTCTTCCCCTGGTAAAATGGATGGAAGTTTCAGAAAGGCAGATAGAGAATCATCCTAATCACTAAGATTGTCCATGAGTGAAATAAGCTGCCTCAGAGGGTGGTGAACTCCCTGTCACTGGAGGTCTTTTAGAAGGGCATGTATGACCATTTCCTAGAGTCACTGTGACAGAGGTTCCTGGCCCAGTGTGAGTCGTACTAGAAGGCCTCTGTGGTCCTTCCATTTCTGACATTCAATCATGATCTTATGATCCTGTGAATTCTCTGAAATGTCAACATGTTACTATTTGTGACAAAGGTTTTGAAATTTCTTCTTTTATCCCCTTCCTGATATCCCAGGGTATGAATTCACAACATCTGGTCAGAAAACATATGAGAAAATGGATTTCCAGAATACTCTCTCAGGAGTCTACCAGTCCATCATATTCTCAGCTGATGGTGCAAATATGACAGATGCTCACCTTTATTGTCGCCTGGCCTGTGACAGAGAACCCTGCTGTGATGGTTTCATCCTCACTCAGACTTTGCTTGGAGGAGGTAATGCTTGCATCAACTTGTTAGGTTTAGTGTATGGAAAGGCTGCTGGTTCACCAGTGGTAAAGGTGACAATCTGAATTGCTCCTTTGGTCATGCTGAAGGATTCATGCTGATCCAAATAATTTCTCTTATCTGACTCCCAACCCTCATTGTGAACAGCGATCTGCATCTGTGAAACATTTAGAATCAAAGAGTCTTACAATATTGGATTCAGAAGGGACCTTAGATCATAAAAAGAACTTATAAAGATCATATAAAGAAAAGACCTAGAAAGGACCTTAGGACAGAGAATTCTAGAACCAAAGGAGATCTTAGAACACAGGATGCTAGAACAGAAAACATAGATTATTAGAGCTCAAAAAAGACCATATAGGTATTGTATTATCTGATTCCTTCATTTTACAGATGAGGAAACTGAGATCCAGAGAGAAGTGAAGTGACTCATTGCCAAGGTCATGTCTAAAGTGGGAATAAAACTCTAATCTATTGATTGCTAGTCCAATATTCTTTCCACTAGGTCACATTGGTTTGCCCTGGGTTTAGCCTGTGTAACTAGGACCCAATAAACTTTACTGGTATAGACAGATGGATGGATGGATAGATAGCTCAGACAGAAAGACAGACAGAAAAAAGACAGATGCATGTGTGTGTGTGTGTGTATGAGAAAGAGAGAGAGAGATAGACGAGAGAGAGAGAGAGAGAGAGAGAGAGAGAGGGTGAGAGCGCATTTATGAACTGTTTCTTTGTGATAAGTGATAAGGACTGGGGATACTAATACAAGCAAATGAGACAGTTCCCAGTTCCTTCCCTCGAGAAGCTCACCTTCCAGTTGGGTAAGGCAACACATGAAGAGAATAGGAAAGTGGGGATAGAGAATAGGTGAATGGTGGCATGATTTAGAACTGGTTGCCAGTAAGTGAGAAGGATTCCTGGTTCCAGGCAAGGTAAGGCTATTTTATAATTTGATGCTGAAAGTAATTCCAGAGCTGAGTTCCAAGTTTCTTCTGGTGAGGAGGCATAGATGATGGCTGGAATGAAGGTGATATAGTTTAGAGCTGGTGGTTGGGAAGGTAGGGGTGTGTGTGTGTGTGTGTGTGTGTGTGTGTGTGTGTGTGTGTAAAACTATGGTTCTTTACCTCACTCACACATCCATCCATCCATCCATCCATCCATCCATCTATCCATCAGTCATTCCATTCATTCTTTTCCCATATTGAACTCCTAGTATTTGCAAAGTACTGTGCTCTAACCAACTGATTGACCATACTGAACATGCTCAGATTTCTAAATGGAAAAATCACCCCTTTTAATACTCATTTTAGTAACCACAAACTCACTAATCCCTGAAGTGTCAGTCTCTTGCACACTGAACTTCTCACCCTTGTGATCCTCATCTGGACTTTTACAGTATGCAAGTCCCCGAACTAGGGATTGAGGACAGAAACAAATGGTCATTGCACTCAATGAGTTTACAGTCTAATTGGGGAACAAAGAAAGGACAAAGACAGCATTGCTACTGCAGGTAATTAGTATGGGAAAAGAGCTGGACTCTAGTCCTAGCACAGTTATTAATTCCCTGTGGGGGATCTTGGGAAAGATACTCCATTTCTTTCACTTTCAATTTCCATTCTTGTACCTTGAATTTGTTAAAAAATCTTAGGTCCCTTTTGTTTGGGATGAAAAACTCCATCCAAAAATTTAATTAAAAATGCAGAGATCTCTTAGGATAAGAACAGGAGTTTATTCTCTTCCCTGGGAGAAGAGGGCAGTCTTCCCCATGACTGATCATGAGAAAGAGGCAAGGCAATATGGAGGGAGCAGAATTTTAAACCCTAATGCAGTCAAGCCCCCTTCCCTAACTGTCCCCTCTCCCATTGGCTGAGAGGTGGACTCAAGTCTCGGCACCAAAATCTTTCCCAATGACAAGTCACAAGGAAGCCTGCCACTATCTCTCAGTGGCTGGGAAACAGTTTTACAAAGAACAAGGATGCTGACTGGCAGCAAGGGAAAGGGGGAAGGATCCCAAAGCAAGGGAGGAGGAGTGAGCCTGGGCTGTCCCTGACTCCCATTGGCGGGGTGCAGGGGCCCACAAAGGCAGGAAATCAGAAAGGGCTTGTTTCTGATTGACAGCAGTATTGGAGGGGGGAAAGTTAATCCAAAACCACCTGAGAAGTTTTTACTCTCCCCAGACACTTTCAGCTCTGTCATGCTATATTATCCTGTTCCACCAAACTGTTCTCAGGACCCTTTCAGCTTTCATATTCCATGTTCTATAAGGACCCTTTCTAGCTTTCACTTTCCATGTTCTATTACCTATGTTCTAAGGTCCCTTCTTTCTCTGGTATTCTACATTCTATAAGAAAGTATAGTTTCAGCCAATTCAACCAAAGCCTCTTTCTCAGTGTGTGCACATACACTGAGTGCTCATTGTGAGGCCCCTGTCCCCATGCAGTTTGATTCAGCCCCCAAGCTCCCCTGGCATTTCAGTCATCTAGGATTTTTTCCTATTGTGCCCTAAAATCATGCAGTGTGCTGATCAGACAGCTGTGGTTTTCTGCTCCCAATGGGCACAATCACATTGTGTTATTTCCAAGTGCCTGAGTAAGTTACTTTAGTATTTTTCAAAAAGAAAATGTTGCTTTAAATTGGAAGTGGAAGTTCTTAGTTGAGAAGAGGAGCTGCCTATTTAATCTGAGGAAGTGCATTATACCCTGTTTATTGGAGAGCATATGTGATGCGTGATTATTGAATGACCTTCCTCAGTATGTCAGCCCTGTGGTTCTGTAATCATGAAGCTAACATGCAGCAAAAAGCATAGAAGGTAGTAGTCACAATACCTGAAGTTGGAGGGGACCAGAGTTCAAATCCTGCCTCTGAAACCTACCAACTGAGTAACCTCAGGGAAGTGCCATAACTTCCCCGGGCCTCAGTTTCCTCATTACTATAACAAGGATTAAACCAGATGGCCTCTGTGGTCCCTTCAGCTCCAGGTCTATGACTTCTCTTGGGGCCAATTTCCTCATTTATAAAATGAGAGGGTTAAATTGGATGACTCCTACTTTTCTCTCAGCTCTGACATTCCATGTTCTAAGCTCCCTTTTAACTCTGTCTGCTTTCTATTTTCTAATGTGTTCCAACTTCCTTACCAGCTCCGATGTTCTGATTCTCATATAAGAAATCAGACAAGTAATTTTTGTTGTTGTTCAGTCATTTTTCAGTTGTGTTCAACTCTTTGTGAGCCCATTTGGGGTTTTCTTGGCAAAGACACTAGTGAAATTTACCATTTTCTTCTCCAACTCATTTTACAGATGAGGAAACTGAGGCAAACAAGGTTAAGTGACTTGCCCAGGGTCACACAGCTTGTAAGTGTCTGAGGGCACATTTGAACTCAGGAAGATGAGTTTCCTGACTCCAGGCCTCTATCTGCTATGCCACCTATATGCCCAGAGAAGTGACCTAAATGTTTATAAAATAAAACCAAAACAAACTAAAAATGACTTCCAGAAACAAAGTACTCTAGGATAAAAAGGGGGAAAAAAAACCCTTTATTTAGCATGAAAAAGAGAACTAGATTTGAAATTAGAGCATGTAGGTTTTGCATCCTGGCTTTACCACTTACTAGTCAGTTAATCAATCAATAAACATTTATTAAGCACCCACGGTGTGCCAGTCATATGGCAGATTGCTTCTTTGTCTTCTTATCTGTAAAATGCACAGACTATCTAATTCAGAGTCCTTGTCAGCAAACTGAATTGTAGGCTATGAAATCCAATGGAATTATAGGCTATTATTTTCATAACAATCATAATAACTAGTGGCGGAGTGAATAAAGCACCAGCCCTGGAGTCAGGAGGACCTGAGTTCAAATCCTGTCTCAGACACTTAACACTTACTAGCCATGTGACCTTGGGCAACTCACTTAACTTAATTGCCCCTCCAAAAAGCAATAAAATAAAATAATAATAGCTAGCATTTACATAAAGCTTTAAGGTTTTCAAAACTATATATACATACATACATGCATATATATATATATATATATATATATATATATATATATGAAATCTTATTTGATTTTTAAAATCTTGTGAGGTAGGTGCTATTATTATCTCCGTTTTACATATGAGGAAACTGAGGTACAGAGAGGTCAACTTGCTCAAAAACACACAGCCAGTAAGGATCTGAGGCAACATTTGAACTCAGAGCTTCCTAATTCCAGGACCTATGTTCTATCATCTGCACCATCTATCTTCACAATACCATGTATGGTGGCAGGGTAGATATCATCCAACCCCATTTTGCAGATGACAAAACTGAGGTCAAGAGATGTGAAATAATTTGTTCATGGAAATCTAGCTTCATACTTTTTCACTAACTGTTCTCCATATCTGGAATACTCTCCCTCTTCCCCTCAACCTCAGTCTCCTTGGGTCCCCTCAAATCTTAGCTCAAGTCCCACCTTCTGCAGGAGACATTTCCTCCTAATCCCCTTTCCTGGTCAGCTGCTAGTGCAGTCCCCAGTGAGGTCACTAATCATTAATTCACACCTACCTAATCCACACCTATCTTTGATGTAGCCAATTTCTGCACCTAGAGGACAGGGGCTGTCTTTACTTTATCCCCTGTTCCAGTGCTTAGCATAATGTCTGGCATGGAGTAGATCTAGACCCGAAGTCTTCTGACTCTATTTCCCTGGGCTCCCTTGTTCCTTGTACATATTACTGCAATGCCATAGCTGCTTTATTATATGCCACATCATTTGGGCTATTTAAAGTTGATTCATTTTTCCTTGAGATCATATGTGGAAATAATTTTTTTTTCTTCCATGGAATAGTCAGCTCATGGAGTCTATTTCAGAGGAATTTCTGGCCAGAATTTAACTTCCATTTTTCTCCAAGTTCAATGCCTAAGAAAATGTAATAGGATATAGGCTAACAACCTCTGGGATTCCAAAGTGAAAATTTTACTTTTTTCTCCTCTCTTAAAAATATTATTAATTTTTTTCAATATAGGCAAATGTGTTTCCCAGGCTCATCCTATTGGCAAGCTTGGAATTTAATTGAAGTATTTAAGAACACTTGGGCGAGTTCCGGCTCCAAATAGGCCCAATTTCCTGTTGGGTCCTCGTGACTTTCCCTGTAATACCATTTAGCTCCCTGGGTTTGTGCCATTTGGGTCCTGGGAAAAGCTTTCCACCTCTTATTCCCTTCCCTCTGAAGGTATGGTTTCCACTGATATTTCCTGAGTTAAACTTTATGACATCTCCTTACATTTCAGCTTGTGTCACTTTGAAGTTGGCTTTAGTAGCATGATTTGGCCCTCTGTGCACTGGGTCACAGCTAAAGCGGGGAATATTAGGATAAACTGAGCAGGCCTTAATCACTGCCCATTGATATCTCCTTCCCCACACACAGAGCTCCCACTGACTTGAGAGGGGCTGGCATCAGGCTAGAAAGATAATAAAGCTAAGTGTGTTTCTGTTCCGAGGTCTGGTAGAGAGGGAAGAACACCTGCCAAATGTTTAATTCCATTTTCCCCCTTTGGTCTTCCCAATCAGCCTCTATTGAATGGACATTTTTGTATTGTTTTATAGTTACAAAGCACTTTTACATTCATTATGGTATCCAATCATTACACCACAGACCTGTGAAGGAAATAAGTAACTATAATCATGCCCATTTTACAGGTGAGGGAAGTTAGAAAAGTTAAGAGATTTACCCACAGCTACTAAATGACAGAGCCAGCTCTTGAACTCAGATCTCCTGATTTCATGGGCATGAAAATGTACATAGGTCTTGAAATAGCCATCTAGCCACTCTTTGAACTCTATTAGAATTTCTTTTTTTTTTAATGTTTTATTGGCATGTTCTGTTTTTATATTACAAATATTTACAGATTTTCCCCACTCTTAGAGGTCTTTTGTAACAGAATAAAGTAATTAAGTTAAACTAATGACACCTTTTGCAAGCAGCTAGGTGACTCAGGGGATAGAGTGCTGAGCCTGGGGTCAGGAAGACGGAATTCACATCCAGACTCAGACACCTACCAGCTATGAGATCCTAGGTGTGTCACTCAACGGTTTGTCTTAATCCACTGGAGAGGAAAATGGCAAACCACTCCAATGTCTTTGCCAAGAAAACCCCACGGACAGATAACGTTGGCTGCAGTATGGTCCATGGGGCCACAAAGAGTTGGCCTTGACTGAATAGCAACAACGATTCATTTACCTCAACTTTACCTCCTCCCACTTTTCAGTTTCCCTTTTTTGTGGGTTGTCCTATATATTAGATTGTAAGCTCCTTGAGGGCAGGGACTCTCTTTTTTTAAAACTCTGTAAACCCAGTGCTAGCAAAAGGCCTAGCACATAATATGGCAAATGCTTAAGAAACATTTGTTGAATCTTAAAGTATGTGCAACATTTTATGTCTGTAGCACCCCCTCTGCCACCTACTACTTCACTTTTTCTTTTTTTAGTAACATAAATCTATTTTTCCTTCCCCCTTTTCTCTGACTCACGTTGGCAGATAGAAACCTAGATCAGGAGTAAGGTAGACCTGAGTTCAAATCTGGTCTCAGTTATTTAGTGGCTGTGTGACCTTACATAAATAGTTTAACTTGCCTGCCTCAGTTTCCTATCTGTAAAATGGGAGCCAAGATCAAATGAGATAATATTTGTAAAGTACTTTGCACGCCTTTGCCTCTTGGTGGTGCAGTGGATAGAGCTCTGGGCTTGAAAGTCCAGAAGACTCATCTTCCTGAGCGTAGATCTGATCTTAGACACTTAGCTGTGTGACCCTAGGCAAGTTATTTCACCCTGTTTGCCTCAGTTTCCTCATCTGTAAAGTGACCTGGAGAAGGAAATGGCCAACCACTCCAGTATTTTGGCGAAGAAATCCCCAAATGGGATCATGAAGAGTCGGACATAATTAACAACAGCAATTACAAACCTTAAAGCTCTATATAAATACAAGCTATTATTATTCCTAAACTTGATGATCTACTTTGGGCAATTAACCCTCTAATAATTCACAAGTCCAGTTTCTATATAACAACAATGAAATCCCTAATACTTTGTAACACTATGATCTTTAGATCACTTTATATACATTGTTCCATTTGAAACTCACTGTAGCTTTGGGAAGCAGGTTACATTGTAGCCTGGGAAACTGGATCATCATACCCATTTTGCAGGTGAGGAAGCTGAGATCCAGAGAAGATAAAATGATTTGCCCAAGATCACACATCTAGAATTTGGCATAGCCAGGACTAGAACCCTAGCCTCATTACTTCTAGTTCTGATCTTTTTACCGTTTCACTTTTCTAACCTTGAATATTTCTTTTCCTGATCGTATAGGTACAATCCTTTGCAACCTGATGAGCTCCCCCGATGTCCTGCTCTGCAATAAAAATGACTGGAGACCATCTTCAGAGGTCCAGAGCTACGGCGTATGTGATAATGTGAAGTATGACCCAAGGAAGAAGCAGTTTATACTGAGCCTGGGAGAGCAAGAATTCACAGGAAGTAAGTAAACACGTCCCCTATATTTCCTAAACCTTTAACCACCTTAGTGAGCAAGGCACTTGCTTCCTGAGAAGACATTCACATCTGTTTTTAAACTCATATGCCCTCCCTGCCTTTTTTTCTGTGTCTTTAAAATTCTGTTGAAGGTAGTGTGGAGGAGTGGCTAGAAAGCTGATCTTGAAGCCAGGAAAACCAGAGATCAAGGCCCTGCCTCTGATATGTACCGACGGTGTGACCCTGGTCAGTCATGTCACCTATCCGAGCCCCCAGCTACTTGAGAAGGTGTTCACCTGCACTGGTAGAGAGAGCTTCCTTTTCTTGGAGTCCCCCTATACCAATGAAATCACAGGTCCAGCCTCTAACTAGCCTCTATAAAATATTTATTAGGATGGTCTACATATCTAATAAGAGCATGCTTGATGAAAACATAGCCAGGTTTCTCAGATTATCTCTCTACAGCAGGCCACACCTGCATGGTTGCTCCATTGACTGAGATTATAAAGTCTTGTTTCTATTTACTGGTCTTTAGAAAAGCAAATGATTTAGTACAATCCAAAATAAGTCAAAGCCTTTTCTCAAACAAGTTGTATTTTGTATTTTTGTTGGACTCATATGTGAGTCCATTTAATAGGTGTTCAGTTGTTTTTCAGTTGTGTTCAAATCATTGTGATTCCATTTGGAGTTTTCTTGGCAAAAATACTGGAGTGGTTGGCCATTTCCTTCTCTAGCTCATTATACAGATGAGGAAACTGAGGCAAACAGGGTGAAATGACTTGTCTAGGGTCACACAGCTAGCAAGGGCCTAAAGCCAAATTTGAGTTCATGAAATTGAGTCTTACTGACTCCAGGCCTGGAACTCTATCCACTGTGCCACCTAGCTGCAATAGAAAGAGTACTAAGTTTGGTGCCAAGGAATCTGGATTCAAATCATGGTTTTTCTACCTCTTACCTGTGTGACTTCTGGCTTCCCTCTATAGATCTCAGTTTCTTCATTTGTAAAAATGATACAGTTGACCTAAGTCAGAGGTCTTAGGAAGTCCATGAATTTTGATGGGAAAAATAATCACATCTTTATTTCACTTTTCTCATTAGTAATGTTATGTATTTTGTTTTATGCGTTTAAAAACTTTATTGTACTCAGAAGGCATCTATAAATTTCCAGGCTGCCAAGGGGAACCACAACATGGAAAAAGGCTAAGAATCTCTGGAGTAGGTGATGTTTAAAGTCCTTTCTAACTTTAAATATAATTGTGTGAAATCTTTTTTTTCCCCCTTTTTTAATTGAAACCAAGAAGGCAGAACTGGTACACATTTCCCCATCACAATTTGAAAAATCCCATAAAGCAAAACGTCACTGTCACATTCTGATAAAAGATGTATACTGTGTACAATGCAATGAGTCCTTACCATGCTTTCACACCTGTTAAGGAACTTCATTTTCACCCCAAATAAGATTTATACCTAAAGAAACCTTAGCAGCAGGTAGTTGGCACCATAGTGGATAGAATGCTGTGTCTGGAGTCAGGAGGACCTGAGTTTTGATTTTGCCTCACACACTTAATAGCTGTGTGACCCTGGGCAAGTCACTTAACCTTGGTCTGCCTCAGTTTCCTCAAATGTAAAATGGGGATAATAATCACATCTACTTCCCAGAGTTGTTGAAAGGATCAAATGAAATAATAACTATAAAGCATTTGGCATAATGTCTGGCACATAGTAGGCATTTAATAAATGCTTGTTGCTTTCCTTGGAAATCATTTAGTTCCACGTTTTCATTTAGCAAGTGAGGAAAATAAGAGGTCCAGAA
>CM053580.1:507450919-507479702 GCA_028627135.1 Pseudochirops cupreus
TGTAAATTTTACTTAATTCCCTGTAAATTTTGGAAATGAGGCCTTTATCAGAGAGATTGGTTGTAAATATTCTTTCCCAATTTCCCACTTCCCTCTTAATCTTGGTTACATTGGCTTTGTTTGTACAGAAACTTTTCAATTTAATGTACTCAATTTTGCATTTTATAATGCTCTCCAATTCTTTTTTGGTCATAAAGTCCTTCCTGTTCCATAAATCTGACAAGTAAACTATTCCTTGCTTCCCCAGATTATTTACAATATCAGCCTTTATACCTAGATCATACACCCATTTAGACTTGACTTTGGTGTACGGTGTTAGATGATGGTCTATGCACAGTTTCTGCCATTCTAGTCCTCTTTCGAGTGTACAAAGCCAGTGTTGTGTAATGGAAAGTACCCTAAAGTTGTTGCACTGAATTTGAAGTCAGAAGATCCTGGTTCCAATCCTGCCTCAGCTGCTTTCTACCTGTGTGATACTGAGCAAATCATTTAAATTCTCTGGCATTAAGGTTCCCTCTTGCTAAATGGAGGGGGGGTTGGGCTAGATAACCTTCAAGGTCCTTTCCAATTCTAGATCTGTTGTGCTAAGATCTCATACTCACATCATATAATGCAGAATATTGCTAGTGGAAGGGACTTTAAACATCTAGTCCAACCTTCTCATTTTGCTGATAAGGAAATTGAAATCTGGAAATATATGGTGATTTTTCCAAAGTCACACATCTATGTAAAGGAGAGAATTAGGACTTAAATCTAGGTCTCCTTATTCCACACTCTTTCCATGGTGGCATATTGTTTTCTGATTTCTGTCTGTCTTCACACCTGAGTCTCCTGTTTGATTATTAACCAAATAGTTATTCGGTACCTACCAGTGCAAGATCCTGTATTAGGCAGTACCTAATAGGTGCCCAGGCAGCTAGGTAATGCAGTGAATAGAGTGCCAGGGATGGAATCAGGAAGACTCATCTTCCTGAGTTCAAATCTGGCCTCAGACATTTACTGTGTGGCCCTGGGCAAGTCACTTAACCTTTTTTGCCTCAGTTTCCTCATCTGTAAAATGAGCTAGAGAAAGAAATGGCAAACTTCTCCAGCATCTTTCCTAAGAACAGCCCAAATGGGGTCACAAAGAATTAGATGAGTGAACAACACAATAGGTGCTTAGTATCTGTTGAAATTCATGTTGACAGCAATGTAACAGCTGCTGACTCTCACCCTTTGGTTAAGATATCTGTGTACTGAAGCCCAAGACACTCATCTACCCTTCTTACATGTCTCTAGCTTGAGTTACCAGCCATTGCACTAAAAGCCCAAGGAAATGGTTACCAGCTACACACTCTGACAGTAGGGTGGATGGATTCCAAACCACATACAGGTGTCAGAGGAGATGAAGTTACTGAGCACCTGGGCCTTGCGATTAACTGGTGCCCTGCAACTCAAGACCAAAGGGAAGCATGTTACTAGAACTTACTATGAAGCTTCACAGAACTTCATTGGAAGGTTAGAAATAGAAGGGACCTTAGGACATGGGTTATTTGAAACAGAAAACATAGAAAGTTAAGAGGGGAGAAACACTTAACATAGAAAAAGCACGACACACACTCACTAGCTGTGTGACCCTGGGCAAGTCACTTAACCCTGATTGCCTCACCCTTCTCTTCTCCAAAAATGGTACAACACTGAGCCTGTAATACTGCAGCTACAAGGAACCTTTGAGGTCGCCTAGCCCAGCCCTTTCTCAGGAGTCATTCATGTCATCCTCAGTGACATTGTCATGCCACCTAGGATATTAATAATAAGGATTAGGATTATATGTATTATATATTATTCATTGGCATTGGAGACTCCCAGGGGAGGAAACTCCCTCAAGCTAGACAAACCTGCAATTTATAGTCTTTTAGAGTTGCATAAAGCACTGAGAAGTGACTTGCCTGGTGTCACATGGTATGTGTCAGAGGTGGGATTTGAACCCACATCTTTGGACTTAGAGGTGAACTCTCTATTATACCTCTTTAACAACAACAAAGATGATGATTTTTAAAAGCATTTTATATAATAAAACATTAAATTTTCCACAACAACAAGTCAAGCAGAAGAGAATCTGGAAAACAAAACCTATCAGAATCTGTCAGTGCTCTTAATTAGCAGTGGAAAGGAAAAGAGAAAAGGTTAAGGAGATAAAAGGAGTCAAAGCATCGCTTAGAACAAAATAAAAGACTGAATATGTGTTAAAGACTTTACCAGAGCTACAAAAGTTAAAAGAGAGAGAGAGAGAGAGAGAGAGAGAGAGAGAGAGAGAGAGAGAGAGAGAGAGAGAGAGAGAGAGAGAAAGAGAAGCAAGACAGAGTTTCCAAAGGAAGATGTGAAAAATTCTGTGTTGTTGCATAAAGTCCAATGAAGTGAAAATGCAAGTTGGATTTAACAAGAAACAAAGCTTTCACACTATTAATAAAATGAATGAATAAAATGTCAAGAGAGGTGACCATAACTCTATAACTCCACGACTCTAGTCTTTGGGCAAAATTCAAAAGCAAGGGGGTGAGTGGATGGGACAGATAAGATGCATAACTGTTGACCTAAATGCTTTACAGTGGTGCATTAGGGTGTGAATTTTTTATTAACTATTTAAAAATAAAATTTTAACATTCATTTTTAAAATTTTGAGTTCCTAATTTTCTTCCTCCCTCCAGTCCATCCCTCATTCATTGAGAAGGCAACCAATATCCTAAAGGGCATAAATTGTTTTTTTTTTTAAATTGCTAATGTGTCATTTTATTAAATTCTCAGATATCAGTCTGATCCCACTTATTTTTTTAACAGAAGTCATCACCTATCTTTTATTAAAAATGAGAACCATTGATGACTCCAAATATAGACTAATTTCATATTTATATATTTTATACACAGTATTCACAGCTTACATCATGGGAAAAGCACCTTTAAACACAAGAAAAATACATATAGTCTGAATCAGCCAATAAACATTTATTAAGCACCTTCCATGTACCAGACTCTGTGCTAAGCACTGGGGATATAAAAATGGGCAAAAGACACTTCCTCCCTTCAAGGAACTCACAGTCTAATAGGGGAAATAACATGAAAATAAATCTATACAAACAAATTACATACAGGGTAAATTGAAATAATTAACAGAAGGAAGTCAACAGAATTATGAGAGACTGGGAAAGGGTTGCTTTACCGTGGTTCTCAATTCTCCTAATGCCATGACCCTTTAATACTCGTATGTGGGTATATCTGCATGTGGGCGGACCCACCTGGAGATGGATAGAGGAGCAGTGTCTCAATTCCTAAGACCATCGGGAATATGTGTTTTCCAATGGTCTTAGGCAACCCCTGTGACCCCTGTGAAAGGGTGGTTCAACCCCCAAAGCAGTCGCGACCCACAGGTTGAGAACTGCTGCTCTAAAAGATGGGATGTTTGTAGAATTTGAAGAAAGTCAGGGAAGCCAGGAGGTGGAGTAAAGGAGGGATAGAGTCCTAGGCATGGGGGCAGAGAAAATGCCTTGAACAAAAAAAGCATGCCAAGAAAAGATCTTGGGTATTAAAAAAAACAACTTCTTATTTGTTTTGCAATTATTGACTAAAGTGCCCCCAAAACTCAAAACATGCCTTTTGGCCTTGTTGATAGTCACAAAGCCTTTGACTCATATCTGCACTCATGTACAGAGTATACTTATTCAAGTAATACAAATGTATAACATAGATCTAAGTGTAGTGAGAGTGCTAGAGTATTGATGGCCACCTGAAAACTGATCTCTACTTAGAACTTGTCAATACCATAAGGAATCATATAAAACCTGGAATTTTTTTCAGAGAGATAGTTCAAGCCAGTCATGATTTTGCCTAGTTTTAAATTCATTATTTCTCCTAACTAGAACTAAGTATGATTTCCTGATGAAAGAGGAAGTAAAACTAAAACATCTTTTTAACCATTTGATATATATATTGATAACATCGAGTTATAGGATTCCACCTAAAAAGAGAAGAAGACCTGAGTTCAAATGTGACCTTAGATACTTACTAGCGAGTCACTTAGCCCTGTTTGCTTCAGTTTTCTCATCTGTAAAACGAGCTGGAGAAGGAAATGGCAAACCACTACAGTATCTTGGCCAAGAAAACCCAAACGGGGTCATAGAGAGTTAGACATGACTGAAATCATTCAATAACAACAACAAAAAAGACATTTATCAACTTCTTTTTGAGGATTTTTCCTCTGATGACATAAAAAATGCCACCTGGACTTAATAAGTATAAAATTTTTAATATACATGTAGGAAAATGAGAGACTGAAGGCTTTGAGCTTGAATTGGAGGTCACCTTGAACCAATGAATGAAGGTGATATCTACAAATACCTTGCTCTCCTCTAGGCAAGAATTATGGAGAATAAAGGTAGGTTACAAACACAAAGTCTGTGGCTATGTTTCTAGACTTACTGGAATACTGAAATCAAAGCTGCACATCAAAAAGTAAATTTAAAGCAATTAGCACCTACACAGTACTAGTGAGTGTATGTCTTCAGAAGTATAAAATGGTCTTTTGCAGAATTAGAAACTATTAAAACAAAAAACCCTACATAATATTAATAAAACATAGGACTACCATTTCCATGCCAAAAGAAGGAGAAAAGGGATTATTAATAGATATTCCTAGAGCATTTGAAAGGCAAATTTTGAAAAATAGAGGTTCTTTTGGTATAGGCAAACATCACTTACCTGATCTGATAACAGGTATATAAGCCCCTGGACTTGTCCAATGTGACTGAAAGTGACTTATTTTGGATATAGAACATGAATAACCAAGGTCCAAGAGTGAAATCAAAAGACTTTCCCTGAACAGAATCCACATTAATGCAACCAGCAATATGTTGACAGCAAAGCATAGAATGAAAGGCTGAGTCATACTGGAAAGTGAGTGTCTTGTAATGGTGACTCTAGACCAAGTCATTGTCACCAGAAACTGTGGAAGGGTTACCCTTCAGGAAAGTGGAATTAATGATCAATGTCAATTATTCGAGGCAACAGTGGAAAACATGCAAAATATCATTGGGTTGGTGGTGTTATTTTGGTGCAGTCGTGTCTGACTCTTTATGACCTTACTTTTGGATTTTCTTGGCAAAGAAACTGGAATGGTTTGCCATTTCCTTCTCCAGCTCATTTTTTAGATGAGGAAACTGAGACAAACAAGGTGAAGTGACTTGCCCAAGGTCACACAACTAGTAAGTATCTGAGGTCATATTTGAACTCAGGAAGATAAGTCTTTCTGACTTGCAGGCTTGGCACTCTATCCACTGTGCCACCTAGCTGTCTTTTGTTGTAGGCTATAAAAATTCATCACCTACAGATTAGCTACTAAAAAGTAACCTGGTGGCAGGAATTAGACATCAGAAGCTCACAGTCTTATGTGAATGACAGGTGACAAATTCCTATACTTCAAATATAGTCCCTAAAATATATTGGTAAACTCAACCAGTTAATTAGTCAACCAATGTTTATTAAGCACCTCTTATATACTAGGCACTATTCTAAGAGCTGGGGAACAAAAAAAGGCACAGGACAGTGCCTGTTCTCAAGGAGTTCACGGTCTAGTGGTGCATAGAACTTGCAAATAACTACATTCAAATAAGATATATACAGGATAAATTGGAAAAAAAATCCAGAGAAGAAAGGCACTAGAATTAGGGGGGATCAGGAAAGGCTTCCTGTAGAAGGTGGGATTTTAGCTGGGGCCCAGAGAAGGCAAGAAGCAAATAAACTGCACAGCAACTAGACCTGTTTGGAGGGGATGTGACACAGAATTAATTGTAAGGGAGGTACAAAATGCATTGGGAATTTCACAAAGGGGAAAATAATTTTTCTACTGGGGAGCTCAAAGAAGGATTCCCTGGGGGAGGTGTCATTTGAACCAGGCCTTGAAAGATGAGGAGGAATCCCAGGGCTAATATTAAAAGTCTGGGCATCCTAGGCAAGACCACAGAAAGAAAACATGGAGGATATGTAAGAAGAATAGTGGATAGTTCAGCATGGCTGAAACATTACATACAAAGTATTCATGTGAATGAAGCTTCAAAAAGGTAGTGTGGTACCTGGTTGGGACAGCTTCTGAGCATCAGGCTAAAGCTGAAGAACTAGAAGTACCCCTTAGAGATCATATAGTCCAATCTCTTCATTTTACAGATGAGGAAACTGAGGCCCAACTGTGTGACTTACCCAAGTTTATACAGATAGGAAATGTCTGAGGCAGGAATTGAACCTGGGTCCTGACTTCAAAGCTAACAATTGTTCCACTGTATCACACTGTAGGAGTTAGTGACGTAAAGCAGAGTTAGAACTAAGGAATAGATTTTTATTAAGAGGCAAGAACAAATTTATTTTAAGAGAAGAGGAGAGGGAAAACCTTCTCAGAAATTAGGGATGCCCCAAAGTAGAACAAGGAGCATGAAGAGGCAGAGGAACCAGAGACCAAATTGTGCACATTTCCTTGATTATGGAGAAAACAAGAGAGTTCCAGAAAAACATCTACTTCTTCATTGACTACACTAAAGCCTTTAACTGTATAGATCATAACAAAATGTGGCAAGTCCTCAAAGACATGGGAGTACTAGATCATCTTACTTGTTTCCTTAAGAACTTGCATATGAATCAAAAAGCAGCAGTTATAACCAAACATGTAATAACTGATTGGTTTTAGATTGGAAAAGGTGAATGACAAAGATATATATTGTCACCTTATTTATTTAACTTATATGCAAAGTATATCCTGTGAATGCCAGGCTGAATGAATCAAAAGCCAGAATTAAAGTTGCCAGGAGAAACATCAACAATCTCAGATATGTAGATGATACCACTCTGATGGTAGAAAGTGAAAAGTAATGAAGAAGGCTCTTGATGAGGGTGAAAGAGTGTAAAAGCTGGCTTGAAGTTTAAGATTTAAAAAAAAAAACACCTGATATCTTGGCAACTGGTCCCATTACTTTCTGGCAAACACAGGGAGAAGAAATGGGAGCAGTTTCAGATTTTATATTCTTGGGCTCAAAGATCATTGCAGATGGCAATTGCAGCAATGAAATTAAAATATCTGATCAGCATGCTAAAAAACAGAGACATCACCAGTAGCAATGTATGACTTTGGGAGTTGACCATAAGGAAAGCTGAGAGCTACAGTATCAATGCTTTTGAATTGTAGTCCTGGAGAAGACTTGTGAGAGTCCCTTGGATAGCAAAGAGGTCAAACCAATCAATACTTAAAGAGATTAATTCAGGCTATTCACTGGAAGGTCAAATACTGAAGGTGAAGCTTAAATACTCTGGCCACATAATGAGAAAATGGAACTCAATTGGAAAAGACCCTGGTGTTGGGAAAGATTGAAGACAAAAGGAAAAGGGGACAGCAGAGGGTGAGATGGATAGGTGGTGTCTTGGAAGAAATGAACGTGGCTTGGACAGATTTTAGGAGATAATGGAGGATAGAAGGACCTGGTGTGCTATGGTCCATAGGGTCACAAAGGAGTCAGACATGACTAAATGACGACAAAAGTTGAATGGGATAACTCTGGGGGTAGGGGTTTCATCTTTATGGAAGTCTTTCAACAATAGCTAGATGATCATTTGTAGAGAGGATTGTTGTTCAGGCCTCTGGGGTCTTTTCCAATGCTAGGATTCTGTGAATTTGTGATTCTGATTTTTTATCCAGAAGAAAAGAGGCAGTCAGTAAAAGAATTTGGGCAGGGGAGGTGTTATGATCAGAGCTGAGAATTAGGAATATGAAGCTCGGGAGCAGGGTGACAAAGAAAGGAACACTGGCTTCAAACTCAGAGAACCTCGATTCAAATCACGCCTTTGTCATCTGTTTTTGACTTTTGACTCTTATTTGACTTTATGACTTTTAGCAAGTCACTTAGCCATTTAAAACTCATTTTCCTTGTCTATAAAATGTGTGGATTGGACTAATCAGCCTCGAGGCAGCAGGCTTCCCACCTTAGGACTGGATGGTTTGTAAGGCTGTGTACAGATTTAAATCTGTCAGCCTGTGATGTGCAGGTGTGATTGGGGGAGATGAGGGGATTGTAGGAGGCAAGACCTTGTCACAAGGTTATTTCAGGTGGCAATTGGTAATGAGGGCCTGACTAGGAGATGGAGATTGTCTCCAATGTAACTGTTACATAGCTTGTTTCTATTTGGTGGCCTGTATGTTGTTTCTCATATTAGACTGTGAAGTCCTGGAGAACAGAGCCTCTCCACTTCCTTTTCTTTTCTTTTCTTTCTATTGTTTTTTTGCTTTTTGGAGGGGGAAAGGCAGACAGTCAGGGTTAAGTGACTTGCCCAAGGTCACATGGCTAGCAAGTGTTAAGTGTCTGAGGCCGGATTTGAACTCAAGTCCTCCTGACTCCAGGGCCAGTGCTCTATTCACTGCGCCACCTAGCCATCCCTCCCTTCCCTTTTCTTTGTATCCCAGCACTTAGCACAGAGCCTGGCAGGAAGTAGGCAGTTAGCAAAGTTGAATTAATTTGACTTGGCAGTGAGAATAGATGAGGAAAGCCCTATAACCCATTCAGCTCAGTGTTCTGCCCCTCGCCAAAGTAATATGGAACATTTTAGGGAAGACCACATTAACTGCTATCTGAAAGCCTTGCTTTTTTAGGGATATGTCCTGAACATCTCATGCATCTTACCCTGTTGCCCACTATTAACTTGTATAGAATCTGAATGTAAACTTTCTGTTTCAAAACATCTGTGATTTCATCCATATTCATACTGCTACCAGTCCTTGCCTTAGTAGACAGGTTCATGTATTACTGTGGCCAAAATCCTGTATCACCAGCTGGCCAGCCTTCTGGTAATGGATCTCTCCAAACTTAGAAAGGTTGTTCATCGGACAATGGACCCACAGTTTGTTGCAAGGCCTCTACTTGAAACCTCTCCAGCTTGATAGGACCTGTCAAAGGCTGAGCTCTGTTGGCATGGCATTTGAGATCATGGGGTCATCTGCCCACCCCAAGGAGGTATCTTAGCAAACATTGATGGACGGACTAAAGGCCAAGAATTAGTCCGATTTTCGTGCGTGTGTGTGTGTGTGTGTGTGTGTGTGTGTGTGTGTGTGTGTGCATTTCCTTTAGCAGAGATCTCCTCCTATATTTGGGGCAATAAAATCTAGCCCAGGAATTGTTGTCCCTTTGTGTGTCCTGAACCCCTTTGGAAGCCTAATGAAATCTATAGACCTTTCTCAGAATAATGTTTCTGAATGCAAAAACCCCCCCCAAAAACCCAAAAAACATAAAATGATGACAACATAGGATTCCAAGGGAAACAAGTTCTATTGAAATGCAGGGTTTTTTGGTTAATTTCTTGTCCTGAACTTCAGAACTCCTAGTTCAATAGAACTTGGAATTTTAACCTCATCTATACAATTAAAGATATTTATTATGTAATATAAGTGTATTCTTAGGCCATATTGTTTGGAGATCCTGGAATAACCAAAGTAGAAGGTACCCCCATGGAGCTCAAAGGCAGAGGTTTTAAGATAAAGAAAACAGACTACTTGTTTACACAGTAGGTAGTAAGCATCTGTTACTCATTTCCCCCAAGAGATGAAGCAGGCTAAGGCTATGAATAAGGGTTTAGATGTATTTCTGGATATGACATCCACAATGAATTATTAAACACAGAATGTATTTTCTGGTTTGCGCATCAAGACTGGGAAATTTGCCCTCATTTGACAAGGTTGAAAAGCGGGAGACTGAAACAGCTGATGTGGCTTTTCCCTCTGAAAAGAAGGCCTCTTTATGACAGATATCAAGCAAAATTTACTGCAGGCAGATAAGTGAATAGAGGGCAGTTCAACATAGAGCAGAATTCTGGCTTACCTGCCTGCTCTAGACCAACCTGCCCCCTCACCCCCAGTATCTCAGGTGCCAGCTTTCACCCCAGTCCTTAAGATACCTCATTAGTTAGCCAGGTTCAGAGGCTGTGAGGAGTGGGGGGAACCCATAAAGTTACATTTGCACAGTGTTTTAGAATTTACAAAGCACTCTCCAATCCATTATAACAGTATAATAGGAGGGGCCAGGTAGTAAGTGGGGAAAAAGCACTGGATGGGAGGGCTAGGTTTAAATCCCTTTGCTTTTTTCTAGTTTAATACACAATTTTAATTTCTAATTTTAACAAATATAAAAGCTGAGTTTTCTCAGCCCATAAAGAATCCAACTGCACTCTAGACCCTGCAGGTGAATCATGAAAAGAGAAAAGTGAAAGGCTTGGAAACACACTGATGATGGTGATGGGGGTGATGTTAATGATGGTGATGATAGCACTTATATAGATAGCACTTTAAGGTTTGCAAGGCAGTTTACAAATATCATCTCATTTTATCCTCAAAACCACCCTGGGAGGTAGATGCTGTTGTTTTCCTCCTACTACAGATGAGGAAACTAAGGCAGATATAGGTTAAGTGACTTGCCCAGCGTTACATAGCTAGTAGGTATGTCAAACTCAAGTTATTTTTGCCACTATGCTGTGAGGGAAGAGGTTGGTTTCCTTTACCATATAAACCCAATTAAAGCTGCTAAATTTTATTAGACATGATACACAAATGGCAAAGCCTGGGATTTATATACCTGATTTTATTTTTCCTTAGCTTTTAAAAGCATAGCTGTGACAGAAGATTACAATAAAAACAGTAGCAAGTTGGGCAATTCGCTTCCCCTCTATGGGACTATTTCTTCAATTATAAAACAAGGAACAGGAGATTTCTAGTCTTTTTCCAGCTCTGGATAGTGTGACCTGGTTACCTGTTAGTGTTGCTCTTCCTCTGATAGTTACGTACTCATAGAAAGCCAAGAGTGGATGACAAAGGAAATTAAGTTTTAATTATCTGCTAATCAGAGTGATTCCTTCGTGGAAGGAAGAAAGCAAGCATTTATTAAGTACCTACTGTGTGCCAGACACTATACTAAGTGCTTTATAAATATCTTATTTGGTCCTGGGAGGTGGATGCAGGTGCTACATAAATAGAGGTTAAGTCATTTGCCTGAGATCTCACATCTAGTGAGTATCCAAGGCAGGATTTGAACTCGGGTCTTCTTGACTCCAGACTCAACACTCTATCCACTGCACCCCCTAGCTGTGTGCATGTTACATCACTGCAGTAGAATACAAGTCCTTCAGGAGAAGATAACTATGCATTCTTTATCATTGAGATCTCCAGTGCCTAGAACACAGCCTTGCATATAATAGGTGACTGATAAATGTTTGTTAACTTAAATGTAATATTTGGAAAGATAAAAGATAATGTGTAGCAGAAAATTAAAACCCAAAATAAGTGATCATTTGGTAGACAAGAAGGTGTCTATCAATCAATAAGTATTTTTTAAACTTACTATGTGTCTGGCTCTGTGCTTAGTGCTAGAGATACAAAAAAAGGCAAAAGACAATTCCCGCCCTCAAGGAGCTCACAAGCTATTGGAGAAGACAACTTGTACATAAATATATGCAAACAGACTTTATGCAGGATAAATATGGAATAATTAAAAGAGGAAGGCATTAGAATTAAGAGAAATTGGGAACAACTTCCTGTCAAAGATTGAATTTTGGTTGGGACTTACAGGAAGCCAATAGGTGGAGTTGAGGAGGGAGAGTATTTCAGTCATGGGAGACAAGCAGAGAAAATGCCCTGGTTCTGTGTTTGTTCTTGCAGGTGATAGGGAACCAATGAAGAAGGGGGAGCAAGGTTAGACCTGAGACCTAGGAAAATCACTTCAGTGGCTGGTTAAAGATGAAGGGCAATTTGTTGCCTGTGGAACAGGCATTCCATAGACCACAGTGGGAGAGCTGCTGGTATTTGGTTGAACCTTTGAGGTGGGATTGCTGAGGAGGATGAGAATAAGGAATTCGGAAATGAGAGGTGGGGAATGGGGTTTGGAGAATGACCTACAGGGGTTCAGAATCACTGATATGTGAAGGGTCTGACCAGGTGTAAGAATATTCATTATTGAGTGGAGAACATGGGCTTGGGATCAGTCTGGAGATAAGTGAAGTACGAGTTGGGAGGCACCTGGTCTGATAGGAGGCCTTGATTTACTGCTCCTCTTCTAATTGATTCCCCTACTTCAGTTCTTTCCCTTCTCTAAGCTATCCCTCCAGAATTTCAAATCTAGATGAATTACATGAAAATTAGAGGTGAACAAGAGAAAGACTATAGACCTGGTTAATTCTGAGAGAGATAGAGAAGTTCTTCCATATTAATCAACTGGTTAAAAGAAAAACAACATTAAGAAAAAAAACCTTTATTAAGTGCCTACTGTCTGTTAGATGCTGGGGATAGAAAGACAAAAGAAGCAATCCCTATAGTCGAGGAGCTTATGTCCCACTGGTGGAGGCAACACATAAGTATATAGGTCTATACAGCATAAATACAGAATGAACTCAAGGTAATTAAATATATAGATCGTTGTAGAGTGAAGGAACTGCTGGTTAAGAGCATCAAGAAAAGTCTTATGTAAAAAGTTGGTGCTTAAGCTGAGGCTTGAAGGAAACCAGGAATTCTATGAGATGGGAGTGAGGAGGGAGGGTATTCTGGTCATGGGGGATGAACTTTGCAAAATGGTGGAGGTAAGATGGAATGTTATGTGTAAGGAACAGAGAGATGGCCAATTGGCCTGGACTGGAGATTGTAGAAAAGGGACTGATTTTATAATGAGTCTGGGAAGGTAGGTTGAGGCCAAGTTGTGAAAGACATTAAAAGCCAGATAAGGGAATTTCTATTTGATCTTAGAAACAGTAGGGAGCTACTGGAGTGAACTGATTAAGGCAGCGATCACTTTTTTTTTTTAAAGGAAAATCTCTTTGTTAGCTGCATGGAGGATAGATTGGAGATAGGAAAGAATTAAGATGGGAGGACCAGTTAGAAGGTCATTGCAATGATTCAGATAAAAGGTGATGAGAGCCATAACTAAGGTGGTGGCTGCGAAAGGAAAGAGGGATCAGACGCAAGAGGTGCTAAGGAGACAGAAATGACAAGATTTGGCAAGTGATTGGTTATATGAGAGGAGTTAAAGCAGGGATGACACTGATGTCATGAACCTGAGAAACTAGATGAATAGTAGAAATGTCCACCAAAAAAGGGATGTTCTGTAGATTGGAAAAAAGAAAATGAGAGACATTGGAACATGCTGCAATTGGGTTATTTACAGAACATCCAATTTTAAATGGTCATTGATATGGGATTGGGGTTGTTTATATAGATCTGTGAGCCATCAGTTCAGTTTGGTAATCAGAAGCTGGCCTGTTGGGAAGGTACCAGAAAGGACTTCCTGAAGGAGCTACCATTCAGTCTGTGCCTTGAACACCCAAGTGTTAGTCTGTTTTCTCTACCACTTGTGTCATCATTTTGTGGCCTGTTGACTCTTTTGTGCTTATATACTCTTATGTATACTTACAAATCTTGCTTTTTTTTTTGCCATATACCTCAGAAATAACTGACATTTAATGTACTTTTAAATAACAAGCTTTGAAAGACTTACTACATACTTGATTTCATTTGACCCTCAAAACAACACTATGAAATACAAGTATTATTATCTCTGTTTTTACAGGTGAGGAAACTGAGGCTCAGAGAGGTTAAGTGATTTCACCATTATCTTACCCAGCAAGTAAGCCACGGTTTGAACCTGGGTCTTCCCAACTCCAAGAAATGGCCATGTACATTTATGCACAAATTTAGAACTAGAAAAGACTTCAGAGATCATTCACTTCACCCCCCTCATTTTATAGAAGAGAAAACTAAGGACCAAAAGAAATGACTTGTCCAAGGTCACATGGGTAGTGTAATGGTGTTCTACTTTAAAAAATAGATGTTTATTTTTCTAGGAGATACAATGTTCGGATCTCATCCCTGCTTTCACAGGGCTTGGAAATGAACAGATATGACATAAACGCATGTACCTAAAAATAAAATAATGCATCTTAAGTTCATAAAACAGCATAAACCACATGAGAATTAAAGTCTGAGGAGGAGAAGGATTCTTACTGACAATTGTGTTCAGGGAAGGTTTCATGGAGAAAATGTCACTATAGATCCAGTGATATCAGACTCTTTGTTGTTCCTCACACAAGACACTCCATTTTCTGACTCTGGGGCATTTTCACTGACTGTTCTTCATGTCTGGAATGCTTTCCCTCCCCATCTCTTTTTCTGTGAAATGGAACAGTGTGAGATGAAGCTGAAAAAAGTAAAGGGAAGTCAGAGTGTAGAGGTCCATGAATGCCAAGTGAAAGGAGTTTGCACTTTATTCTACAGGTAATAGAGAAATAATGAAGGGTTTGGAGCAGAGGGGTGGAATTAGAGCAAGTGTAAGACAGATAAACACAGCTAGCATAGGTTCACTCTTGATTTAGTCAGACAGGAAAGATACTAAGAAGGGGTTGATAATCTCACTTTATTCTAGTCTAGTCTTCTCAGGAATACTGATAATAGAAGCACAGCTCCTACAGCATTCCCTAACCATCCTTCTCACAGGGGCTGGCAAGAAAGGTGGGGGGGGGGGCAACTACCCCTACATCTTGATGAGGTCCATAGAGACGGGCACAACTTATGCATTCCCCTAAAGCCCCTAAAGGCTCAATTGCGGCCAGCTGAGGCAAACACAGATTGCCCACAAGCCTTGATGGGGGCCAATCAAGGCACACACAGAATAACAGCTTGTGCATGCATCCCTAAGGGTTCCCCACTCACTGACCAGTCCCCACCTGCTTTATAGAGCAACAGACAAAAAAGGCATATTGCCAGCAATAGCCTTACAAGTTTACATCACCTCATCCCTGTATCTCACTGTGCAGTCGCAGTAGATGTTTACAATTTAAGCAGAAATATTTATATTATATATCATTATATAAGGCAGCACAAGCATGGTGGAGATGTTTTGAACTATAATTGTAAGAACTTGTATCTAATACCTGGGAACAAGAGATTGTTACGGCCATGGATCCTGGGAAACTGAACTCTAAGAAATAATAACAAAAATCCACTTTACACACACAAAAATCCACCTTACTTACACTAAAATCCACCTTACCTATAGCAAGATAGCATTGTAAAAGATGGTGGTATAGGCAGGGAATTGGAGGGGCTGAGAGGGCCCTGAAGAAGTGTATTAGATATAATAAAACTTCCTTAACCAAAATATCTTCCTATTTAATTCAAACTATTGCTACACAGCAACTCTGATGCTTGACTAATACAGTGAATTTTGGAAAAATGGAATGAATAATGGAGGAGAGGGGGTAAGAAGAATTAGGAAAAATATGACTATCTTCAGATATTTGAAAGGCTGAAATGTGGAAGGATTTGGCTTGCACCATTCTGCTGTTGGGGGGCTGAAATAAGACTAATGTAGGGCAGCTAGGTGGTGCAATGAAATAGAGCACTGGTCCTGGAGTTAGGAGGACCTGAGTTCAAATGCGGCCTCAGACACTTGACACACTTACTAGCTGTGAGACCTTGGGCAAGTCACTTAACCCCAATTGCCTTGCCTTCCCCCCTCCAAAAAAAAAAAAATAAGACCAGTGGGTAGCAGGTAGGCAAATTTTGGCTCAACATAGAGGAAAACTTCCTAAAAATTAGCACTTACTAAAAATGAGTGAATTCTTCATCCTGGAGGCCTCAAAAGCTGCATGATGATCCATCAGAGAGGATGTAGGGGAGATGCATTCATCACAAACTCACTGAATTACAAAACTGAGTCAGAAGGGATATATAATTCGACTCATACATGAAAGGAATCCCCACTATAATGTACTTGACAGTGATCATTAAGCCTTTGTTTGAGACCTCCAAGAGGGAGAAATCAATTAATAAGTAACCTATAATCAATAAGTGCCTGCAGGGTGCCAGGCATTCTCAAGGTGCTGGGAAGGGACTGTTCTTGATTTCCTTGAAATTACTTTCCATCTTGGAGAGTTTGAGATAAAAAATGTAAATCAAGTCTGAGCTAGGTAGAGTCGAGTCCAGAGCTTTATTTTGTCCCATACAGAAGATAGACTGTTTTTTTAATTTAGGGCTTGAGATTTCTGGCATAAGGGAAGAATGAGATTGCTTTTCTCATGTCAGGTTTCTGTTTGACTTCTGTGGTTGGACTAGCACATGGAACCCATCGCCAGCATCTCCTGACTTTTCCAATGGAAACCTCTCTGTTTTTTAAGTATTTGCTTTTGGCCTCATCATCCTTTCTATTTCTAAGAAAAGGGCTTAAAAAGCTTTGGGACTTTACAAAGCTCATTCCTGATGTCATCTTCAAATGGAGATGAATGACAAACATGCAGATTAAATGTCCTCCAATGTCCACAGAAGTTTAAAAATTGAGGAGAAAAAAAGCATTTGGCACAGATGTTTTGGGGATTGTATTAGATCCAGCTGAATTAAAAAAAACAACAACAACAGTGCAACAACTTTGAAATGTTGAACAAATAAAAGCTCCACACTGGTCCCTGAAGTCTTCTTTGGAAAGAGTGGGCATTTCTGCCTCTCCTTACCCATCAGGAAACTTCTGAGAGGCCTCAGAGATCATCTGACCCAACCTGAACTGAAGTGTGAAGCTCTTCTACAATATCCCCCAAGTGGTCATCCAGCCCCTGTTTGAACACTTGCACTAATAGGGAGATCACTACCTTTCTAGGCAGCCAACTTCCAATGATGGACAACTGTAATTATAAAGGAGTTTGTTCTTATATTAAACCAATACCTAACCTTGACTCCCAACTTCTAGATCTTCCACTGATTGGTCTTAGGACCACATAGAGCTGTCCACCAATCTGGGACATAGAGCACCACAGCAGAAAATCAAGAGAAATGGTTTATCTATTCTCAGATCTGCCAGTTTTTTGCTGTGTGACCCTTGAGTAAGAAACTGCATCTCTCTGGTCTCAGTTCCCTCATCTTTAAAATGGGACTAACAATAATCTCATGAAAGTTTTGTGCTTAATGTACTTAAATGAGCACTCAGCATAATATATGGGACATAGTAGGTACTTAATAAAAGTTTATTGACTGATTAAAGTAATACATTAATATAAGGGAGTATTAGTATGATTTTTTTCTCCAAAATTTTATTCTAGAACATCTCTACTTGGATGTATCACTGGGGTTCAAACTCAATGTATGTGAGCCCTTTATCTTTTCCTCTAAATCTTTCACTATTCCTGACTTTAACTATTTCTACCCACAGTGCCAATTGCTCATGTCTGAAGCCTTGGTGCTAATTTTTACGCTTATGTGGCACAGTAGGAAGAGTTTTGACTCTGGAGTTACAGGGTCTTTATTCTGATCTCACCTCTGACATTTATGATTTGAGTGACTTTAGATAGATCACTTAACTTCTCCAGACTTTGATTTCCTTGTCTTTAAACGGAGAGAGTTGGACTAAATCAGGGGTTCCTAATGTGGGATCCATGTGTCCCCTACAAAGGGTACATGTGTAGATTTCAAGGGGTCCATGCACTTGGATGGGGACAAAATTACATCTTTAATTTTATTAACTTTGATTTCTTTTTTAATTGTATATATTTTACTTTATACATTAAAAAACATTATTCTGAGAAAAGATTCATTAGCTTCACCAGACCAACAAAGGAGTCTGTCATGTGTGCACGCGTGCACACACACACACACACACACACACACACACACACGGACAAATAGAGACACAAAGAGACAGAGACAGAGACAGAAATACACACACACACAAAGAGGGAGGGAGAAAGAGAGAGAGAGAGAAAAAGAGAGAGAGAGAGAGAGAACTAGATCTATCTGTAAGACCTCTTCTAGCTCTAATCTATTAGTCTATGATTCTTCCTCTATCTTTCCCCTCCTCCTTCTTCACTCTTCCCTCTGCCATTATCCTGCTTCTTGCTCTTAGTATCAACCCTCTGACTTCTAGAAAGAGGCTCCTTACTGGTCTTTTACTGGTACCTCTGCTCAAAAGCCAATTTAGGGGCAGAGAAGCTTCTAATTTAACATTTTCAAAGCACTTTGGTGAAAGGAACAGGAAAAGCAATGTGGGGGCAATGGACAGAGGACTAGACTGAGAAGACCTGTGCTGTGTTCCGGAAGCACCACTTCATAGCTATGTGTTCTTGGCCAAGTCACATCTCTGAGCTTCAGTTTTCTCATCTGTTAAAAGGGTATAATGGTACAGTGGATAGAGATCCAGGCCTGGAATCAGGAAGACTCATCTTCATGAGTTTCAAATCTGGCTTCAGATACTGACTAGTCATATGACCTTGGGCAGGTCACTTAACCCTGTTTGACTCAATTTCCTCATCTGTAAAATGAGCTGGAGAAGGAAATGGCAAACCGCTCCAGTATCTCAGCCAAGAAAGCCCCAAATGGGGTCACAAGGAGTGGGACACAATTGAAATTACTGAACAACAACAATAACAGTGAGGGGTAACCCACTATCTTAGAAGGCAACACATCACTTGTCAGGGATGCTGTAGAGAGAATCCCTGTTCAGGTGCAGGTCTGACTTAGCTGATTTATGAGGCAGTGGTGATAGCAATGGTTATGGGGATGATGCTGATGGAGATGAGAGTGTGAATGAGGATAATCATGAAGGTGAAAATCAAGCTTAACTTTTTGAAATTTTATTTTGTTTTGTTTCCAGGTTCAGAGGGTCTTGAAGAAGTCCCAAGCCTCTTTACAAGTTTCCAAGAGGTTTATCTCTGGAAAGGTGAGCTTAATGTGAGAGGACCAATATTCAAACAGACCTGTGATCTCACTGACTTGAACGTCCTTTACAACCAGACACATTGCAACTCATCCTCACCTGCCCACCCTGTGTGACTATTGTACGTTATTTCCCAAACATTCCCCACCCAATGTTCTGGAGGTCTTCCTCAGTTTCTCTGGAAATCACAAGGACACCAGAGGAGCACTCTAGCTGTCCACCTGTCATCTTCCTTGCTACGTGGCCAGCCCACCCTCTCTTCAGATCATACAATTCCTTCATGACATCTTTTCCTCCTGTTCCTAACTGGTTATGTGTTGTATCCTGCTCACTCCCACCATGCACCTCTCTGTAACCCTCTGTATTTTACTTTTTTTCGGTTCTTCTGAAGAAGTGGTGTTTCACTTGCCATAGAAAAACACCATTAACATGTTTATTATGTGAGGGGTCAAATGCATTTATTAAATTATGCATTCACTACCCTCAATGTCTTCACTGGATACTCTGTTCACCTCCAGAATAAGTGCATTGCTTACTTATCTAAAAGGACTAGCCAATGAAATAGGAAAACCTTTGCTTATCTAGCAGATAAGACATCAAAGTTAAAAAGCTTTGGAAATACAAGAAAGGAACCAGGTAGAAGAAATTGGCCACTTACTAAGTCACAGGGAGATAAAAACTATACTTACTAGGAGTTGCCTGAGTTACTAAAGTAGACACAGCCAAATGCTGTGAGGTATTTTGCTTTTAGTATCAATAGCCCTGGTCTGTTCTCACTTGAGGCTAATCCTGATGAGAGAGATAATAGTTTATGTGGTGAATCAGGCCTGAAGCCCTGAGCGAAACTGTGAGGACACTAAGGGTTTTCTTTAGCTCAGTGGTTCAAGAACTCCCCAATGGTCTAAGGCATTCAGGCTAAATATCCTTTAATGGCTCCTTAAGCAGTAAATAATTACCCAATTATGCTACTAATATATATTTTATCTGTGACAATAAGGCACCAGCATGCTTAAGTATTATAGGTTTATCATGATTTTAGGTATTGTAAGCACTTAATTAATAAATCTAAAAGAATATTATGAATAGTGTATTAAATTACTCTGGCTGTTCACAATGACATTTTTTTCATTGCTATTAAAAAGGGTTTGCAGAACAAAGAAGACTGGGAACCACTGCTTTAGCTCTGTATGTCTGTCTTTGAAGCCTGTTCGCCACCCCCATCAGTACTCATTGAATCCCATTTCAATTCTTCCATGGCTCCTGGCTCCTTTAGACACCTTATACCCCTCCCAGTGCCTCGGGGGCATCCTATTCTTGGCAGACTTCATTTTTGGCAGACTCTCAATAGAAAAGGCCAAGGTGCTTTCTGCTAATGGCTTAAAGTGTATCTCAGGAAGGAGTTGTGTTGGTACCACTTCATAACCAGCTCTCTGAAAAAAAATGCATACAACACCTTGTTAATTTTGATTTGTTACAACATGTTTTCCATTACGTTCTTAAATCTAGACAAACAACAAAACAATAAATTAAGCCCAAATTTATAGCATTTGCAGAATTCCAAGGTATTTTTATTATTAGGAAAGGGGAAGCTAGGGAAGGGAACAAACATTTGTTAAGTACTTGGGTAAGCTCTTTACAATGTTATGTCATTTGATCCTCACAGCTGTCCTGTGAGGTATAATCCTCAATTTCTAAATTGGGGAAACTGAGGTAAACCAAATTTAGTGACTTGCCCAGGATCATAAAATTAGAAAGTAATTAAGGCAAGATTTGAACTCAGCTCTTTATAACTCCAAGCCTACCACTGTATCCATGGTGCCACCTGGCTGCTCAAACTAGAATCGTAGTTGGCAGTTTAGACTTTTTATCCTTGCTACTTTCCACATGGAGCCAGAATGACTGATTTCTCTTTTCTTCTAGATTCAGATGTGGCTACTCAGGTAAAGTCTACAGAATGTAGCCAGGAGGCCGCTCAAGGACGGGTGACTCCACTGATACCAGGTAACCATAATTTAGTGGTGAATTTTTTAAACGCATGGACTATTGATTCGTTGGTGGGGAAATAACATTGATTCCTTTTATGTGATAGCAGTTACCTTACATGGTACTTCTATCTCCATTAAGCCCTTTCTTATCACAAAGGAAAACAATTAAGCAAAGTTATTTACATAACATGAAGAAATGGGTGGCCTCTGCAGTGGAGTTATGCTAAATCAGTCAAAAGAGCTTGGACTTTTAGCCTACAGAGAAAAAGGATTTATGGGAGAGGTGGAGTTGCTGTATGCAAATATAGTAATGGTTACCATATATTAGAGTTACTTGACTCATTCTATTTTGAACTAGAAGATGGAATGAGGAACAGTGGGTGAAAATTACAAGGAGGTATATTTTCTCTTATTAAACAGAAGCTCAATAATGACAGAGACCTCTTTTCTAAGCCTTTTTAATCAATCTGTCAACATTTATTAAAGGCCTGCTAAGTGCCAAGCATTGGGTTAAGCACTAGGGATACAAAAAGAGGCAAAAGATAGTCCTGCCCTCAAAGGACTTACAATCTAATGGATGAGATGAAATGTGAACAGATATACAAAGCCAGCTGTATACAGGAAGTGTGGCACAGTGTGTAGAGTGCACACTTGGATTCTGAAAGATTTGAGCTCAAATCTGGCCTTAGATCAGCAGTTTTCAACCTGTGGGTCACGACCCCTTTGGGGGTTGAATGACCCTTTCACAGGGGTCACAGGGGTTGCCTAATACCATGGGAAAACACATATTTCCTATGGTCTTAGGAACCAAGACACCGCTCCTCTATCCGTCTCCAGGCAGGCCTGCCCACATGCAGATATGCCCACATACAAGTATTAAAGGGTCGTGGCATTAGGAAGGTTGAGAACCATCGCCTTAGATATTTACTAGTTGCATGACCCTGGGCAGACCATTTAACTTCTTTCAGTCTTGATTTTCTTATCTGTAAAATGGGGGCAATGGTAGCACCTACCTCATAGGATTTAAGGACTGAATGTGACAACACTGACTTGCTGTGGGTTAAAAAACCATCCTATCAGCATTTTGAGTCCTCTGCTGCTGACTGATCTCTTCTTTCTGAAGCTTGTGTGGAACTTGGGAATGAGAGCCAGAATTGTGCCTAAAGGCTTTCACTAGCACTAAATAATCAATAGTGCCAGTGAGTACCTATGGATCAAGCCTTTAAGAGTCTGGCTCTTCACAGATACTTTAGGAGACCCATTCAAGTACTGAGGCTCTAACTATGAACCATCTAGCAGTGTGTTGGATGGAAAAGCCTTCATTGCAAGAGGAAGGTGGCTACTGCATCCATCTAGCATCTTCTCCTATGGGAAAGGACAGTCAGGCAAGTTGATGGCAGAGGCTTGGAGAGGAGAGAGGGAGAGATGGGGAAAATACAAAGTCTAACCAATTTTGCACCTTTTCAGTCAATTAAATTCCTGGGTCTGAAAACAATAATGTGATTAAGGGAAAAATCTTTCTCATTTTTTGATTTCTTCTTCATTTTTTTTTTGGCCTGGTAACATCTGACTACTATCTCCATTTTCCCCTCATATTCTCCTCTTGCTGGTCTCTGCTAGAGCTAGAGGGGCCTCCCTTATAATCAGAGCAATGCAAAAATGGGTATCTCTCTAATGTGCACACTGACTGGCACAGAAGAAAGGGGAGGGAGAAGATACAAGTCTGGATCTTGATCAGCAAGAAGACTTCCACCTCATCTTTCAGAAGAAAACATGTAGTCATCAGTTTTGAGAGTACAAACACATATTCAGTTTTTGATAATCTCAAGTGGAACATTTGACTGAAAATCAAAAGACCTAGCTTCTTGAATTAACTTTTGATTCATACTGTGCTCATCTTTCTGCCCCCTCAATTTCCCAGGTATTAGCAGAGGAGATTTACAATAATGCTGCAGGAACACTGACCTGGGCATGGGAGTCAGGAAATGGGCATCCTGGTCCTGACTTTGCTACTAATTAGCATTGTGATCTTGGGAAAGAACCAACCTTTCCGAGACTCGATTTCCTCTTCTGTAAAATTAGGGATTGAACTGGATGGCCTCTAAGGTCCTTTCTAGTTCCAAATCTGTGATCCCATGACTAATTGTACTTTTGACAGTTCAGTGGCCCAGTGGATAGAGCTCCAGGCCTGGACTCAAGAAACCCTGAGTTCAAATGCAGCCTCAGACACTAGTTGTGTGATTCCAGGCAAGTCACCTAATCCTGTTTGCCTTAGTTTCCTTATCTGTAAAATGAGTTAGAGAAGGAAATGGTAAACCACTCTGGTATCTTCACCACAAAAACATAAATGGGTTCACAAAGAGTCAGAAATGGCTGCATAACAACAGCCAAGTCCCTTCTGGCTCTGATGTTCTGCTTTCTGACATTCTAATATCTAAGAACCCTTTCAGCTCTAAAATTTCCAGTTTTATATTCTAACACTCTTTGTTCTAAGGGCCTTTTCATCTCTAATGTCCTATGTACTATGTTCTTATATTCTATGTTCTAATCTACAGAGTCTTTCAGTTCCAGCATTCTGTATCCTAATTAACGCTAACATCCTATGTCTCTTAGAGAAACGACTCGACATTCTATGATCCTGTTAATTTTATTTTCAATTGTTTTTGTGGTTTGCTTCTACTCATAAGCTGTTTCTTGTGATGTTAGTAAGCACAGTGACTAGCACATTGTAAGTTCTTAATAAGTACTAATTGATTGACTGATTAACTGAATAGGTGATGTGTATAAGTCTGTTTTATAGAAAGTGGAAACTGGTCCAGGGAAAGATCCCAAAGAACTCAGGGGCACCATTGGGCTCTGGGCTCTGAGTGAGTTGAGAGCCAGGCCCTCGAATGTTACAGAAGTTGGTTAGCTCACGCTCTTAACCTATTTTCTATGCAGATAAAAGGATGAAAGGAAGTCTCACCAGACAAGAGCTCTATTTTAGACATTCTCATTGTACCTACCCCATTATAGTCCTTTTGAGTCTCTCATCTCCAGTACCACAATCACAACTGCCAAGATTCTGGGTGTTTTCTCACCCTTTTGGAAACATGCATTTAGTCTGGGAATGGATATGCTCTCTAGTAGAATGTGCTGGCACTCATAAATGGGGTCTCCCTGAAAGATGCCTATCCTTCTGGGTGACTTTTGCAAATCTTCTTTGGGACTTGGTTTCTCTCTCTGTAAAATAAAGGAACTGAACTAGATGGTCTCTAATAGTCTGTGTTCTGACATTCCCTGTTAATAAGGTCTCATTGTGGATCCTTTGAGGACAATGACTTTGATTTTTATACATATATCCCCAGTGCCTAGCACAGTGCTTGGGAAATAATAAGCATTTAATAAGTGATAGGCAGTATGGGACAGTGGGAAAAAATGATAGATTTGGAGACAGAGGACCTGGGTTCACGTCCTGACTCTGGCATGGCACTCTCTCTATAACTTTGAATCAGTCACCTTACTTCTTTGCTTCTAAGTTTCTTCATCGGTAAAGTTAAGGAGTTGGACCAGATGATCTGTCTCTGAGATGTAGCTTTAGATCTATATAATTTAATGATAATGAAAGTAATTATTGTGACTTTTATATAACACTTTAAGGTTTGCAAAGCACCTAACAAATATCTCAAAACAATTCTAGGGAGTAGCTGATGTTACTATCTCCATTTACAGATAAGGAAACAAGGTTTGGAGGAGCTGAGTGACTTGCTCAGGGTCACACAATTACTTAAAGTCTGAGGCAGGATTCTAAGGCCTTCCTGTCCTAAAATAAGAAGGGAATAAGCATTTGCTAAGGGCCTACTATGTACCAGTCGCTGTGCTAAGTATTTTTAAAATAGTATCTAAAAGTCATGTGATTTTAAATTAAAGTCAACATACACTTTCCTTTCAACTCAGTTTCTCTTTTTCAGATTCAACAGTGGAACTTTTCTCCCAAGTGGACACAGAGCTTGTTCTCATAGATGGAAACAGGACTGTGCCCAGCCAACAGTACTGGCTCTTCAAGCTCCAGTATTCAGCCCAGCAGGCAAAGCTGTGGTGTCTCTATCGTAAGAAATCTCAGAAATGAACCCCCTTGCCAATTGTAGAATCAGACATCCCCAGCTTATTCATAGCATCTATTGTGAAACACATGTTTCAATTCAATATGGATTTATTAACCAATTAAACCATATTCATTCCTTTACTAGATGCTGTGAGAGTGCAGTAGTCTGAGGAATTAGGTAATTTGGCCTTCACCCTTGAGGAGATTAATTGCTCTCTTTAGTGTGCCCTCAAATGCCAGAACCACGTCACTCCCTGGCTTTTGTTCTTCAATGTCTAGAATACCCTTTCCCCTTACCACCACCAGCCCCATTTATCTGGACACAGTTCAAACCCTACCTACCTTCTCCCTCATCATCGCAACCTATAGTGATTCCTTCTTCCTTTCATTTCCTAGAGCACATGCTAGCCATACCAGTCATTGGCCATGTATCATGTTATGCTTTTTATTGTTAACCTTCCCCCTCTCTCCAACTAGGCTAGAAGCTCTTTGACTATAGGAACTATATCTTCTACATCTTTTTAAAATCTCTTACAATATCTAGCACAGTGCCCCTCAGATCCTAGGTGTCCCATAAGAACATGAAACAGACATTAACCAGTCAACGAACAATAAAGTCCTAAAATGAATATAATCAAATATCTTAATAAGATATACCAAGGGAGTCCAGCTGGTCAGTCACGAACAGATCAATTCAATCCAACAACTGTGTGCTAAACGTCCTATTTCTAATTATCCTGAATATGGTTTATTTGTGCATAATTGTTCTCATGTTGTCTTCCCCATTAAACTGTGAGCTCCTTGAGAGCGGAGACTGCCATTTGTCATTCTTTGTATTCTCAGTTCTTAGCTCAGGGCCTGGCACATAGTGGGCACATAATAAATGTTTATTGACTGAATAATTGAGTAGAGAGCACTATTTTGGGTACTGGGGCCATGTAAAGATGAATACCATTGTCTATACCCTAATGGAGCTTATGTTCTAAGATTGGAGTTTATCTATTCCAATAATATAATGTAAAATGGAATTTGTTATGGATATAGAGGAGCTTACAACTGGGTTGATTGCATGTGAACAACTGTAGCTATCACTCATCTTTCCCTCTAATTCTCTGTGGCTCATTGGCATTCCTCTTCCACAGGGACTTCCCCATCACCCCTGATTCCATTCCCCCCTTTAATCTTTTAGAACACTAAGGCAGGGGGAGGAAGGTAATACAGATGGGGAACCCCTGGGTTCCCCCACCTACTCAGGAACTCCCCGAAGGTAATACCTTCCATCTCCTTCCTCACTGATCTCAAAGGTTCAAAGAAATGAAAAATTTAAAACAAAAACAGGTTCTACCCACAGAAAGTTCGGGGAACCCCAGAGTTCCCTGAACTCGATGTGAGGATGTAAACTAAAGATGAAATAGAGTGAAGAAATCATCTTTACTGGCAATCTGAGACCCAGTTCAGGGGAACCCAAACAATGTTTTAAAATCTCGCTCCTTAACCTGCTATTTCCCTGTCGGACGACTGAGTTAGACAGTTTTGGAAACTTCTTTTGCATTTAATGATGAAAAGTTGTTAAAATCAAAGAATTGATTTGCAAACATATCTGTAGCCAATATTGGCTGACTAACTGATTAACTAATTCCTTGAGTGGGCTTTTGGACCAGAGATAGAGGGAGACAGAAGCTGGTAGCCAGTCAGACAAGAGCAATTTTCAAAACCAAATACCTCTTGTCTTTCTGTAGGCTGTGCTCAAGAGGACACTTTCTGTCAGTTGGTGGAGGTACGGAACACCAGCAGTGGGGATTTCTCCTGCACACTCTTCCCGGAAGCTCAGACGTGTGACAATTCCCTTACATTCACACCTGAGAGCTGCACTGTTGTTCTTCCTTACAGGCCACAGACCCTTTTTCACAAAAAAGGTGAGGGTTTTTTTTTTGTATTCATAAAATGACTTTCCTTTTGTAGGATATATTTTAGTATTTTATTTATTATCTCATTTTTGTTTTTATCGCTGTTTCCCCCCCAAAATCACCTTTGTTTCCACTCGATCTCTCCTACCCAGTAAACCATCCCCTGTAACAAAGGAGAAAAAGGAAAAGAAAGTGGCAAAACCAACCGACATATCCATTGTGACAGATAACATGTATAATATTCTATACCTACAGCCTTCTGCGTCTAACAAAGAAGAAAGAAGTATGCGTTTTTTCTCCTCTGCTTAGGGGCTAAGTTTGGTCGCTGTGATTGCACCATGTCCAGTTTCAAAGCTCCTTGTTTCCACTTCCATTGTCATAGTTGTTGCGTATATTTTTATATATTGTTTTTCTGATTCTTCTTCCTCCAGGATACATTAGTTCATGCAAGCCTTCCAAATGTTCCTCTAATGTGTCAGAATTGTTATAGTGCTGAACATTTTTAAAGAAGTAAATAAAACAGCAGAACCTTCTATTCTGTAGGCAGCAGCTCTATTCCTCAGGAGTAAAGACTTGGATAAAGAATGAGGCAAAGAACCCTTCTTTTCTAGGTCAGAAACAGCAGGGAATGAAAACCAGATCCCTGGATGTTCTTTTGAGCAGTCATGTATACATAGAGTATTTTTGACCCACTTTCTTAAGGTCAGAAAAACTGCAACTCCCTTCAGGGTTCCAGTGTCTTCCAAGGAGTGTGTAACATTTCTGTTCTGTTCCAACACTGCTCAAGCTGTCCCTCCATTGCTAGAGACCACTGAGCAGTACCCTAGTTCTATATAACCATTTCAAATCGGTTGCTTTTACAAAGCTGGCTAGGTGGTGTCATGGATGAATTGCTAGGCCTGGAAACAGGAATACTCATCTTCCTGAATTTAAATCTGGCCTCAGACTCTTAATAGCTGTGTAACTCTGGGTGAGTCACAAAATCCTGCTTGCCTCAATTCCTCATCTATAAAATGACATGGAGAAGGAAATGAGTAACCACTCCCAGTATCTTTGCCAAGAAAATCCCAAAAGGGGTCACAAAGAGTCAGAAATGACTGAATAACCTTTATTTCAAAGCTATTAGAAGATATAAACATTTTCCCCAGTATCTTGGGAGGCATAATTTCCTCTATACTACTCTTTTGGGGAGGAGAAGCTAGGATCCTAACTCAGCCCAGTTTCTATAATGTCATTAGTCCCACCAAATTCACATCCAAAGGCTACTTCACTGTCCATTAAGTCCTCATCTCAGCTTCTACTAGTCAGGATACCCAAAGACTCCCCAAAGTTGCTCCTTGCTTCTAGGGGCACTGATGTTAAGTTTGCTACAACACCTGGCTTGGGCTCTGGTTCCCTCCCAACCTTTCAAAACTCCAAAGTTGAAGACATTCCCTTCACCAGGAAGCCATGAGCAAAGGAGTCAGTGGGGTTCCCCTAGGCTGAAATGCTATAGAGAGATGACATGCCCTACATCCTCATTACACATGTGAAAACAAACTTAGTCAGCTGAGCTCGATTCAAAATTCACTTAGAGTCTTAACACAACCTTACAATAATACTTACAATTCACTTCTTTATCATACTGAAAGATATATTAAAACAACTTATTTTTTGTTATAGTTTATAAAATACTTTCACAGAAATCATTTTATCAGATCTGTCCCCTGATCTGTGAGATGTAAGGAGGGCAAATGTTATTCTCCCCATTTTACAGATGTGGAAATTGAGATCGAGCAAAGGGAAGTAACTTGTGCCACGACTACGTACTTCATTGGAGTTTTTTGAGGAAAATGCTTTGTAAGCATTTAAATGCTATATACATGTGAGTTGTATTGATACTAATAGCAGCTCACTTTTATATAGGAGTTTGAGATTTGCAAAGGAGTCTAAATATATGATTTAGTACATGATTTGTTTGATCTTTAAACCACTCTGTGAAGCAGGTGCTGTTATTAATATTCATTTTACAGATCAGGAAACTGAGGCAGAAAGAGATTAAATCATAATAATGTCTGGGGTCACACAGCTATTTAG
>CM053580.1:507480202-507692077 GCA_028627135.1 Pseudochirops cupreus
TGGATAGAGCTCCAGCCCTGGAGTCAAGAGGACCTGAGTTCAAATCCAGCCTCAGACACTTAACACACTTACTAGCTGTGTGACCTTGGGCTAATCACTTAACCCCAGTTGCCTTGCCTTCTCCCCTCTAAAAAAAAATGTAACACACTCTTAAATTGTATTAACTAGTATTTTTTTTCACTTGTGTCTGAGTTAATGATTCCCTTTGGGGTTTTCTTGGCAGAGATAATGAGATGGTTTGCCATTTCCTTCTCCAGTTCATTTTACAGAGGAGGAAACTAAGGCGAAATGGGTTAATTGACTTGCTCAGGGTCACACAGCTAGTAGGTATCTGAACCCAGATGTGAACTCAAAAAGATAATCCAGACTTCAGGCCTGGTACTCTATCCACTGTGCCACCTAGCTGCCCTGTATTGTCTGTTTATCTATTGGTAAATAGTCATTCAACAAACATTTTTTAAATTTTATTTTTTTATTAATTTGTTTGTTTACTTTTCGCTTACAAGATTCAGTTCCACAATCCCTTGAGTTTCAAATTTTCTCCCCTCTCTCCCCTCCATGGTGGCCTGCGATCAAATATAGGATCTGCAAACACTTTCACATTCGACATTAGTCTGTCAACAAGTGTTTCTTAAGCACCTACTGTTTGCCAGGCACTGTACTGGGTGTGCTCCTTGAGGGCAGGCGCTGGGTTCATTTGTTTATTTTTTTGCCTTTCTTTGTATCTCCAACATTTAGCACAGTGCTTGACGCATAGCTCACAACAAATGCTTGCTGAGTGATCAATTGATTGCTCATGGCCCTGTTGTACTCTGCATCAGTCAGGCTACAAATGGAGCATGTTGTGAGGTTCTGTTTTAAGTGGAACATTGACAGACTGTAGAATTCCCCAAAGAGAGTGACCAGGATGGTAAGGGATCTGCTTAGCGAGACAAGAACCAGTGAATGAACTAAATGAGTATATCTAACTTGGAGACAAGAAGACCTAGGGGCGTTAGGGGTCCTTTAAATGGGAAGAGACACCAGGCTAACTGGAAGGAAGATTGTTTCATCTTTTTGTTTGTAACCTAAGCACCCCGCACAATACCTGGCTCATGGTAACTATGGCTCACAGTAATTGAGTAATAAATACCAGCTATTGGGTTGCCCCAAAGCTGCTTTCCTAGACCTCACTTTCTAAGTTCTTACATCTCTGCATTCTTAGGCAGCTTGGTGGTATAGTGGATAGAGCACTGGGCTTGGAGTCAGTAAGACTTGAGTTTGTGTCCTGAGACACTTATTAATTGTGTGATCCTGGGCAAGTCACTGAACCTCTGTTGGTTGCTTCAGTTTCCTCCTCTGTAAAAAGGGGTTAATAATAGCACCTACCTCCTAGGGTTGTTATGAGGATCAAATGAGATAGTATTTGTGAAGTCCTTAGCACAGGGCCTGGCTTTAATACTTATTCCTTCCCTCTCATTCACCTACAAAAAAGTAATCACTATATCTACCTACTCAGTCTACCAAAATTAAACACACAGGACAATAGCAAGATATAGACTCAACAATACCAGGACTGGGTTTTTTTTTTAAATTACATGTGAAAACACAATTTTTAAACATTTATTTTTTTTAAAAATTGAATTCCAAATTCTCTCCCTCCCTTCCCTCCCCCCTCCTTGAGAAGGTAAACAGTTTGCCATAGATAACACACGTCAATCGTGCAAAACCTCTTTCCATATTATCCATGAACTCGGGTCTGTTTTTATCTGCACTCCATGAAATATTAAGTGAGAAGAATGAGTGATATCGCTACTGATATTATTAACAACCATAACAACAACTGAGTTGGCCTTTCTGTTGGCCTTTCAGATTTCTAAAGCATTTTATAAACACCATCTCCTCAGACACATTTATTGAGACAGTAAAAATACCCTCATCTGAGTCATGCTTCGAAATCCTCTCTATATCCTTTAGTTAGATTTTTTCTTTTTGTATCAGATTTCCTTTGGATACTACAGTTCCTCCTCATGTTAATAATTCCTTCTTTCTTCTGTTACACAGTTGTTTTGGGAGACAAAGTGAAGGCATTTTACACTCGCCTGCCATTCCAAGTACTGAGGGGGATTTCTGTACGAAGCAAAGTGTCTATGACAAGAAAACCTCTTTCCACTGGGTAAGGTGTTACCCCTGTGATTTTTATTTTCCTGATTGGGAGATAAGACTCATGACAAAAGCCTTCAGAGACCTAAGAGCCCAAGGAGCTCACAAGAGAGGGAGCTCTATTGCAAGGCTATATAGGAGCTCACTCCATCTCCTTTCATCTGAGGACACCATATTTGCTCTTGTCCTTTGCTGACATCTTCTTGCCTTATGATGAAGGGAAGCAATGGCCCTGTGATGGTCTGAATTCTAGTTTTGAAGATGGGAAAACAAATCTGTAAGACAAAGATCAATACTTAGAATGTGGTCTGGGCATAAGTCATGACATATTGACTAAGTGGGGAAGAAAAGGATAAATAATCTTTACTTATTGTCCAACTGGGCAGACATTCAGGCCATGAATATAATAGGGCACTGACTCTTTGATCCTGGGCATGACTTCTCAAATACTCAACCTCTCTCCTTAAGCTAAAAGGTGAGATCAGAATTTAGCCATGTGATCCTGCACAAGTCACTTAACTTCTGTCTGGCTCAGTTTCCTTAACTGTAAAATGGAGATAATAATAGCACCTACTTCCCAGGGTTGTTATGGGGAGCAAATGATGTAGTTATAAAATGCTGAACACAGTACCTGGCATATAGTAGGTGCTTAATAAATGCTTATTCCCTTCCCCTCCCTCTGCTGTTCCCTTCCCCTTCTTAATAAATGCTTATTATCTTCCCCCTCCCCCCTGCATTTATCCTATACTCTAACCAAATTAATCTGTGAATATACTCCTCATTTTCCTATCCCCATCCTTCAGCTTAATTGTTTATGTTACACTGTTCTTTATTTTATTAAATATTTTTTAATTACATTTCTTTTTCCATTTATTATTTATTTTGAAAAGATTTTTCTTTTTAAATTCTAAATTCCAAATTCTCTCTATCCCTCCAACCTCCTCCCCCACCCACTGAGAAGACAAGCAACATGATGTCAGTTGTACATGTGAAGTCATGTAAAACATATTTCTATATTAGCCATATATTTTTAAAAGCAAGAAAAATAAAGAAAGTGAGGAAATTATACTTCAGTTTGCACTCAGAGTTCATCATCATCCAGTGCCCTCTGGAAGTAAATAGCATTTTTTCATTGTGAGTCCTGTGGAATTGTCTTGTGTCATTGTCTTGATCAGAGTAGCCAAGTTTTTCATGGTGGCATCATTACAACATTGCTGTTACTGTGCACAACAATCTCCTGATTCTTCTGACTTCACTTTGCATCAGTTAGCATAAATCTTGTCATTTTTTTTTCTGAAACTGCTCCCCTCATCATTTTATAGTACAATAGTACTCTATCACATTCACATTACCATGGCTTGTTCAGCCATTCCCTCAATTTCCAATTCTTTGCCCCCACAGAAAAGAGCTGCTATAAATACTTTTGTGCATATAGGTGTTCTTCCCTTTTCTTTTATCTCTTTGGAATCCAGACCTAGTAAAGCTATTGTTGAGTCAAAGGGTATACATAGTTTTATAGCACTTTGGCCATAGTTCCAAACTGTTCTCCAAAATGGTTGTACCAATTTACTATTGCAGCCAGTTCATTAATGAACCTGTTTTCTCCCATCCCCTCCAGCCTTTGTCATTTCTGATAGGTGTGAGAGGATACCTCAGAATTGTTTAAATTTGCATTTCTCTAATCAATAGCAATTTAGTGCATTTTTTTCATATGACTATAGAAAGCTTTGATTTCTTTGTCTGAAAACTGCCTATTCATATCCTTTGACCATTTATCCTTTTGCTTACTTTGATGCAATAAAATTTAAGTACCTGCTCTGTAGAAGGCATCTAGCTTTGCTGAAATGAACTGAAGACATGTTTTGGTGGAATTCCAGGACAGTAAAGGACCTCAGACTCCTCAAATCATTCCATGAGAACTAGGACAAGATAGCAGGGAATTAGATTGGGTATGGGCTAGCATACTCTCTGGAAGTCTAGCCAATTTAAATTCATTTCATCAAAAGTGAAGTTCATAATGGCATAACTAGGAATTCTTTCACGTAGGGGAACAAAATGTCGAGATGGTGGAGATGAGGTACAACATCAGCGACAGAGTAGACAATGTACAATGGAGCTGCTGTAATCTGATTATAAATTCAATTGCAGGGACAGAGGATTCAGTTTCCCAATTCACCTTCCTGGGTGGGGAGGAGTTGCATTGTAAAGATGAAATCCTGACAATTCAGGACCTGGGAGGCAGGCTGTCAGAGGACCCAAGGCAGTGGAGATACAGGGGTGGGGACTGTTGTGGGATGAGTGATCCTAGAGAGAAAGTACCCCCATCAATGCCTGAGGCATAGCCTTACTTATCCCCTCCTAGGTATGGCTCAGGCAGCTACTTGATACAATGGGGAGACTACTGAGCCTAGAATCAGAAAATTATTCTTCCTGAGTTCAAATCTGGCCTCAGACACTGATTAGCTGTGTGACCCTGGGCACAAGTCATTTCACCCTGTTTGCCGCAGTCTTCTCATCTGTACAATGAGTTGGAGAAGAAAATGGCAAATCACTCCATTATCGCTGCCAAGAAATTCCCAAATGGGGTCATGAAGAATCTGAAATGAATGAACAAAGGTTACATAAATTGCGCAAGGACAAGAACTTTTCATTGTTGCCTGTGTTCCCGGTGCCTGCCTGGCACATAGTGGGTGCTGGATAAAAGCTTGTTGATTGATTAAGTTTCATGATTTCTGGGTCCTAGAGGAAAACCTGAAAATTTTCATGGTGTATTACAGGGGACCAGTTGCCAACTGTATTGATAGACAGAGTTTCCTCACTGAATAAAAACAGTAACAACAACAAAATTAGAAAAACCTGATTGTGTTTCTTTCCCATCCAGGTTCTTTGAATGTGAACGAAGGTGTGATGCTGATCCCTGCTGCAAAGGCTTGGGCTTCCTCAATGTTTCCCAGACAGAAGGTAGGGCCTTCCAAAGATGGTTCTTTCTCCTGGTTTGGCTGCCCTCGTGACATGATGAAAAGAGACCCCAAGCCTCTGAACTGGCCTCATCCTTTGATTTAGTAAAGCATCCACTAAGATCTCATTGAAGAGACGTTTCCATAAAACAGAAATGCCCCCCAAATCCTATGAGCAAACGCAGTGGAGGACTTAAGCAATCACCATGGAGTGAGGGAGCAGTAATATGGTGGATGCTTGTGTGGATAACAGGTTATTTTCTTCTTTCTTTTAAAAGCTTACTTATAAGTGTTTGCTATCCCTTCCCCCCAAAAGAAAATATAAACAAAAACTCTCACAATAAACCCAATGTAACAAATTCCCTCATTGGTCATGTCTAAATATGTAGCTCTCATTCTGAATTTTAAACCCTTTACCTCTCCAGCAGGTGGTGAGTGTCATGACTGCTCTGCCGGCCTCTGGATGCATGGTTTATTGTTGCATTGAGCAGACTTCTAAAGTCTTGCAAAGTTGTTTTTCTCTAACATGTATTCTTCATGTGTAAACTGTTCAACCAAACCTTTTTACTTTTAAATGATGAGCAACGCTGTGAGGTACCAGATGATTATGTAGCAAACCTAACTTTAATTCCAAGACTGTAGTTTAGGCCCACCTTCTTCACCTTAAATATTCCTCCATTTTGTCTTCCTTGGACCCAATGGAAATTTGATGGTTGATCATGAATAAGAAATTAGAATAATCACAGCTTACATTTCCTTTGTGCTTTTTGGAACAAAGTAATTCCTTCAAAAGAAACTTATGTGGTAAAGAATTCAAGTATTTTTCTCCCCATTTCATAAATGAAGAAACTGACTCTTGAAGGGAAAAGTATGCAACGTCATACAACAAAGAGGATAGAAACCAGACCTTCTGACCCAAGTCCAATGCTTGTCTTTCTAGAACAAAACACTGCCTGTACAACATTTTTTCTTTCCTAGAGGTCTATGAATTTCCTCTTCTCCAATGAAAATGGTCATCACAATGACCCTTTTTCCCTCTGATGGTCATTGTATTGCCAGGTGGAGAGGTGATGTGCCTGACTCTGAGCAATCTAGGATTCCAGACATGCAGTGAAGAAACCAAAGGCCCCTGGCGTGTTTCGGACTGTAGCTCTCCTGATACTGAAATCAGAACATATCCCTTTGGCTGGTACCTGAACCCTGGTGAGTTATCAATTCAGCCGTCATGAAACATCTCTTAGCATGGACATCTCACTCACTGTTTCTGAACTAGGACATTTTCCGTATCATGCATCTCTCTAGCATGAAAACATTCTTGGGCTTTCCCATAATCCCCTGTTCTTTCACATCTCTGAACAAGGAAGGTGGCAGGGGCTATGATAAGAAGAAGGCAGGGATTTTGTCCTGCCACCACTCCTAGCCTGGGCTTTTTGTTCAGCAAGTACTTGATTTAATAACAGTAGCTAGCCCTCACTATTTGCCAGGCACTGGGTGAAGCACTTTATCTCATTTGATCCTCAGAACAACCTTGGGACATAAGTGCTATTATAATTCCCATTTTACAGGTCAGGAAACTGAGGCAGACAGAGGCAAATAGAGGTTAAGTGACTTGTTCAGGGTCACACAACCAGATTTGAGCTAAAGTCTTCCTGACTCCAGGCCCAGTGGTCTAGCCACAGCACCACTTACTGAATGAATAAATGAGTGAACATGTTAACACAGTCCAGAAGTGGGAAAATTGATCTGTGGAGCAGGAAGGCAGCAACTTTTGTCATTTATTCCGATGAGACCAACAGCCCTTCTTCCCTTATGCAGTTATTATTCAGTCATTTCAGACCCTTTGTGACCCCATCTGAAGTTTTCTTGGCAAAGCTACTGGACTGGTTTGTTGTCTCCTTCTTCAGCTTATTTTACAGATGGGGAAGCTGAGGCAAACAGGATTAAGTGACTTGTTCAGGTCACACAACTAGTAAGTGTCTGAGGCCAGATTTGAACTCACGTCTTCCTGATGTCAGGCTAACTTTCTATCTACAGCATTACCCAGGTGCCTACAGTTGCCTGTAGCCAACTAATAAAGCAGAGTTAGCCTAGGATTCTGGGCCAGCGTTCCCAGTCTGACCCTTAAGATGTAGAATTGACTGTGTTCTGAAGAGAGAGAACCAACAAGCCGGCTGGTACCTTTCTGTGGAGAACTGTGTAACTTTGGAGGATGAGGTTTCTTCGTGGCTTTCCTTTTGCATCTGTGTTTGAATTCTCTTTATTCCCTTGGTTGATGGGGACTCCAGGGGAAAGGAAAGTCTTTTTTATTGAGACTGTCGTACAAGCTGTTGGAGGAGCTAAAGGCATAGCTCATAGTAATAGGCCTGGGCAATGGTGATGTCCTGTCGCAAAAGCAAGGACTGGGGCTTCCTCGATGCTTCTGTGATCCCATGATCCTATGATTCAATATGCTTCTAATGTATGATAGAATCATTCAGCTAAGATATTTATGAAAGACAAGGGAAAATTGCCATCATTAATCTGCACAGGCTGGCCACCACTGCCTTGGGGCTTCTTTGGATGAACAGTGAGAAAGGTGCAGGTCTCAGCTTTAGGGCATGGCTCTAGTCGGGGTACCTTGATCCCCACTTTCAGTTTATTGTGTAGCAGGTGACTCAGATGAACACTGACAGCTTTGCACAGAGGCCTAACTATAGAAAACTTTGCACCAGGGTAAGTGGAATGAAATGTGAGCTGGATAGAGAGGGGTAAAAGGAGAGAAACACACCTGAGGTGTTGCAGCACGGTAGGGCTATCTTCCTTTTTGAACTGAGTAATCTTGTTAACTAGATTCAGAGCAGCATTTTTTTCCTAGTTGTGGAGAGATTGATTGCAAATGTTGCCAATGTCCTCTAAATTTTGGTGTCCTAGGTCAAAGCCCTGATTGCCCAACCCTAGCTACCTCTTTGCTCTTACAAAAGTGCCAACTGATGTGTGGCCAGTGAGATAAACACATGGTGTCTGCATCAAATACACCAAGAGCTGTTTCTGTTGAGTGTTGTTTGAGGTGGCTTCTCTTTTCCCTGCTCATTCCATTCTCCTTGGCACCATGATTCCCCTGTCAACTCCACCTGCCTTGTCCACATCATTCCCAAGCACAGACTTCCTGAAAACTGTCTTTTCTAATGCCCCTGCAATGGGAGTATCTTCTACCCTAAGGAATATATCTATCAGTCACTAAACATTCGGTACCTACTCTATACCAGACAATGCAATGTGCTGGGCTCGGGGTATAAAAAGACAAAAACCAAAACCCTTATTGCCCTCATGGAACTCATATTTGTTGCAGTAGACGTACCAACAACAACAACAATTATAGCATTTATATGGTACCTAATGTGTGCCAGGCACTGGGCAAAAGACTTCACAATTACTATCTCATTTGATCTCACTTCAACCACAGGAGATAGGTGCTATTAATAAACACATTTTACAGATGAGGAAACTGAGGCAAACAGGACTCAGTGACTTGCCCAGGATTACACAGCTAGTAAGTATCTGGGGCTGGATTTGAACTCAAGTCTTCTTGACTCCAGACACAACCTTCTATCTACCATGCTACCTAACTGCTCCCAAATATAAAATACCTAACGTTAATAATATAGCACTTAACAGTTTACAAAATTTTGCACATATTATTTCATTTGACCCCCTAAAATCTATCCATGTGACTGTTGGGACAGATGGACTCCAAGTTAAGAACCCCTGCTCTAGAGGCTGCTTCATCCAGCTTCCTGATATTACAGATGAGGAAACAGGTTCAGAGAGATGCGACTTGGCCAAGGTCAGCCAAATAAACATGTCAGAACCAGTTTTGGTGTTCTAACTCTAAATCCAGTGTCTTTCTACTATGTCAGAAGTGAAGAGAACTTCATGTATATTAAACTTATTTAGTCTAATGAGTTAGACACTGTAGGAATTGTGTGTGTGTGTGTGTGTATGTGTGCGCCTTATCACACCCTATTTAAGGACAGAGACTGTCTCATTGATTTTTGTTTCCCTTGATGTTTAGCACACGGTATGGTCTTTCTAAGTGTCCTTCTTTGGACATAGTGAAAATGGTTTTCTTATGTGCATGTGGCAGTGCCTGGAGACCTGGTTTCTGCTTCCCTTCTATCTCTCTCCCTCCTGCGTCACGTATGATTTTTGCAGTTGCTGAGCCATGTATGACTTTTTAGCATGGCCCAAGAAGCCAGAACTTCCTGCATGAAATTAGGCCTTTGGTTGGGCTGGCTGGGGGTTCCATGAGGTCTTTACTTCCTTCTCTTTGTGCATTTATGTGTGTGCACGTGTATGTATGTGAATCAATTAATCAACAAGCATTTATTAAGTCCTTACTTCATGTTAGACACTGTTCTAATTGCTGAGAATACACAGAAAGGCAAAAGCAGTCCCTGACCTCGAGGAGCTTACGTTCTGGCAGGAAAGACAACCTAGAAGTAACTAGTTATGTACACGATACATACAGACTAGATGAAAGGCACTAGAGAGAGGGAGGCACCAGCAGCTGTGTGTGCTTCTTTCTTCCAGAGTTGAGATTTGTCAAGCTCAGTGGGCTTGGCCCGCAGGTGGCCATCCTTTGCACACAGTCCTTCAGTCTGAGCTAGAGACCTTTTCTTGCAGTCTCAAATTATTTTGGGCAAAAAAGACTTGGCCTATGTAATTAGATGATCTCAGTGGGAGGCTGGGGGTGGTAGGAAAAATGTTTCATTTATAGCCTTCCCACTCACCCCCCTTTACTCATTGAAATAAGGAGAAAAAATTAATCTCTTTAGAAAAATGTAGACAAGAAGATTAGGCTAGACCACATTAGATTAGGCTTATTGGACCTCTGTTTGCCCGGAGGGAGCCTAGAATAGTGCTAAGAACCCTGGGTCAAGAGTCAAATGACCAGCATCCAAATTCTAGCTCTTTACTTACTTCCTCTGTGTAACGCTAGGCCTCTGTTCCCTAATCTATAAAATAGCCTGAACAAGATGGTTTTTAAGGTCCCTTCAAATTCTAAATCTTTTGTACGTTCTTATTAGCATTTTCCCCCTTAACCTGGACTTGGCATTTCTTTAAGCTGTGTCTCAAAGCTTTCTTTTTTTTTTTCTTTTTTTGTCCTGAGTTTGCATAGGAAATAGCCAGGTGAAATCCTGTCTGCAAAAACAATGACTTTGCTCAGAGATGCTGGGTGGGTGTGTGGGTGGAGGGGAGGGAGAAGGGGCTGCAATAGGAAGGGGGAATTAGACCAAGACGTTACATCAGCTCAGCAAGACTTGCCAAGAGCCTGCCCAACATGTTCACTGTCCCCACCTTCGAATGAAAGCTCAGGAGTATTCTCTTTCATCTGGTTCTAACTGCTACTTTAACAGAATGTTCTCTGTTGGGTCAGGCTGGGGCAGGAAGGCTGGATGGGAACAGCATGGGCAGGGATGGGAGAGTTCTTGTGATTTCCATCTTCACAAAGTCCACGGGATCTTTGAATGCATCGGAGACACTAATCTTCCCACTGAGCAAAGCTCTCAAACATGGCATTGATAACTGCATGGAATAGTTATGAGCCATTTGATTTTAGAAAAATAATTTCACTTTTTGGGGCCTTAGTTTCTTCACAAGTAAAATGAGAGGGTGCTTGTGCAACAGACAAGAAAACTGAGGCCCATAGAGGTCAGAGAGCTTGCCCAACGTCACCATAGAGGAGAGCCTGCTTTCAAACACAGGTAATTTGCCCTAAGTGGCACACTGAATAGAGCTAGGCCCGAAGTTAGGAAGACCTGAATTCAAATTCAGACTCAGATACTACCTGGGCAAGTTACTTAACCTCTGTTTGCCTCAGTTTCCTCAGTTATAAATTGGAAATAATAATAGCACCTACCTCCCAGGGTTGCTGTGAGGATCAAATGAGATATTTGTAAGGTGCTTAATCCAAAGTTTAGCTCATAGTAGGTGCTTAATAAATGCTTATTTCCTTCTTTCTTTGGCTTCTGACTCTGGTGAAAGGCAACATGGTACAGTAGAGGAGTCACCAGATTAAAACCAGAGGAACTTGTTTTGCATTCTATCTACTTTATTGCTTGTATGACATTAGACACATTATTAAATTTCCTTCCTTGGTCTCTTCATCTAGAAAATAAGGAAATTGAGCTAGATTTTGTCTGGGGCTCATGTCAGCTCTAGATGTTATTATTTCCTTTTGGAAGGAAGTAAGATTTGATCTGGGTCTTGGGGGACAAGTAGGAGAATATGAAGAGGTGAGGAAGGAAGGCAAAGGTCTCTCAGGCAGGTCAAGGGGAGTGAGCAAAGAATTGAATGTAAACACTTCCACAGAATCTAAGCTCGTTGAGGGCAGCGGAAGTTTTGGTTTTGTACCCTCAGTACCTTGTACATAGTAACTACCTGGTAAATGAATGAAAAATGAGAGAGAAGAGAAGGGAGGCAAGGAAGAATAAAGAAAGAGAGAATACTTGGATTGTAAACCAAAGAGAATAACAAATTTAAATCTATAAGAGACTTTAGGGAGGTCCAACAGTTATTTTTTTAGATAAGGAAACTGAGATCATCCAGGTTCACACAGACAGGGAAACGAGGATTCTAACGCAGGTCCTGATTCCAAATCCAGTGTTCTTTCTATTCCTCCATGCTGTCTTTCTAGAGGCAGTCTGTTTTTTGCTTGCTGAAGGACCACAGGAAGCCTCAATTGGCCCTGGAACTTTACCAAAAACAGAGGGGCAATGCTGAACAAAAATTCATGCAAATGAAGGTATTTTCAGAACCCTCTCCCACCCAAGTCTGTCACTCTGCAGGTGTGCCCCCAAAATGTGAGAACTAAGAAGGGGAACGTTCTCAAAGTTCAGGGTACTGCAGTGAAGACTCAAGAGAAATGTGAAGAGTGGCTTTTGTGGTGGGAAAATGCTGAAATTCTTCTGACTTCAATGGGTCAGGGATTGTCTGCCCTTTGAAGGTTGGAACTGAGCTCATTCAACCTGCAGCTGTGTGTTGGCTGGAACTGAGGCAGTGCGTTTGGTTTTTAAGTAAGAAATGTAAAATACTGGTTTCTAGAAAGGGCCAATAATCTCTCAACTTCCTTTTGCCAAGCACGCTTATTCATATATTCAACAAACATTCATAACTGGTGGATGATGAGCCTGTTTTATAACCTTGCCTGTTGTTGATTTGTGTCTGACTCTTTGTGACCCCGTGAATCAGATGTCCATGGGGCTTTCTTGGAAAAGAAACTGGAGTGGTTTGCCATTTCCTTCTCCAGTGAATTAAGGCAGAGAGAGATTAAGTGACTTGCTCAGGGTCACACAGCTAATAAGTTTCTGAGGCTGGATTTGAACTCAGGTTTTCCTGACTCCGGGCCACTATCCACTGAGCCACCGGATGCCTTAAGCCACCAGTTCAGCTTTGCTTTATACAAATTGTGTTTATTTTTCTCTCACTTCTCTGGAAGTGGTATTTCCACTTTATCACTCCACAGCTCTCTCCACTCTCTCCGAAGTTACCAGTGATCTCTTAATTGCCAAACCTATAATAGCCTTTTCTCGATCTTTTTCCTTCTTGACTTCTCTATAACGTTTGACATTGTTGACCACCCTCCCTTCCTGCAAACCTTTTCCTTTCTGATTTTCATGATGCCACTCTCTTTTGGTTCTGCCTGCCTGACTACTCTTTGCCAGCCTTTGCAGGATCATTATCCAATGTCATAGACTTTAACTGTGGGTGTACCACCTAAGCTTCTGTTCTCAGCCCTCTTCTATTTTGTCTCTAGACTATTTCTCTCTTGGTGAGTTCATCAGATCCCATTAAGTCCAATTATAATTGCAGATAATTATAGAATATGCAGAAGAGTCCCCTATCTACCCATCCATCTATGTATCTAACTGCCTATGTATCTGTCTGTCTGTCTTTCTACTGAGTCTTTCTCCCAAGCTCCAGTCTGGCATGACTGACCAAATGGATATCCAATTTAGAATGTCCAAAACAGAACTTGTCTTTTCAAAGTCCGCCCTTCTTCCCAACATCTTTGTTTCTGTTAAAGTTGCCAGTATCCTTCCTATTACCAAGGTCCACAACCTCAGAGTCAACTCCTTATTTTTACTCCTCAGATACATCTATAACCCCGACATCCAATCACTTGTCAAATCTTACCAATCCTACCTCCACTTTTCTGGCCTTCTTACTCTTCTCTCCACTTACCTGGTCAATTCTCTAATTCAGACCATCATCATCTCTCTCTTGGCTGATTACCATAGTTCCCTAATTAGTTCCCCTACCTGAATTCTCTCTTTTCTTAAATTCATTCTTTAGTTACCTGCTAACACACAAGTCTATGACATTTTCATAGAGAACCCCAAATACCCCGTTGGAGGAAGCCATTAGAGGAGAATGATAGAATCATAAGAAAATTCTTGACAAGAATTTCTATTTTATACTCTTATTCCCCAGAAGGACTAGACTCAAACCATGCTAGCCTTGAATAGCAGGAGCCTCTTAACCATCCATTTTCAAACTTTGTCCCCTCCTTTCTACTTTAGATGCAGTTGTTAGATCTGTCTTCTTTGGGGGCAAAAAAGACAAAGCTACCTGAGCCTGTCACTGAAAAAGTCCTCTACAATCTGACCCAACTCTTCCTTTTCAGCCTTATCTTAAAACTACTCTTTTTCATGTACTCCGCATTTCAGCCAATCTAGATCATTCGTTTTGTCCCAAACAAGTCTTATGTTGTTGATACAATTTAAAAGTTCAACTCAAATGTCACTTCCCCCACCAAGGTTCCCCTGATTTCCCTTGCTGGAAGTAATTTCTCCGTCATCTGCTGTCATAGCACCAATTTCCTTATCCTGATTTTTGCATATTTTTATCTATACTTTGCCTTAACACCTAATAAAGGGAACTGTCTTACTTAAATTTGTATAGACCACAGCATTTATCATAGTACTTTCAACACAGTAAGTATGTTGCTGTTGTTGTTGCTAAGCTGTTTCAACTGTGTCCAGCTCTTCATGACCTTATCTGGGGCTTTTTTGGAAAAAACACCAGAGCATTACCATTTATCATTTCTTTCTCCAACTTCTTTTTACAGATAAGGAAACTGAGGTAAACAGGATTAAGTAACTTGCCCAGTGTCACACACCTAATAAGTATCTAAGGCTGGATTTGAAATTAGGCCTGGGGGCGGCTAGGTGGCGCAGTGAATGGAGCACTGGATTTGAAGTCAGAAGGACCTGAGTTCAAATACGACCTCAGACACTTAACACTTACTAGCCACTGATCTTGGGCAAGTCACTTAACCCCAATTGCGCTGCCCTCCCCCCTCCAAAAAGCAAAAAAAAAAAAAAAAGAAATTACTCCTGGCTCTCTATCCACTATGCTACCTGGGTGCCCCATAGTATATATGCATTCAGCCAACAAAGTTAGTATTTCAACCTCCCCCTCTTGAACATACGTGGCCTCAAAACTCACAATCTGGAAATTCACTCTCCAGACTAATCAAAATAATTCCTGGGTAAATTAAGCCCATCTACTCTTTGTCTGGTCTCACAAGTAAAGAAGAGAACTAGGTATTATGGAGAGATATGGGGCAATTGTAGGCCTAAATACATCCTCTGCCTGACTATCCAACTTATAAATACAAGGAGAGATGGGGAAGATAGAGGTTCACTCAATATGAGTAAGCTCTACTAAGGCAAAAAATATTCTAATGATATTACATGATCATCTTCATGTCAGAAGAATAATACTAGTGTGCTTATATGTGTTGAACTTGAGAGATGTTTCATGTCCTATATGGCTTAATCTGACTCCATTGAATTCCTACCTAGTTCTTTCTTTATTAATTGAATCAACGGAAGTACCCAGGAATTGTATATCCCTTTGACTGATTGATTCAATAAAGATACCTGGGAATTATCTGCAACTAGTTTACAATTTCATTGATTGATTCAACAGAGTTGTTTAGGAATTTTTTGCAGCCAGTTTATTCCTTTGACTGACTGAATGATTCTATAATTCAATCACAGAGGCATTCACAATTGATAAAGCTATGAAGGTGAAGAGCATCTTGCTAGTTACATTATTTGGGGTCTCAGGTTTGGGATATCCCTCTTACATCTTAAAGATCTAAACTGACATTCATTCAGCTAACCTATGGTCTGTTTCTCCCCTGTGCCTTAGTAGAAATAAGTCTCAGCTGTTATGGCCAAAAAAGTTTATTCAGTGCTGAAATGTTCCTGATACTGGGAATAATGAAATCTTTCAACCCTTCTGCTACAACCCTTTCTCTTTTCTTCCCTTCAGTGGTTCAGAATAATGCTCCAACTCTGTGCCCATCTGCTCTTCTGCCTCCTCTCCTAGAGAAAGGTAAGTATCATAGCCTTTGAAATTTCTCTACCCGCCAGAGATGCTATACTCTTATTAAACCTGAATGATCTCCAAACACTAAATATCTACCTATGGCTTTCCGTCCATGAGACACACATTAGATAATAACAAATATGGATGCACTTAAACTATTTTTTCCTATGTGGTCCCTGTTCATTTGCTTCAGTATTTCAGAAGACAACATATGAGTTCCATGGTGTGGATCCTCCCTGCACTGATGAGTGGGTTGTCATTCCTTTGTGCTGTAATAAAATATAATCTTTAGGTTGTTATAACCTCTCTCTCTATATGTGTGTATGTGTGTGTATTACACATGCACATATGTATATAATATGTGTCTATGTATGTCTATACCAATACATTTCATATATAAATTCATATATATGTGTGTATATATATACACACATATATACGTATATATATGTATCTATGTACGCATGTACATATTCCCTAGTAGGCAGTCCATTGATGAGACCCTTTGAGGTTCTCTGTGTTGGTCCTTAGACAACAGATAGATATCCTTAGGCTCATCCTAGGGAGTGTTCCAGCTTGGGGAGAGAGGGACAGCTACTAGACCTTATGCATTGTTAGTATAGCCTTCAAGACTCCAGAATCCCCTCCAGGCCATGTGGACACATTGTAATAGAACCTCAGTAAAGGGAATACTGTTCTCTCAAGTATAATTCGATGTGAGATGGATCTATTTCAGCCCCCATCCCAGAAGGTTTAGTTACTGAAATACCCAAATAATCTTGAAACAATCTTATAAGATGGGCCAAACTAGTACCACCTGGGATTTTCTTTGTTTTACTGTTTTATTGAACTGGGATGTTGTGTTGTTGTTGTTTTTTAACCACCTGCCACCAATTATGAATATCTGTAATGTGGGAAGGAGACAACAAAACTGAGCTGTGTTTATGATACAGTGATAAGATCTTTGGCCTTACAGTCAGAGGAGCTGGGTTCAAATCTTGTCTCTGGTACCTTCCACCTTTGTGACTTTGGCCAAATTACTAACCTCTCTGGGTCTCTGTTTATTCTATGACTTATGAGGTTCCTTTGATCTCTTCACCTATGAACTCTTTGCAAGAGTTTTCTTACTCCCTAATATGGAGTATTCTGCACATCTCAGTTCCATTGGGATGATACCTTCTATTCCAGTGCTGATTTTATAGGTGAGGAAACAAGGCTCCCAGATAAGATTATACAGAGTGTAAATGAATAAAGAACTCTATACCTTTGTAAAGCTTTGTACTTTCTTTTTTTTTATCATATTTAATCATATATTTACCCAATGATGCTTTCAATATATTTCAAATAGAATAAGGGAAGAAATGAATGCCTATACCAGGAAAACTAAGGGAATCTGATCACCTCGTATTCAGCCTTTAGTAAACAATGTAGAGTGGTCGAAAAAATGCTGACTTTGCAGTAAGATAGACCTAAGTTCAAATCTCAACTACACAGAGAAGTGTGGTGGTAGATACTTTTATGAGGTTGGGGGTGGGGGGTTAGTATACTGGAACCACTTTCAAGATTAATTTGCATTATTAACATTTTGCCAGCGTACTGAAAATTTAATAATCAACTCTCACCATCTGGTTAGAGTTAGCTCCAACATATCCCTACTTTAGGAGAACTAGAGAAGGCACTTCATTCAAAACTATCTGATTCATTAACCTTTTGGAAATTCCTACCCAAATTAATACCTTTGAGTCTAAGGATGGAAAGCCATTGTTAAAATGTAAATTTTATTCAGGGGGAGTAGCAGGAAGCTATTATCTGTCACTAATACTACAAATGCTTTAGTTCTAGAAATTTGGGAGATTATCTCTAGCCACAGTATCCCTGAGACAAAAATAAATTAAAAAGAGACAGAGGAAGACTAAGGAGGGAGCTGAGGGAACCCTGAATCCAAACCTCACCAGTTTTACAATTTTGTGACACTATTTAACTCTTTCTAAATAGGAAGTGAATAACTTCTAGCTTTACAGAAAGAGAGGCAGGGAAGAAAGAGACAGAGACAGAAACAGAGACAGAGAGACTGAGAGACATAGACAGAGGGACAGAGATAGAGAGACAAAGGCAGAGAGGGACATAGAGAGATATACAGAGAGAGAGACAAAGAAAGGGACAAAGACAGAGAGACAGAGAGACACAGAGAGAGAGAAACAGACAGACAGAGAGACAGAGACAGAGACAGAGAGACAGAAAGAGACGGAGAGACATAGAGAGACAGAAATAGAGAGACAAAGACAAAGAGAGAGACAGAAAGTGAAAAATGAGTATCAAATGGATTTGGTAAAGACTGAACTGCAACCCCAAAATCTGAGTCAGTAATCCTGCCATCTTTGACTATACTTTATATGTATAACCCCCAAAATAGTCAACATGCTTAAAATGGACTATCCTAGGAAAAGTGCGTGTATTATAGTTACATACATACCCATATACAGAGGGATGAAGGTGCCTTAGACTATGTTCCAGGCATTGTGCTAAGCACTTCACAAATATTATTGCACTTGATCCTCACAACAATCCTTCAAAGTAGGTGCTGTTATGATCTCTATTTTACAGTCAAGGTAATTGAGGCAAACAGATTAAGTGATTAAGTGGCTAGGTTGCCCAGTGAATAAAGCACTGGCTCTGGAGTCAGGAGGACCTGAGTTCAAATTGGGCCTCAGACACTTAACACATACTAGCCATGTGACCCTGGGCAAGTCACTTAACCCCAATTGCCCTGCCTTCCCCCTTCCAAAAAGACAAAAAAAATATTTTTTTTAAGTGACTTGCCCAGAGTCGCACAGTTAGCAAATGTTTGAGGTCATATTTGACCTCAGGTCTTCCTGACTCCAGGCCCAGTGCTCTACCCACTCTACCACCTCATTAAACTTCAGTTTATTCAGTCCAACCCCTTTACAAGAAACTGAGGACCTCAAATTTGCCTAAATTCACATAAATAGAAAGCAGAACAATGAAGATTCCAGTCCAGCTCCCCCTGACTCTAATTGGTGCTCCTTACATTATGGATGGATGGAGCCAAATTGGGGGTGGTAATGAATGTTACAGGTTTAAACTTTCTTCAGTTGGCAATAAAGAGACAGTGAAGACTTTTGAGGGAGAAATAGTTCAATCAGAAATTCTGCATCAATGTGTATGATGGACAGAAGAGAGATCATAGGATCAGAAGTCAGGTAGTCAAACCCCTTTATTTTACAATTAAGGAGAATAGAAGGACAAAGAGGGTTAAGTGGCTTACCTCCACTCACATAGCCATAAACCAGAGGCAGGATTTTCACTGTGTGGGAGAAAGGCTGGGGATGGCAAGGGGAATTAGGAGATTGCATTATTCCAGGCAAGTGATGATGATAACCTGACCCTAGGTGATGCAAATGGTGAGGGAATTAGGAATTGGGATGTAGTTTTGATAGCTGCTAAGGAAGAGGAAAGACCTCAGTGACTAACTGGAAGAGGGTAGGGGGATAAGAGACATGAAGGAATTAAAGATCAATGGGGATCTGGAGTATCTATATTTGGCTTCACCAAGCACTGGTAAACATTAGTTTAAATAAACATATTGTATCCTGGAAAAAGATCTGAACTTGGATACTGCTACTACTGCTACTACTACTACTACTACTATTCCTACTACTTCTACTTCTACTACTACCACTCACTACTCCTACTCCTCCTACTCCTACTCCTCCTACTGCTGCTCCTCCTCCTCCTTCTCCCACTACTACTACTACTACTACTACTACTACTGCTGCTGCTGCTACTACTGCTGCTGCTGCTGCTACTACTGCTGCTGCTGCTGCTACTACTACTAGTACTACTTCTACTACTACCACTACTACTACTACTACTACCACCACCACCACCACCACCACTACTACTACTACTGCTGCTGCTGCTGCTGCTGCTGCTGCTACTGCTACTCCTCTTCCTCCCCCTCCTCCTCCTCCCACTACTACTGCTTCTACTACCACTACTCCTACTCCTCCTACTCCCCCTCCTCCTTCTCCCACTACTACTACTGCTATTACTGCTACTGCTGCCGCTGCCGCCAGCTGTCATTTATATAACACTTTAAGGTTTGCACAGTATCTTCTATGTTGGCCTATTTGATCCTTATGACAACTTCTGAGTTAGTGGTTAGTATTATCCCCATTTTACAGATTAGGGAAATGAGCCAGACAGAGGTTAAGTGACTTGCCTAGGGTCACACAGCTAGTAAGTGTTTAAGTCCAGATTTGAACTCTGGTCTTCCTGACTTCAAGAACCATGCTATAGCTATCATAACACCTAAGACTGAATTTCAGCTATTTCACTTATTAGCTTTGTTTAGCTTAGGCAGTTCACAGGCTCTCCAGTCCTTTCTTTCCTAACACAAATGACCGTAGCCCTCACTGCCTGGAAGGCCAGCTAGGTTAGATTTCACCTAACTCTAGGGTTCTCTGATACCCTTAAGGAGTTTAAGGGATATCTAAGTTCTCTGTGAATGGCTCCAGTCCCTCGCTGATGGTGTGTCTCCCAAGACAGGAGTAGTCCCCAGTGCCCCAGGTGCATTTAGCCATTAACAATCAGATTAACTATTACAAGGAAATATTTATTCCAAAAAATATGATCACAAATATACAAACTTATTATCTCAGTGTGTGGGAGGCAAGTACCTTGTGCTTCAGTCTGGAGGGGAAGGGGCACTGAATAGGGGTGGAGATGGATGGAAAGAAGATTAGGTCATATCCTAACAGCCTGTAGTGCACAGCCCCAGTTTCAAGTCCAAAACCACTCCCCAGACTCAAGTCCCCAACACCCTGACCTCTGTGACAGACTGGCTGGCTGCTCCATCCCACCTGAAATCCCAGTTCCAAGGTTATCATAGCTTGAACTCCAGCCCCATGAGGGATCACTCCCGGCCCCTGAAATTGAAGACAAACAATGAAGAATGCAAACAAACATCTCTAGGCACATTTCTTAGTGCTGGGATAAAAGAGGGAGAGCAGAGGAAGGATGTCTTTCCCCTCTCATTGATTCAGTTCATGACTTTTGTGCTGTGGGTGAACTGGGTTCTTCACTCTGAGAGTCAGAAAGAGAAAAACTAGCTCAGTTTCACCAATTTTAGGAAGAAGACAGACAATCAACAGAGGCTACCCCCACCTATGTTGTAGGACATGCAGAGGCCTCCATGTGCTCCAAAGTCTTCTTAGGGTGATTCCACGTTTGATGATCTAGATAGGCCCAGACAAACACAGGTTACATGCAAAATATGGGGGAATGGACAAAATGGCCTTTAAGGTCCCTCCCAGCTTTAAATATGTGATCCTATAATTCTGTGTTTTCCCTTCATTTTTGCAAAAGACTGGTCTAGTTGCCATTTGTAAAATAGTTTCTTTGTAAGGTCATTGTGGTAAGCCATGGGCCTTAAAAATGTATCATTTTCCCCATATGTACAGATGCATAATAATGAGTATCAGGCCTACACACTGTGACTAAATGCTGCCTCTGCATAGTAGCAAAATTTTGCCAAGATAAGCTTTTACTCGGAACCAACACTGTCAGTGCAGGAGAATGACCCTGATCTTGGAAGGAGGATCTTGCACGTTGGTATAAAATCTGCTTTAGGTCAAGTTGGGCATCCGGAGGACAGTTATTTCTTCACTCAGCCTGTGGCGAAGATGTTATCTGTATGAGGGTTCCAGAAATTACAATAAAAATTGTAATTACCAGCTTAGGAAATTGTGCTAAGCCACCTTCCAAAACTCATGATTACAGAGCCAGACTATGACCAAAGTGTAAGGGGACATTATTTTTAACTCAGTGCTTCCACTCATCGTCTTAGTTATCATGATCCAGGGTCTCAGAACTCTTCTTTTTGTCAAAGCAAAACCCTTTGGACCATCAAAAATATTTTGATTGAGAGGCAATGTGGCCCAGTGGATGGAGTGCTGGCCTTGGAGTCAGGAAGACCTGAGTTTTCATTCTGCCTGGGAAGCTCAATAACTGTATAATTTTAGGCAAGTCATTTAATGTCTGTGGGCCCTAGGTCCCTCATCTAGAGAATAAGGGAATTGAATTCTAGATCTATGATTGTAGGGTGGTGGGAAGTTCATCAATGGGCCTGCAAGTTGAGTAACATCCCTCCTCAACAGAGCTCCTGGGAATGATTGTAGTATTTAGATCTAGGTGGGTTCACCTGGAAGGAGCACAATAGAAAATGCACTAAATTTGAAATCAGAGGGTCTGCGTTCAAATACTGTCTTAGGCACTTACTACTTAGGAGTTTTGGGGCAAAGTCACTTCAACTCTCTTAGCCTTAGTTTCCAAGTGTGTGAAATAAAAAGTTTGGACTCAATGTCCTCTAAGGAATCTATAATCCTATAATCCAGTTACACAGAAGAGGAAACAAAGTTCAAAGATAAGTGATTTGCCCAAGGTCACAAAAGTAGTAAATGGCAGAGCTAGGATTCAAACCTACATCCTCTGACTCTTAGTAATTAGAGTTGTCCAAAAGTGGAAGGGGCTGACTCTAGAAGTGGGTCCCAGTCAACCATAGTGACCCATTCCTATAATCTCTCTTATTGGAAGAGACTGAGGCTGAGGTATCCCTTGAGTTTGGGAGTTCTGTAGTAGGTCTAAAGCTGGCAGGGTATATGTACTAAGTCTAGTGCCACTATGGTGGACCCTCGAAAGTAGAGGGCCACCAGGCTGCCTACAGAGGGGCGAATCGGCTCAGGTTAGCAAAAACAGAGTTGAGTGAAGCTTTTGTGTTGGTTAGGATTGGGATTAGGCCCTTGAAGGGCTGCTGGGCTAGATAGGGAGACCCAATCTCAAAAAATAAAATAAAATAAAATAAATAGACCCCTTTATTGGAAGTCTTCAAGCAAGGCTGGATAACCTTGTCAGGTTAATATACCTTCTCGTGCATATTATTCGATGACTTTATCAGGTATATTATGGATGACCTTGTGAGGTACATGATAAAGAGGATTCTTGTTTGGATATGGGTTGGATGATATAGCCACTGAAGTCATTTCCAGTTAATTCTAAGATTTTAAGATTTGGTGACTCCAAATCCAGGGCTTCTTAAGCCTTGCAAATACTCCTACTCCTGTATTTGAGAAAAGTTACAAATATCTTTGAGAGTTTGAGAGTATTCCCATTCTGACCGAGCTAAGCATTGAACTGGCTAGGGTCTGATTTACTCAAAGACAAAATGAAATTCTACTCGCTTTGTTTAAGCATGTGCTCCTGCACATGCAGACAGGCTCATACACAAACACACGGAGCATCTACTGACTCCATTAGATATTCTGAACATAGAATTAGAGCCATGATGTTTTTAGATCTGCATTTACCACTATGATTTGAAACCACAAGAGTTGCAAAATAGGAATATGTCTGAGACTAGACCATCTGTGCTTTCAGTTACCAAAAAGGAATTCAGAGTTTGGATGTGTTCCATAGATATGCAGGGGGAAAGGTTTCTGGCTTGGTGTAGGCTCCACAGAGCTGTCAGAATCTGAAAGTCTCATTCCAGCATGGGTTTTGTGTGTGTGCTTATGATTGGATTTTTGTGGATGGTCAGCTTAGACATAGTTCATCATGGTTGGACCTTCTGAAAAGAGTAATAAGAAATAAACCTTCCTGGTTGAGGATGGAGGTGGGGGTGGGGTAGATGGCTATATTATAATAAAAATGTAAAGATCTGTAACCCAAGGGGTGGAGATGCCCTCTTGTGTAAAGCACTTTAATTATAGTGCTCATGTGGGACCCACGAGCTCATTTCAGAAGGACTGTGGTCCCAACTGGGGGAGTTAAGTTCTTCTCTCACTTTCTTCCTCATTAAGCTCCTACCACCCCAGAATCAAACTCTGGGAACAATCTCTAAAACAGACCTTAGGTTTGGCTCATGTTTAGAGTTTCCTCAGAAAGGATTAAAGATCCCGTCTAGAAAGATACTCAATGTACAAATAAATGAATGAGGTTACAATACAGCAATTATATCTTCCATCACAGAACAAAGCTTAAACTTAAATAACTCAGTAGTGCACACGGACCAGAGGTGAGGAACCTGTAACTTTGAGGCCATATGTGGCCCTCTAGGTCCTCAAGTGCAGGCCTTTGACTGAATTCAGATTTCACAGAACAAATCTCCTTAATAAAAGGATGTGCTCTGTAAAACTTGGACTCAGGCAAAAGGCCGCACCCAAGGACCTAGAAGGTCACATGTGACCTCAAGGTCATAGGTTACCCACCCCTGCCATGGACAAATACTGAAAGGGTGACAAAAATAACAGGCTCTTCATTTTGACTTTGTATCTGCTGTCTAAAATATTCGCTTGGGTCCGTATATTCTGGCCAGCTTTGCATTCATAACTCATTTTCCTGTCAATGGTCATCTTGTTCTGTGAGAAGCTGTTTCAGAGGCCCCACCCCAAGGACTCCAGAAGTAGCATCGAAAAGCCCATCACTTGTGATCACTGTTCAGTCACCCATGCCCAGGAGAAGGAACACAAAGCAGAACATGCCTTCAGAGTCTTGAAATCCAACCTCACCCTCTTTACATAGCGTATGTTTTTGCAGACATGTATGAGCAGAAACCTTAGGTAACTGATTGGTGGGGGATCCATTCCCTCTTATAGGAAGTCCAAGGGAGAGGCTTTAATAGACCCATCATGTTCCACAGTCACTCCTTTTAAAGTAAACTGAATGGGCCACACTTACTGACTTAGAGGCCAATCTTCTTTGAGGTATCCCATAGTTTCAGATGTTGTGATTTGGGGGTGGGGTGGGCATAGAAATGTACATAGGCATCAACCAGAAGACTCTAGTGTACATGCTCTTTAGCAAGGAGTCTCCCAGAAGCAGCCAGGGAGAAGGCCTTTCCTCACACATGCTCTATAGTGGTGGTCACTGTTACATAATAATGGCTCACATTTCATTAACATCACAGGAATCATCTAGCCTAAACCTCTTATTTTTACAAATAGAGATCTTGCACAATTTTAGGGAGTGTGTCAGATTGCTTCTAGCTTTACTTCCTTTCTCTAACATATAATTTGAGATGGAGTTGTCAGTTCTCTCCCAAACTCCTGTCATTCCCATCCTATTATAGCATATGTTCTAGGCTCAGTCTTTTATCCCCTACTAGCACTGGTATTCTGAATCAGTAGAGGGCAACATCTTACCTTGGAGCTCCAGGATGGTGAGGGACTGAGATGGTGTTTTTCTCTAATTCTGTATCTCATGAACCAATGTTCTTCCCCCATAATCAGTTATAAGTTAGCCAGTCAACCTTAATTATCTTTAAAAACATATTTACTAAGATGACAAGCTAAGAAGAGTCGGTACAAAACTCTCATAAGTAGTACAAGGGAAAGGAGACTATAGCTTAGAGTGGACGTAACAAAGGGGGTAACTCATAACTTGAACTCATTTTGCTGGAATCCTTTTTCTCTCCCTTATAGTTTCTTCATGAACTTCCCTTTAGTTCTATTGGGTTCCTTGGTGAGTTCTGAAGCTGTCTTTCCTCACTGTATTTAGTTGTCTTCAGCTCCCAATGCAAACACTGCCACCAGCCACTGCTATTCTAGGGATGCTGTTAGGATGCTAAGGAAAATTCCAAATCCTCTGACCAAAGCTGGGGAGGGAGGAGAGCAAGGTTCTTCTCTCCTGGTTCTTTCCTTCCCTGCATTTCCTTCTCAGGAGCTGGGGAGGAACCACTAAGCTGGCTGGATATCTAAATGAAAAGTTCCAAACTGACTTGCTATTTTATAAAAGATTCATGGGGCATGATGAAGTTTAATGATTTTGATTCAAAAAATCATGATTCTTTAATGAAATGATTCAATATCATGATTTAATAACTTTGATTCACTAAAGATGTTGATACCCGATAAGGCAGACAGAGCATCTTGTTAGTTAATTTAAGTGTGCTGGGGTGATGATTTGGTTGACTCAATCAACCCCTGTTCTTCCATCAGCAACTAATTCTTTCTTGTTGTCAACAATAAAACCAAGAATAGATGTTCCTCTTGTTGGTTCCTCCAATGTTCAATGAATGAAATCATCATTAAGGAAGTAACACAATTGTTAGCTGTTCTAATTTTAAGAGAGAGTTTTCTCTAGTAGATTCTGGATAAATGAAGTCCCCTCTCCTCTCCTACTTAATACAACTGTATCTCATCTCCATGGCAGGTTTGTGATCTGTAATCTATTTCCCAAATTTCTCATCAATTTCATCTCTTGGTCCATGTAGATAGACAGTAGTATACTCTGATGACATATTGTCTATGGTTATGCCAATGTTATTTTTTATCTAAATGTTTTCTAAAATACTTCCCTGCTCTGGTCCCTGTGTTTGCTCATGAATCTCTCTTCAAGCACCACCCACCCCAACCTGTCCTATTTCTTTTGCATAACATATAATCATTTTCTAGTCATGGAGTGTCATCCTCTCCAGTTTCAGTGATACTTACAAGGTCAACTTGGCTTTATATTAGATTCAATAGTTCACTTTTCTTCCTCTTGTACATATATGCATATACTTTTGAGGAGATAGGTTTTATTCCTGCCTCCTTCCTTTGATTTAACCTACCACAGAGCTTTTGGTTTTTCTATTATTATCCTTTCTACTTTTATCTACTGTCCATGGAAAAATTTTTAAGCTTTTTAAATATATTATATACTGTTTTGGAAGTCTAGTGGAGCCCCTGGGCACCTTCTCATTAATGTTCGTTGCCTATATTTACAAGTGAAGGACATGCTAAATTCTAGTTAGAGGTTAGCGAAAATTAAGACGTATTTCCCCTGTTTTTTCCTCTATTTTCTCTATTTTTAGATCCCCATGAAACCCATCCATAGAAAGAACTCAAGAACCTTCAGTCTCTAATATCTAGTTTGGTCGACATACATATGGACTTTATACTATCCCATTTCTATTCAGTTTAAAGCCCTGTTTATTAAATTTGAAAGAGTCCAGGCAAATATATTCTTACAAGCTCTAGTGTGGTGCCCTCTGTTCCTGGTCAGGAACCTGGCATTGCCATGTTTTAAAGCATTTCCCAGAAATGCCAACCACATTCTCAGATACTCTCTCCTAAATCACCTGTTCATTTCACAAATCTCCCCTTCTCTTCTGAATCCCTTGCCTTCCACAGGCAGCAGTGATGAAAATACCACCTGTGTCTCTCCTATCTTCAGTTTCTTGCTCAAGATATCTAAATCCCTAGCAATGCTTTCTGGCTTCCTTCAGTAAGATCACTGAATTTCTGGATTACATCTTAAAGTATTAGGTCAATAATATTCCTCTTTGAAGGCAATTATGATAACTTACATTAAAGTATGTGACTAGGCATGGGAACATTCAACTCAACAGGGGGAAAGGGATATTTAATTCTAACAAATGATATCTCATGAATACTTTTCTAACTTATGAGAGATAATTAAAGATTGTATTATATTTTTGAAAAATCAATAACAACTGATTATTGAATCAAGTTTATCCATTCAACAAAACAAGTATTAAGCTCTTGCTTTGTGTGAAGAGAATGATGTTCCTTGCCCAGGGGCATACAATGATAAGTATAGTCACTGTGTCTCTATTTTCAGTTTAGAGATTTTTTTGGACAGGAGGGAAGGAGAAAGGAATAAACATTTATGTAGCACCTACTATGTGCCAGGATCTGTGCTAATCACTTTACAGATATATCTCATTTAAGCCTTACAACAAACCTGGGAGGCAGCTACTGTTATTATCATCATTTTACAGTTAAGGAAACTGAGGCAGACAGAGATTAAATTACTTGCCCAGAATCATGTGGTTAGCAAGTATCAAAGGTCAAATTTGAACTCAGTTCTTTTTAAGTCCAAGACCAATACTATATCCACTGTACTACCTCTCTGCCTCAAGGAGGCAGATGAATAGGTGTTGACAATAAATTCATTTTTTCTTTTGGCAAGATTCACATTAGAATATTCATTTCTTTCATCTATCACTTCCCTACATTTATAAATGTTGACTTCATTAGAATCTCCACCCCCACCCCAGGGATAATTGGTACTTTCTGTTTCAGCCCCTATTTTAGTTACCAAATATATATATATCTATATATATATACATATATATATATACATATAGATATAGATATAGATATATATATTGAAGAAATTGAAGCATGGTTGAAAAAGTTGAAACTCAAATAGATGTGACTTGACCAAAGTGATGTAAAGAATCAGTGGCTTAGCAAGGACTCAGATGAAGTCCTCTGATTGCTCATCCAATAGAGGAATGCATGATACCATCCAGCCAGTTGAATGGGCTATGGATCAAGTAGCAGACAACCAGGGATACCAAGAAAGAGACAGAAGGAACTTGGTGGGGCTTAAAATGAGGAAAGACTATTAAAATTGAATTATTGGAAAAATTACACACTTTCATCAAATCTCATTACCCAAATTGGTTCAGGGGAAACCTAATCCAAAAAATAAAGACATGTATAAATAATTCCTCGTCTTTGTACAAGGCTTTACAATTTTAAAGAACTTTAAATCCATTGTCTCATTTGATCTTCTCAAGAACCCTATGTAAGATAGACAGGGAAGTTATCTGTATCTATTTTACAAATGTGGAAACTAAGGCTCAGGGAGGTTAAATAGAACCATAGACTATAAGGATTGAGAGTGACCTTAGATGAAATTCAGTTCAGGAAGCATTTATTCTTTACCTACTGTGTGAATGAATAAATGAAAAAAACACTTATTAAACTCTGATTATGTGCAAAGCAGCACACTAAGCAATGAGAATACAAATAGAGAATTCACATAGTCCCTGTTCTTTAGAAGTTCAAATTCTTTTTTTTTTTCAAGGGGGAAGGGCAGGGCAATTGGGGTTAAGTGACTTGCCCAAAGTCACCCGGCTAGTTTTTGTGTTAAGTGTCTGAGGCCAGATTTAAACTCAGGTACTCCTGACTCCATGGCTGGTGCTCTATTCACTGTGCCACCTAGCCACCCCAAGAAGATCACATTCTGAGGAGGAAGACAACACATACAGAACATTTAGCTGAAAATCACATAGGAAAGTCTAAGGCCATATGTTAAGCACTGAGGTTGTACAGATGAAAAGTGACAAAGTCTTTGATCTCAAGGATTTTAGAGTCTAATGAAGGGATAAGATTTATGTACAGATAAGTATGGCATAAAGTGACTTGTAATAAAGGCAAAGAAGAAATCCAGATAATGTGCTTTAAAAAAAATAGAAAGGAAAGAATATTTTTAGCTGAAGAAGTCATGTAGGCTTCCTAGAGGATATAATGCTTGAGTTTGGTCCTGAAGGAAGAGAAATATTTCAATAGGAAGAGGTGAGTAGGGATTGTATTGGTTTAAATGAATGATAGAGGGCAAGAAATGTCGAAATGAGATGGGAGAATGAATGAAAAAGTGAGCTTGGCTGGAACAGGAAGTGTCTAAGGGAGGAATAAGACAAAATAATCTTGGAGATTGATTGGTCCAACCCATTCATTTTGTAGGTGAGGAAACAGGATTAAATGATTTTCCTGACATCACATAATAAGTGAGTAGCAGAGTTAGGACTGGAGCCCTCATTTTTATTTTTGTACTCTTAGCACTTAGTAGGTGCTTAGCAAATATTAATTGGATTGAAACAAGAACTATCATTCTTGTTTCTAAATTCAGTGTTCTTGCCACTAAGACATTCTGACTCTCAATGGAAGATACTATGTGTATGATAGTGTAGTAAGATAGTGAGGCGGCTAGGTGAGATAGTGGTTAGAGTTGGGGGGAGAGGTTTCCTGCAGGCAGGAAGACCCACCTTCCTGAGTTCAAATTTGACTTCAGATACTTAGTAGCTGTGTGACCTTGGGAATGCTACTTAACCCTGTTTACCTCAGTTTCTTCATCTGTAAAATGAGCTGGAGAAGGAAATAGCAAGCCACTCTAAATGGGATTACGAAGAGTTGGATGTGACTGAAACAACTAAACAATGACAAGAAGTAGTGGAACATTCTGAGCTTCCCCTATCTCTTTCCTCCATGTGAGAGCCTCAAAACTTGACTTTTAGGGTCCTTTGGTTTTTTTACTGCCCCCAGCTTCTCTTCTGGGCCCCATCTGGTTTTCTATTGGTATGACCAGGGAAATTTACAAGTATTTAAAATAACCAATGACCTACATAAAAACAAGAAGCGTTGATAAAATTTATTTCTTAAGTTTAAAAAAAGAGTGTGGGAGGGGAATATACAGACGTTACAGTTTTTAAAATGGGTAGAATTTAAACCCTGAGCTTCAATGCAGATCTCGATGAAACATGGCTTTGAACATTCTCAGTTCCCTCCTCCCCTTTCATTGACTAACTGTCTTTCTCTTAGTTCCTTTCCATAGAATCAGAAGCTTCCTGTTCTCTCTTATTTCTGGTTCTAAGTTCTCATGATAAAAGAAGGTCTAACTTAGCCTTTTGAAATGGGAAGATCCGCTAGCCTAGCAGTCCACATGCTAATCAATGTACTGCCCCTCAACTAATCATTCACTAGTTGACACAACAGAAGTGATCTCTACATGTTGTTTTAGAATCAAATATCACTTTCCTCTGATGAATTAAACATACTCACATATTGTCTCATTTATTATCTCATCACTTAATAACTTTGGGAGACTGGCTCTACAGCTAATATTGTCCACATTTTTCAGATAATGACAATTAAACTAAGAGAGATTAAGTAATCAGCCCATGGTCTCAAGCAGAGGTGGAATTTGAACCCTATGTCTCCAAGTCATCACATTGCCCTATTCTCTCAAATAATCCACTGCTAATCTTTTGGAAGTTCTGTTCATCAGTAAAGCTATCTCTGAGTTTTCTCTGTGCCTGTCTTGCCTGGAACCAGGCTTCTACTCAGTCAGCTAGAGTTTATTAAGTGCCTTACATGTCCTAGGTGCTGGGGATACAAAGAAAGGAAAAAACAACAAAAAAAAAACCCAAAACCAAACAACCCACTTCTGATCCATTTCCAAACCATGGAACCATGTGTATATTCCAGGCTGTCTCAATTTCTAATTCTTTACATTCAGATGTAAATTGAAGAGAGGACAGGGCCTCTCTTCCTCACTTATATTTGTTTCCCAGAAGAAGTTGATAAATGTTTTCTTATTCATTCATGGGGCATAATTAACCAACCAACAAATGTTCATTAAGAGTCTATTATGTGGCAGGTCTTTGCAAGGCACAGCAGATACAAACACAAAACAAGCAACAGCAATGAAAGCGGTCCATGCCTTCAAGGAGCTGACATTCTATGAGGGGAAAAATCTTGTAGTGCTATGTGTAAGTGACAAGGCCATGTGGGGAGAAGTAGAAGTAGTAGCTTGGAGGATCAAAAAAGGCCTGATGTAGGAGGTGGTATTTAAATAGAACTTTTAAGAAAGTTAAGGGTTCTACAAGTGAGACATGAAGGAAAGTTTCATTCCACTTGTGAGAAACAACCTATGCAAAGACATAAAAATGGAAGGTAGAGTGTCATGTCTCGGAAACAGCAAGAAAGACAGTTTCCTTGGAAGAGAGAGGGTATAAAGGGGCATAATATATAATAAGGCTATTAAGGTAGGCTGGTGACAGCTTGCAAAGGGCTTCAAATACCAGAGATATTTGTATTTCATCTTAGGAGATAATACAGAGCAGGATTTTGCTGGTAAATGTTTGACAACTGTCTCTAAACTAGACATACTTTTAAGTTTAATCTGCCTCATTATCATTTTCTCTGTGGCTTTCTTAAGTCTAGAAAACCAACTAAACAATGAATCAAGCCCTGATTTGTAGCAATTCCCAAGGTGTAAATGTGCATGTTGACAAATTACCAATCAGCTAGCCAGTTAGAGCTGCCTCCAACACACCTCTGATTTGTCTGTCCTTCCTTCTTGAAAAAGATCATGGCATCAGTGAGATGATGACATGACTTGCAGTTGACTTTGATTTGAGTGAAGGAGGACTATGTAAGTAAGGTTACCAGTCTCACTTTCTCCTCCAGAGCCATCTGGATCCAGTGGCCAGATATTCATCAGGATGGCTGGAGATGGCCCAGGATGCAAGGGAAGACCCTGGCCCTTTTAGGCTAAGGTCTTTTCAAGTTCTCACTTTGAGTGAAGAAACGCCCATTCAGTGAACAGGCCTCTTTAAGTAGTTACTCTTCTTTGTTTTTTGACACCCCTGATATGGTGCCACTGGAAGCTTTGGAGCAGGAGAATGATGTAGTTATATTTGTGCTTTAGGAATATCCCATTAGTAACTCTGTAAAGAATGAATTGGAAAAGAGAGGAGTGGATGCAGTGGGTCCAATTTTGAGTCTGTTTAAATAGTCTGAGTAAGAGGTGACAAGGGCCTTGGTATATATGACTACAAAGAAGGAAATGAATATGAAACATGTTATAGAGGTAGAATTGACAAGTCTTGGCCATTGATTAGATATAGATTTGAAAGGGTGAGTGAAGAGTTGAGAATGACCCTGACTGAGACTGCAAATCTTTGTTACTGGAAGGACTGTAGTATCTTCTAATTGAAATAGGGGAGTTAGAAGAGAGAGAATGGTTTTGGGCAAAAGATAATGAATTCTGTTTTGTACATATTGAGTGAGATGCCTACAGAACATACATCTTGAAATGTTCAATGAGCAGTTGATGATATAAGACTGGATCTTAAGAGACAGATCATGGTTAGATAGGGAGGGAGGGAAGCACTGGAGTCACCTCTATAGATATGATTACTGAACCTGTGGGAACTCAAGGACACCAACAGGAAAAGTATAGAAGGAAAGATCTGAGGTCAGCTCCTTGGGGTGCCATGTTTGGGGGATGTGATCTAGATTATGATCAAGAAAAAGAGACTAAGGAGGAACTGCCACACAGGAAGGAAGAGAAAAAGAAGAGAGAGCCAAATTAGAAAACCAAAGGGTCTTCAGGAGAAAAGAACGGTCAATAGTGGTAAATACTGCAGAGGACTAAGGAAAGGCCAGTGGTTATCCCTGGTAAAAATGGATGGTCTCTAGAGACCTAGATGGTCTCCAGCTTATCAGACTTCTTTGTAAAATATGGTGCCTAGAACTGACCACCATACCCCAATTGTTGTCTCTCCAAGGCAAAGCAGATCAAAGACTGTGTCATCTCTGTAGCTGTGACACCAGACCTCTTTTAGAGTAGTCTGTCTGCATTGGCTTCTTCATCATGATGCCATCTAGTCCACATGAACTCATATTGAGTCTACTAAAATGCCCAGATCTTTTTTCAGATGAATTGCTTAAAAAAAAAAAAAAGCAGAAAAAAAAATTTTTTTTAAGCCACATATCCCTAGTCTAGAAAATGGGAACTTTCAGGTCCCTTTTAGTACTAATAATATTCTATAATTGTGGTTTTTGGGGTGTGTTGGAAATGGAGAACTGTCACTTTGGAGAACAGTGTGGTGTGGTATAAGCTAGAAGTAGGAATAGGTTATACTCCTTGGTGGTTCTTCCTATTACTTCTACTCTTGTTTCTGAACATTTCCGTCATGTGATGCCAAGTTTTTAAAAATAAATTCAGGGAAAGGGCCGGCTTCGAGGCAATATGAACAGTGAATAAATTAAGTTTGGAAAATGCAAATGTGTTACACTAGTCATTTTTAGCCTTATTCATTACAGTGTCTCCAAATATAGTACATGTTGATCAGAAAAAAACAGGCATACGTGAAGGAATCAGGTCAAAGGAGATGCCATTTAAAAAATTTTTTTAAATGTTTCCTCCTAAAGATTTTGATCACTCTGGTTAAGATTGTGTTTTGATTCTGGCAGCAGGCTCTAAACAATGATGATTTTAGAAAGAGGAAGTATAATGGAAGTAGCACTGGGCTAAGAGACAGAAGGATCTGCCTCCAGTCTGGATTCCATCACCAATTCTTTGTATATTCTTGGGCAAGTGATTTAACCTTGCTCGACCTCAGTTTCCCTCTCTGTAAAATGAGTGCAATAATCAAGATGATCTCTAAAATGCTTTCCAGCTCTGATATTCAAAAGATCTGTGTTAGTTAGTAAATTTGTGTCTCCAATATTTCCTGCCTGCCCATTGCTATAGCCCTCTCTCCTTACCTCCCTAGCCCTCTTCACTTCACATACACAACATAGGGCAACATATTTGTGATACCCAGGAGGCCCTCCTATCACAGGGGGAAATAATTATGTAACCTTGAGCAAGTCACTTCTCTCTAGGTCTCCATTTCTCTATCTATAAAATAAAAGATTAGGATTACATGATTTCTAAGGGTCCATTCAGTTCTGACACCCTATATGGCACGCTGCAAGTCTTAGTGCATTTTAAAGATTAATAGCTTAAACCTGAGCTAAGACTTCTGGAACACCTTGTATTATGATATACTCTACCATTTTATGTTCTAAAGTGCTTTCCAATTCTGACGTATGTTTTAAAGTTCCTTTCAGATTTAGCCTCCTATATTATTTTTATTTTTGCTTTTTTTTGGAGGGGGAAGCATGATAATTAGGGTTAAATGACTTGCCCAAGGTCACATAGCTGGTAAGTGTGATCAAGTGTCTGAGGCTAGATTTGAATTCAGGTCCTCCTGACTCCAGGGCCAGTGCTCTGTTCACTGCACCACCTAGCCACCCCAACCTCCTATAATTCTAAGGTCCTTCCTAGTTCGAGCATTCTATTTTTAGGTGTATATGTTTTAAGGTTTCTTCTAGCTCATTCTATTTTCTATTTTATAATATTCTATATTTTAAGGTCCTTTTTGACTTTGGCAATATAAGTTCTATGATGAACATATTTCACCCTACAGGATTATTAGTCCTTAATGTGTTGAGATAGGTGGCTCAGTGGGCAGATTGCCAGGCCTGGAATCAGAAAGACTCATCTTCCTGAGTTCAATCTGGCCTCAGACACTTATTAGCTGTGTGACCCTGGGCAAGTCACTTAACCCTGTTTGCCTCAGTTTCCTCATCTGTAAAATGAACTGGAGAAAGAAATGGCAAACCACTCCAGTATCTTTGCCAAGAAAACCTCAAATGGGATCATGAAGAGTCAGACATGACTGGAAAAGGGCTGAATAACAACACCACAAGAGAGGAGGAGAAGGATAAAATATGATTTAATCTGATTCTGTAAAATGCCCATTTCAGGTTGGGGGTGCCTTGGAGGCAGTGAAGGGAGGGGGAAGGGAAAGTTCTTACATCAGTCATGCCACACGGACAGACCCAATGGATCAGGCCATGTCTGGCTGTACTTTGAATAAAAGAAAGAATGTTCACCTCAGTCCAGGACTCCTGCCTATGGTGCACAGATCTCTCCCCACTCTTTCTTCTTCCCATTAGTTGCCCCCAGTAGCCTTCAATACAAGACCCCTCATCCCATTATTAGCATGGCCCCTGCCCCCTGCTTTCCTGAAGCCCACACACATACCTTCACTTAGAGAGCTAAAATGGAACATCTGACCATTAACTAAGATGGAAACTTGAAAGAGTACTTGCAGTTCTTGGCACTGTCTTTGGGTAGAGTTCTAAGAACTGCCCTTGGGCTTGGTCCTATAATAAGGCTGTGGCTTCTACCTCGCCCAGAAACAGCCAAAGCCCACACCTGAACAAAGCAGGAGCTGTCCCTGTGGGATGCGTGTAATCTCAAAATAAATGTTCAAGAATTGGCTGCCTTCAAAGAGCTGTAATTACACGTGGCAGATGATTCTAGGATGTGGCCAGGCACCAAAGATAGAATCTCCACGGCTACAATCCAGTTGCTCTCCTAGGGCCATTCAGAGAAAGTGTGTCCCTAAAGAAAAAAAATCCTTATTCACTGAATAGATTAAGTAGGGAGAAATTGATCACTTAACCAAAAAAAAATTCATTTCCTTTATAGAGAGGCTCAATTCTGGGTTCTTTGGTAACATAGCAATTCCCAAAATATATGCTATATATGTGATTCTGTTGTCCCAAATTCTGTTTACACAAAACTTGCTCTAAAAAATATCTTTTGTGCATAGAGTACCAGCCCTAGAGTCAGGAGGACTTGAGTTCAAATATGGCCTCAGACACTTGACACTTACTAGTTGTGTGACTTTGGGCAAGTCACTTAACCCCAATTGCCTTGCCTTATCCCCTCAAAAAAAAAAAAAAGAAAATACATATTGTAGGAAACTAGGCATGGTTACCTTGTGAATCATACTGTCACTCTATCATATTGCCTGTCAGAGGTAGCACTATTCCATTTGAAGAAAGCTGAGAATCAGATGATGGAACACAAAAATGGAATCTTGGTTCTGGTCCTGGCTCAACATTAATTAACAGTAAGTGACAGGGCCTTTACTTAAACCCAGTGACTCAGAGTTATCACTACATTTTTATTTCATTTTTTGTGTCTCAGTGGGAGGCTGGGGAGGTGAGAGCTCCAGCTCCAGCTCCTAATATGGTCATTTCTTATCTCCTATTTTCATCATCAGTCACATCATCATCATTATTATTCTTGTTGTTATTAGTGATATCTGCAGGCTAGAGACAGATAGATAGGGACTTGACATCAGAGGCAAGAAGACCTAGGGGGTCAAGACTTTTTTGTTATGCAGTTGATTTAGCCACAGCCAACTCCTTGTAGACCCCATTGCAGGCTTTCCTGGCAAAGATGCTGGAGTGGTTTGCCACTTCCTTCTCCAGCTCATTTTACAGATGAGAAAATTGAGGCAAGAAAGTTTAAGTGACTTTCCCAGGGTCACACAGCTGGGAAGTGTCTGAGGCCAGAGTTAAACTAAGGAAGCTGAGTCTTCCTGATTCCAAGCCTAGCAGGAGAATCTGCTATGCAACGTAGCTTCTCTGAGATCAAGTCTAATCTCTGCTATGTGACCCTGGGCAAATAATTTTCCCTTTAATCACTCTTTCTCAGGTTCCTGTCTTCATAGGCAGAAGCAACTCCCCTTCTAGTTGTTCCACACACCAGTGAAATGCCCTTCTAGTGAAAAACAACAACAAAGATGATGGGTAGCTAGATGGTACAGTGAATAGAGTGCTGGGCCTAGAGTCAGGAAGACTCATCTTCCTAAGTTCAAATATGGCCTCAGACACTTACAAATTATGTGACCCTGGACAAGTCACTTCACCTTGTTAGCCTTAGTTTCCTCATTTTTTAAATTTTATTTTGCTTTTTGGAGGGCAATTGGGGTTAAGTGACTTGCCCAAGGTCACATGGCTAGTTTTTGTGGTAAGTATCTGAGGTCAGATTTGAACTCAGATCCTCCTGACTCCAGGGCCGGTACTCTTGTTCACTGTACCACCTAGCCACCCCAGTTTCCTCATTTGTAAAAGGAGATGGAGAAGGAAATGGCAAATCACGCCAGTACTTACATCAAGAAAATCCCAAATGGGGTCACAAAGAGCAGGACACGACTGAACAAACAACTATTTGCTGCCTAGGTTATTCATATTGGGTTGGCTGGCCCAAGAAAAAAATTTCCTCCTAATCATCCTACTTCTCCCTATTGTTGGTATTATCCTGATTCTAGCTTTCTCCTGCCTCTTTGTCCCCTGATGCCTACATTGGTAGAGGGAGTTGACTACAGAGGATTCCATCCTAATCCCTTTCTCCTTCTACAAAAACTAATAAATGGCACTCCCAGAACTCAAATTCAGATCTTTATTCTACAAGAACAGTTTGCTTATACCATGTTGTATGTCAAAGGAATGGGGCATGGGTGGAGGAGTAAGGCCAAAGATGTGGGCCTTCTTTCTGGCCTTATGACTGATGTGGGGTGGTTAGATTTCAATTTCAGTCAGAAATTTGTCATTTGCAGGATTAGAGCTAGAAGGAACCTTATCTCTAGCCCAATCCCCTCATTTCTCAAATGAGGAAACAGAAACCTCCAAAGTCGATAACAAATGAGAGAGATGAAAGAATTTGTCCAAGGTCAGAAAATCCATGAGTAACAGAACTCCTGCTAAAACCCAGGTCTTCTCATTTCCCATGTAGAGTTCTTTCCAGTGGACATGCTCTAGTTACCCTTCAGTAACAATCATCTTCCCTGAGCATCAATTTATACCCAGTCCCAGGGCAAGTTCTTTATTTTAAGGCCATAATTGGCAATTTGACATCCTGCATGCTGAAATGGAAACACTATTGACTCTCTATCCTGAGCCAAAATTACGGCGTAATCATCATCTTAAAATAGGCAGCTTGGTTTGGTCCTCCTTCAGAAATGCCTTTTGACCTTACAGTAGAAATGAAGAATTGCAGGGGATGTTTAAGAAAACAAAAACAAAACAAAAGAGAAGTCATGGGTTGTAAATTTGGAATATGAGATAGAAATCTGGCAGGCAGGATGTTAGGGCAATGTCCTCAGCATTGGGTACTCTAGAGTCCTCAGAGAACCCAGATGACCAGAGAAATCCTGGATAGAACTCTAGGTAACATCAATGGGATCACATACCCAAGTGTACTGGAGCCATCTCCTACGAGTCATTATTTAGATCTCGATAATCAGGGCTTAATTCGTTTTTTGTTTTAGTTTGGTTTTTTTTGTCTAGACTTACGAAAGTGATAAGGAAAATGTTAATAATGCAGGTTATATTGAAAAGTGTACTGTAGTTATATTTTATATATAATGGAAAGCTGGTTGTTAAACATTTATCCACCCCCCCCCTTCCCACCCCCCCGCCCCGGATCACAGGAATTCTCTTTCTTGAGGGCACTACCTCTAAGGACTAGAGACTCAGGGTGCAAGGATCTGTCTCCTGTGCACTCTACATCATGTATTCTCTCTGTTACTTCCCAACTAACAGGCCATAGTTTCTCTCTGGTGGCTGTTTTTATCTAGTTATCTGGTTTTCCTTTTGGTACCCAGTGTCACAGTGAACAGGGCACTGTGGAATCAGGAATTCTTATCCTCATGAGTTCAAATCTGGCCTCAGTCACTTACTAGCTGTGTGACCATGACCAAGTCACTTAACCCTGTTTGTCTCAGTTTTCTCATCTGTAAGATGAGCTGGAGAAGGAAATGGCAAATCATTCCAGTATCTTTGCCAAGAGAACCTCAAATGGGGGCAGCTAGGTGGCACAGTGAATAGAGCACCAGGTCTGAAGTCAGGAGGACCTGAGTTCAAATCCAGCCTCAGACACTTAACACTTACTAGCCATGTGACTTTGGGCAAGACGTTTAACCCCAATTGCCCTACATTCCCCTCTCCAAAAAGAAAAAAGAAACATGGGGTCATGAAGAGTTGGACATAACAGTTTTCCTCTAATTCGGGGATTCTTCAATTTTTTGTCACGGACCCCTTTGGCAGTCTAGTAAAGCTTATGGATAGGCCTTGAAAGCATAAAATGAAAATACATAGGATCTCATGTTCATGGGCCCTCAGTTAAGAACTCCATATCTTCTGAGTCCTTCCCTAGCACTTCTGAATTTCTTATGTTGGAGATCAGAACCAAGTGTCTGGTGCCAACTTACTCCTGCTACACATACTCCTGCCCATGACTATGCCCCCTCTAAAGGAGACTGGGCATTCCCAGATCTGTAGCCATATTATATCACTGGGAAGATCTTGCAAAGAGTTAATTAAATGTGAGCTATTAGTATTCTTGATGACATTCTCATCATCTTCTCAGTGTTAAAAATATGGGCTTTTAGGACAGCAAGCAGGTAAGGAGAATATAACCAAGAATACTGATAGCTCATGTTTACATAATGCTTTACACTTTGCAAACACTTCTATGCTATGAGATAGATTGTGGAGGTATTATTGTGCTCTCTTTTCAGTTCTGACCAAGTCTCTGTGGTCCCATTTGGGGCTTTTTTTTTCTTTGGCAAAGATGCTGGAGTGGTTTGCTATTTCCTTCTCCAGCTCATTTTACAGATGAGGAAACTGAGGCAAACAGGGTCAAATGACTTGCCCAGGGTCACACAGCTAGGAAGTATTTGATTTCAGATATGAATTCAGGTCTTCCTGACTCCAGGGGCAGGGCTCTATCCATTGTGCCTCCTAGCTGCTCTGAAATGTTAGTAGCCCCATTTTAAGGATAAGGAAACTGAGATTCACAGGGATTATTGGACTTAACCAGAATCACTTGCCCACTAGTAAGGGACTGAGCTGGGTCTTGAAACCTAATCAGTACTCTTTCTACTATACCACCCTGGAGTTTGCTTGTGTCTTCAGGTAGAACACACTAATCCTTTATTCTCCTGGGGCAAGTCAAGTCACCTAACATTTGTTAAGTGCCTACTCAATATACAAAGCCCTGGCCTTATAAACCCTGAGGATATAAAGAAATACCAAAAGAACCAAAACAAAACCAACCAGTCCCTGCTCTCAAAGACTGCAAAGTCTAATGGATGAATATGAAAGTGAAATATGTCTTCTGCCTCTCTACTAAGTTATTTTTATGTCCCAAGAGATTATAGTCAGAGGAATAAGTTGATTAAAGTTTCTGTATTTGTTAATGCGTGCTTATGAGTCTTTTGTGTTCTTTTCACATTGAGAACTGAAACAAAGTTGAGCGATTTTGATCTTTAGTGATATTTCTGGACAATATGTCCTAGTCAACCAAAAAGTCATAGTGGGTGATGAAAAATGAAGTCAGGAAAGGGAATCAGAGTAACACACTGGTTGCCCTTTCAGGGAACATGTTGTCCATAGTTGTTGTTGTAATAGTTGTAATAATGACTTAGATTTGTATAATACCACATTTTCAAAGTGCTAGACACATATTACCTTAGTTGGTCTTCACCACATCCCTGTGAGATAGGAAGGATAAGTTTCACAAAGTCATTGGAATTTAGAATTGAAAGGGATTTTCAACTCTAATCCAACTCTTACCTAAAAGAGACCGCACTATAGCATATCTGATACTTCTACTTGAAGACCTTTAATTAGGGAGAGACTTCTACCTTCTGAAGTAGCCCATCTTACTTTTGGATAGCTCCAGCTGTTAGGAAATATTTCCACATATCACACAGAAATCTGCTTCTTTGCAATTTCCACCCATCACTCCTGGATTTTCTCTCTGCAGCCAAAGGGAACAAATCTCATCCCTCCTCTCTTCAAATAGTAAAATAGCATTATTATGTCACCCATATCTTCCTCACATATCCCCAGTTTCTTCAACCAGTCTTTTTATATCAATGACTCAGGGATCTTCATCATTCTGGTGTCCTCAGGATGCTCTTCAGTTAATCAATACCTTCCCCAACTGTATCCCCAAGAATTGAACACAGTGTTCTGGATATTGTCTGACCATGGAGAGGACAGTGGCACTATCGCCTCCTTATTCCTGGAAGTTGTGCTTCTCAGGACAGTCAGAGATCGCAATAGCTTTTTTTTTTTTTTTAGCTTTTATTGTTATCCCCAATTTATAGATAAGTTAACTAAGACAACTGAATTGTGCAGTGGATGGAGCGCTAAGTCTGGAATCAGGAGGACTCATCTTCCTGAGTTCAAATCCAGCCTCAGACACTTGATAGCTGTGTGATCCTGGGGAAATCACTGAACCCTGTTTGCCTCAAATTCCTCTTCTGAAAAATGAGCTGGCGAAAGAAGTGGCTAACCTCTATAGTATCTTTCCCAAGAAAACACCATATGGTGTCGCAAAGAGTCTGATATGACTGCAATGACTGAACAGCTAAAATTCACACTAAATGATATTCCCAAGGTCACCATCCTAATGACTTGGTGGAGCCAGATTTCAGACTCAAGCCTTCTGGTGCTGAATCTAGTGCTCTGTTCATAGCACCATTACACAAGGTGATATATGGAATGTGCTCAATTTAATGGTTATAGCAGAATTTTTCTCAGCCTGCCCATTTTAGTGATTCTGAATCCAGTTTTTCTTTTTCATTTCATCTGCTCTTTCTCACAGTCTCTTTGGACTCATGGCAATCCTTGGACATTTCTTCTGCTCTCATTGATTCATCCATCATGAACTTCGATATAGCCCATATCAGCATCGATGCTTCCAGCAACTTTTCTGCTGCCAGAGACCTCTGCCTGTCAGGTAAGAAAATCTGCCTTCAGGCTTTTCAGAACATTGACTCAAAAGATCTTGGGCTAGGACCTCATGCAAGGATCATTTGGGATTCTGAATCTGGCATAATAATATTTAGATTACTAGAACTAACTGAGGTCCCAAAACAAACTAGGACCAGCCAAGGACGTATGTTGACATTTGAGCAGCCAGGAAGCACAGTGGATAGAGTGTTGGACCTATAGTCAGGGAGATTTGAGTTCAAATCCAGCCTTAGCTGGCTACTAGTTTTATGGTCCAGGTCAAGTCAACTCTCCCATTCTCCCTTTCTCCATCTTTGAGAGGGAGATAATGATACCACCTACCTTAAGAGGCTGTAGTAAAGACTGAATTAGACAAACATCTGTAATGCAAACCTTAAAACATTATGTAAATGCTCATTTCTAGGTGCTGGAGAAGACTTGTGAGGGCCCTTTAGACATCAAGGAGATCAAATCAGTTAATATTTAAAGAAATTAATTTAGACCATTCACTGGAAGGTCAAATACTGAAGCTGAAATGTAGATACTTTGACCAGATAATGAAAAGACAGGAATCATTGGAAAAGATCTTTATGTTGGGAAAGATCAAAAGAAAAAGAAGGAGGCAGTAGATGAAGAGATGACTGGATACTGTCATGGAAGCAATGAATAAGAGCTTGGATAGGCTTTGGGAGACAGTGAAAGACAGCGGGGCCTGTGCTGTGGTCCATGGGATCACAAAGAGTCAGATGTTACTGAACGAACAAAAACAAGATTGTTGTTGTTGTTGATGACGATGATGGTAGACTTATAGGAACTTAAAAGACTGATGGATTAACACAAAAGCATAGTTTCTTGCACATTTGAGAGAGGGGGAGAAGAGAGGGTATTTAGACCTATAATTTCACTGGTACAGGGAGCTCACAGTGAGGAAACCCTTTCTACCAAAGCAAGTTGGCCCTTGCTCTGTACCTTAGAATCTTAGACTCTAGGCTACTATTTAGACTCCGTTCCTTTAGAGTTAAAAGAGTTCTCTTTGTCCCCTTAGTGGTTAAATGGCCTGCTTGGGTTTACATAGCCAGTCTGTATCAGAGGAAACTGAACCCAGTTTTTTTCTGACTCTGAGACTGGTTCTCCACCTGCTCTATTCACAATGCCATGCTGCCTCACTGACTTGCATAGTAGGTGCTTGATAATGTTTATTGAATTGATTTAAATTGAAAACCCCAGAAAACCAGCAGGTAATTCTCTTGCGAGGTCCTCTTGCCTAGGTCTCAGTTTCCTCCTTTATAAATTGAGAAAATCAAACTAAATTACCTTCTTCTGTCCCTAATATTCTAGATTCTAATATCTCTTCCAGAAGACCTGGATTTTGGTCCTCACTCTGACACATACTTTCTGCATGACCTTGAGTATGTCCCTTTCATTCTCAGAGTCTCAATTTCTTCCTATAAAATAGAGTTGCAGTAAGCCTTGTCTGACTCTATCCTGACCCTTTTCTCCCTTCCTATGTATTCTTGGTTCATTTTAAGATTTAGCCAAAGTATACAAAAGGTTGAATTGTTTATATGATGGTTAAAAATGGCATAAGTGATGCATCTGATGGTGTACTCCAACATTGCTGTGTATATGTAATAGAATATATAACCCTGTGTGGCATTAGAACAGTCAGAGTAAATTTCAAATTCAACTCAACAAAAATTTATTAATTACCTATGGTGCGCAAGAATACAGAAGAACCTTGAAGAACCTTAATGGGAATAGAATAGAAATGTTATTGAGATACAAGAACATCAGAGTGACAAATGAATCAGAAACAGAATCTCTAACATACTTAATCATTTCAAGATTCTGAGGTTGTCATCAATATTCTGACATCACATTTTTGTTGTACATACACACACCGGTTACAAAAGTAATAGGTTATGAGTCCTGTGAGATAGGGAAGGAGAATAATGTTATTTCCATTTTATAGGGAAGGAAACTAACAGTCAGAGAGAGAAAGTAACTTTGCTTCTCTCTTGTTTCATGGTGATAGAAGTGGTGCTGGAGGTGGAATCATGAAACCTGGCTTGGAATCCTGGTTCTAAACTGCTTACTAGCTATATGAGTGTGGATAAATAATTTCATGTCAGGAGGCAATGATTTTATTTTATAAAGGGAATGCTTTCTAAACCTTAAAGTGTTTATGTATGTGCACATATACATATATATTTATTTTATTTTTTACAATAATTTAAGTATATTTATATTATATATATATATGAATTTAAATTAACAAATTTATATTATTAGATTATGATGATTTATTACTTATAAAACATTTATTTTACTTTATTATGTATATTTATAGAGAGAGAGAGACATGTGTGTATCACTGTATGGTACAATCACATCTATACTATATGTTATATAGCATTATATATAATATATTATACGTACGATAGTATAAATAATAACATACATGTGGAGCATTTTTATCAGCCTGCTATACTATTAATGCTAATTAATGTTACATCACTGTCATTACTATTGTTTTGTAGTAGCACCCAAGGATTTAGGGACCAAAATGTCGGTTTAATTCTCATGTGTTAGGATTTTTCTACTGGAAGCTGTCTTTCTCTCATTATTTTCTCTCTTCTCCATGCCCAGAATGTTACCGGAAGCCAGCCTGCCATACCACAACCCTGGAGGTCCAGCCTACATCTGTCCGGTGTGTGTTCTATCCAGAAACCCAGAGCTGCACGCACAGCCTACAGGGCCACAGCTGCCGGCTCTTGCTCAGGGAGGAGGCCACCTACATTTATAGGAAGAAAGGTAAACTAAGACCTGTGGAGTTGGAGGCTTGACCTGGAAGTCCACCGGATGAAGAGTGTAGCTGGAAACAGCAGGAAGGGGGATGGCATTTTACTGTTGGATGGAAATCTTGACAAGATTGGAATTGTTTGTGTGGTTTTGCTTTTTTTTCATAAACAACTGTAGGCAAGGTCAACCTTATGCAAAAAGTGATACCTACAAGGTTTTATTTAAAGGGTATCAGGAAGATGGCTCCTTAAAAACTGACTCTGGCATTCAAGGTCATTCATAATCTGACTCTATCTCACTTATGCCGGCTTAATTCCTATTTCGTAATATAAATTACAAATATTAATAAATATGAATATCGTGTTTCTTAATTCATAATTCATGTTGCTCCCTTATGTGCTCATATGTTCCAGCCTATAGACTACTCTCAAGTCTTCATTCTTACCCCATGACCACATGCCTGGAATAAACTGCCTCTATATTGAAGTCTTCTCCTTCTCTCCCACCCTCCTTTACACTTACGTCACTCTTTCTTGTCTGATTATTTGCATAGTTAATGGGAAATATACACATTTACTTAAGATGCAGTCCTTGTCTTCATGAAGCTTTCACTCTTGTAGAAGGATGATAATAATGTTGACAGTGATAGCTAGCATTTGAATATCACTTTAAGGTTTGAAAAGTACCTTTAAAAATATCCCATTTTTATCCTTATAACAACCCTGGGAGATTGGTGCTATTATTATTCTCATTTCACAGATAAGTAACCTGAGATAGGGGACTTGCACAGGGTCACACAGTCAGTAAATATCTGAAGCTGGATTTGAACTAGGTCATCTTAATTCCATGCCCACTATGTGCCACCAGTAATATATGACTGCAATTAACTATAATACAGAATAATATATAATAAGTTCCTCATAATTACTATGAGAGGCTATTACCAACTGGGAGGACCAAGAAGGGCTTCATAGAGGAGGTTGGTCTTTGAGGTCAGCTTTAAAGAATAGGGGAGAATTGAATGTGGAAGTGGAGGAAGCACCACCCTGATTCTATGCTCCCAGTTCTGAAATTCAGGTGCCATTCTTCCTTTTTAGTGAGGTTTGTATAATCCCTAGGAGAGCACATTAGCACATTTTTTGCAATAGATATTGCCTGTCATTTTATAATATAGTCAAATTTGGAAATTCATACAGTGACACAGATTCAAATTCAGGTCTTCCTGACTCCAGGTCCAGCACTCTAATCATTGCTATGCCCCCTAGGTACTACTATTTGATTCACTTTTTTTTCATTCGTTGCTACCAATGGCCTGATAACACTGAATCCTACAAAGTTCCTTACAATACCTACCAAAGTTGACAAAGGACAGCAATGCTCATTTCATATTTTTCCACGTCTATTTGTTTGATATGTACCAGATTAAGATTCACTTTGACAACTCTGGAGGAAGTGATAATTAATGCTGTCTGTGGGAAATCAAATTTGCATCCTCTTAAAATTCTTAATTAAAAAAAAATCCAAAGTTACCCTGACATATTCTTCCTCTGTCAGATTCCAGAAATGAACCGACTTCCCCTGGAACAGACCAGGCCTCCAGGGGTGGCCGGAGTCAGACAGTCCTCTTAAGTGCTGAATGTTTAGCAGTCTCTTCGATTTTCAAGCCAAACAGGAAATCTTGTGAAGGAGAGAGAGGAATAATAGTTGGTAACTGCAAGAAATATGCAGTTATAGCATGACCACTGGATCTTTCTATTTCTTGGGTTTGTGTTTCTGGTCTCAGCTCAAGTTAATAACTTTTGAGGCAGAAGAATAGTGTTCCCTAACTCATTGGGACCTTGAAAAGCATGGGCCAATTAATAATAATGACTCAGGTTTATGTAGTGTTTTATAGTCTGCAAAACACCTTCCTCGCAACACCCTGTAAGGTAGTTAGTGTTAACTAGTAACACTATTGTACTGTATTAAGGCAGTGAGCTATAGGGAAAAAGAAGGCTAGATTCTAATCAGGGGACCTGAGTTTGAATCCTGCCCCTACCATTTACCATCTCTGGGAACTTTGGAAAATCACTTAACCTCTCCTGGCCTCAATTTCCTCATCTGTGAAAAAAGGAAGGGATTGGATTAGATGACCTTTACTGTCCCTTCCAGCCCTAAATCTATGATGCTGTGATCTTCCTATTCCAAATCTATGACTCTTTCTGTCATTCCAGGGTGTGTGTATGTTAATTTGGCAAATGGTACTGAATTCCACTCAAGGAAAACTTTGAGGTATAGCTAGTCATAAATGACATTAAATGAAATGCCCTTAAAAGAAACAGGCTAAGTTTTCTGTGATTCATTCAATTTAATCGAACACTACTTACTATATACACAGCCCTGGAAAAGGGCAGCGGTTCTCAACCTGTAGGTCGCAACCCCTTTGGGGGGATCGAATGACCCTGTCACAGGGGTCACCTAAGACCATCAGAAAACACATGTTTCCAATGGTCTTAGGAACCGAGATACCCTGTATCGGCTCCTCTATCCATCTCCAGGCGGGTCTGCCCACATGCAGATACGCCCACATATGAGTATTAAAGGGTTGCGGCATTAGGAAGGTTGAGAACCACTACCTTAGGGGAATAAAAGTACTGGTCTGTGCTCTCAAAGGAGTCCTGACCTCATCAAATTTCACAGAATAATTTCAGACCTGGAGGGAAACTTAGAGGTCAGATTAGATCAGCAGAGAAAACGTATGTGTTAGAACTAATAAGAGGATTATTGCCGCATCACATTATATGTCCTTTAAACACAGACTCTTCACTTTTCAATCATTCTAATTAATTGTTGGAAAGTTTTTTTCTTTTTTTTTTCCTTTTGACCTGAAAATACTTCTCTGGAACTTCCACCCTAACTAACCTTAGTTCTTCCCTCTGTGGCCAAGCAGAAGCAGTCTTCCACATGCCCATGTGTTGGGATATTGTCAAAGTCGGAGTGGAGCCAGACCTTTTCTAAAGTGCCTTCCAATCCTCAGATTCTGACATTCAAAAGCGTGGCATTGTCTATCATTAGAAATTAGTGAAAATAACAATATGGGTGAAGTGTTTATTTTTGCCTTTTTTCTACAGGTATCTCCGTGTTGAACTATACTACAGACTCAGCCACCGTGTTCATTGCCACCCAAGGGACTCTGAAGGGCAGATCTGAAGCGATTCAAGTGGGTACTGAGTGGAGACAAATTGTCCAGTTCTTTGGAGTTCCATATGCAGCCCCACCACTGGCACGAAAGCGATTCAGTGCACCAGAGTCATTTAACTGGACTGGCTCTTGGGAGGCCACTGTGCCACGGTAAGCGTTCCATTGGTGCACAGTTTTGTGCTTTTTTTTTCCTCCAAAAAGCTGGTGCTCTATATCATAAATCTAGTCATGTGACTTCTCTGCCCATGAACCATCAATGGCTCCCTTTGCCTCCTGAGTAGAGTTTACATTTCTCTCCCTGGCAGTCAGGCTATCTACAATCTGGCCACATCCTATATAGCAAAGGGAATTGTAGCATTGTAGAAGGAACCACAGAGCTTGGATCTAATGAGACAATGAAGGGAAAGCATTTTGAAATCATGATTGATATGTAAATGTCAGTCTCTTTTTAGTTATTTGACCAGACCCATGCCTGGAATTGGCAGCTAAGTGGCATTGTGGATAGCGTATTGGGTGTGGAGTCAGGAAGACTCATCTTCCCAAGTTCAAATCAGGCCTCAGATACTTACTAGCTGTGTGACGCTGGGCAAGTCACTTAACCCTGTTTGCCTCAGTTTCCTCATCTATAAAATGAAGGAGAAAGAAATGGCAAACCATTCCAGTAGCTTTGCTAAGAAAACTCCAAATGGGGTTGGGAAGAGTTAGACACAAGTGACCAGCAACAACAACGATGCCGGGAATGTTCCACCTCTCTGCCTTGAAGATGCAGCCCAAGCACTGTCTTCTGCACAGAGTACTGCCTGATCCTCCCTACTGTTGATGGCCTCTATCCTTAACCACCTTAGAATTATGTGTATTTATTCTGTATATGCTTATAAATCTGTACGTTGTTTCCTCTAGTAGAATATATACTCCTTGAGAACAGGTTAGATTTAACCCCTCAAAGGTTTCATCTTTTTTTCTTTGTATCTTCAGTGCCCAACATAGTGTCTGACACATAGAAGTCACTCTGTATCTATTGATTGATTGATTGTATATCTGACTTTGCTTTATTCCATGGTCAAAATATCTTTCCTTAACTCAACCTTTTTGCAAATGTAGACAGCTAGAGAGAGGCAGGGTTGAATGAAATGGTGTGCACAGATGGTCAGGACAAATTCATTCCCACATGCTGTTTTGTTGATTAGTCATGGCCAACTCTTTGTGACCCCATTTGGAGTTTTCTTGGCAAAGATATTGGAGTGGTTGGCCATTTCCTTCTTCAGCTCATTTTACAGATGAGGAAACTGAGGCAAATAAGGTTAAGTAACTTGCCCAGGGTCACACAGCTAGTAAGTATCTGAGGCCTGATTTGAACTTGGGTCTTCCTGACTCCAGATCTGGCACTCTATCCACTGTGCCACCTAACTGCCCATAGCTGGCATATAGTAGATTCTAAATAAATGTTTTTAATGTATTAAGTGACATAAGGTTTATGTGTGGCATACCTTATCTAATTTGATCCTTATAACCCTATGCTGACAATTATAAATAAAAGAATGTAGGTTTAGAGAGGTATCAGGAAAAGGAAGGGCCTGAACTAGGATTTGAACTCAGACCTTCGGATCCTTTCAGACCAAGATGCCTCTGTGGTCATGACCAAATTACCCTGGTGAGTCCAGGATGTGCTTCTCTTCCCCACCCTGACTTTGCCCACTCTTGCACATCAGTTAATTTGTGCCCTGGGTGGTCAGCCAGGGCCTTTATGCATGAATATGCCCGTGAGACTTCAGTACACAGAGAGGCAGTTAGCTGTGCGTTACTGATTTCTGTCTCAATTCTGCAATTCTGAATGTGTTTTTACAAATGTTTAAAAGTGGCTTTTAAAAACAAAGAACCTCATGAAATGTCTCTGGTATTAATTAGCAATGAGGAGGGGTGGGGCACAGAGACAGCGAGAGGGGAGGAAAGAGATCTAGGGGGCATTAGAGGTCATGAAATTTAGCTTGGGTTTAATTGTGCACCAGGTAATTCAACCTGTGTCTTTAGGGCCAACTGTTGGCAGCCTGGACTTGGAAAGGCCTCATCTCCTATTGTCAGTGAAGACTGTTTGTACCTGAATGTATTTGTCCCTCAAAACCTGGTGAGTATTAAGCTACTTGGATATTGGACGTGTAAATGAGGCACTGTTGAAAAATTGCCTTCCCCTAGCGGGCCAACAAAGCCAAGGTTCTATTCTCCAAGTAGTCTGATTCATTTCCCTTTGTTCCCATGGTCATAACTCCAGCTAACCCTTGGTCACATGAAGATCTGGGTGGCAGTGTGGCTTGCATAGCGCTAAGTCATTTAGCCACAATGTCCTATGGTACCCTCTTTGTTCCATCTTCATATAGGAAGGGTAGTATTGTTTTCTGTATGTTGTCTGCCCAGGCTTTAGTGAACTCTGTCCTCATTTGAACTGCATTCAGTCTCCAAACAGAGCAGAATAGGCTTTTTCTTGCATTCTCCACATATTCCCCTCTCTCCCTCCACCTTACTGTGCAAAGTAAAATCTCTTAATACTTAAATACTTAAAACATGAAACTGTCACCCCTTGCTCCTCTGATGTTATACTGGGAGACTATGGGACTGCTAAGAAGATTTCACTTTCACCTTTTTTCTGGCTGGCCATCTTCTCCAGCAGCACCTCCCACTGCACAACCAGCACTCAGTTTAATGACTGGACTTCTGGAGCTCATGTAGTAACCATAATATAGGCTGGAAACATCTGTCTCTCACGATCTCTATTTGGCTACTTGTGATCAAGGAAAGAAATGCAAAGCAAAGGAGGCAGCGAGGCATTTGAGGCCCAAACTCTGATTCATGTTCTCCCAGCTGTGTGCTAGTGATGGTCATGGTTCCTGCCAGGGAGAGGGAAGGAGAGAAATTGCCTCCCTTTTACTGCCTTCCCCTGTGCTGGAAGGCCAAGAGGGAGTTTTCAGAGTGTAGAATGAATACCTACATTGAATGAGTGGCTCTCTTTAATCCAGCTACCAGTCATCTTTGACGTAGTCCCACAATCACTGGGACCCAGTAAGGGATCACTATGTCATATAACAAAACACAGATCCATGGGATCAATAAGGGTAAATTGCTCCATCATTATAGAAAATAAGAACTTGGGCGCTGAGCCAGAGGACTTGCTTCTCTCCACTGAGCCACAGCTTACATTCTCAGCTGCCCAGGAAGTCCCTGCAGATCAGGGAAGCTCCAAGACCAGCCCTATCACACGTATAATGTTCCTGCTATAGTACCGCAGAGAAGGCTGGAATCCTGTTTCTGATTGAGCCATAAGGGGTGGGTATCCTTTGAATTGGAACAGGACTTAGAGTATGTAATGTCAGACAGAACAGACAACATAGAATGCTACAGATGGGAAAAGTATTAGAAATCAGTCTTGGGACAGCTAGGTGGTGCAGTGGATAGAGCACCAGCCTTGAAGTCAGAAGGACCTGAGTTCAAATCTGGCCTCAGACACGTAACACTTACTAGCCACGCAACACTTACTAGCCACGCAACCTTGAGCAAGTCATTTAACCTCAACTGAAAGAAAGAAAGGAAGAAATGAAGAAATCAGTCTCAACCCCTCAATTTACCGATAAACTGAGGTTCAGAGAAGTGACATAAGGTTCGAAAATTGTGTCGCATGCCTTATCTCACTTTTCTTTTTTTATAGGAAGAATAGCAGATAGATTATAGTCAAAAGAGACTCAAGATTCAGCAGCTAGCAAGGTAGAAAAATTTTTCCACTTTATCATCACTGATTGATGTATTATAATACTACAGTTTGCAAAATGAGCACTTTTATGAAAATGGTTTAAATTTTATATTGGTGGTTCCTTGATTAGATTGAAGAGCAGCTGCTCATCATCTTGGTAAAATTTAGAGCTCACCTGCCTCCCATTTACTAATCTCTTGGGTCAGGACTTTGGAAAAATTCCTGTAGAGAGCTAGTTTCATCCATTGTGGGTTGATTCATCAGTTTTAGCAGGTGATATTTCCTAGCTATGACTTCCTGTTCTGGGGGGTGGGTGATGGTGGGATGTAGCCCTCTGTGCACTGACTACAAACTCCAATAGTACACTATAGATTTCTTTCATCAGTAAAAAAGGGAGGCAGTGTGGAGTAGTAAAAATAGCATGAAACACCGGGAAAATTTAACAATTGACCCTCTAGATTTGACCTAAGCTGACTCCAGCATCCCCCTGCTTCTAATTCTAAGCCTCTGTGATTCTGTATGAACAAATAACAGTTAGGTAAAATTTATTACTTAACTGATGATGCTGGACTAAGAATGGGGTGACTGTTGTCGTAGGTATGCTTGTGACAAAATCAGCATTTCTTGATTTTGCTGATTAGTGTAATCTGTGTTGGGTAAATGGCCCTACTGTTCTTCCCAGTGAAGCCCCCCTGTCCCCCTCTCAGGGACCTGGATCAAAGAAGCTTCTGTGGCATCCATCTCGGGTGGGTTACTGGTCTCAGTCAATCCAGTTAAGTGGAGATGGTAACTTGACAGTCTGAGAGTGAGAGCAACGTTGGTAGAGTCTCCAAAGCCTGGACCCGTTTGCCCTAGGTTTCTGACCTGTGTTGTTTGCATGCAGTTGAGAGTTGACTCTGACTCATTGATTTTTCCTTCCCCACTCCCCATTCCCACCTGCTTCATTCCTATTCACTGGTAACAAGGCAAGCATTTTCTTTTGCTGATTAAGAAGAAAAAAAAGTAAGAAATTCAGGAAAAGCATGATTTATGCACATGGATGGTTTTCTATAGCTAAAACATTCCAGATCTTTGTGTTAGCCCATGTGAAACTTAATCTAACACACCCTGTAATTTGACATTTTGGGGGGAGTTTGGCATTAAATAAATAGATCACAAGCACACATACTCACGTATGCACACACACATATACACATACACACTCGGCAGTTAGATACTGCAGTGGATAGAGTGCAACCCCTGGAGTCAAGAGGACCTGAGTTCAAATGTGACCTCAGAAACTTATTAGCTGAGTGACCCTAGGCAAGTCATTTAACCCTGTTTGTTAGTTTCTTCATCTGTAAAATGAGCTAGAGAGAGAAAGGGTGAACCACTTCAGTATCTTGCCAAGAAAATTCCAAATGGAGTCACAAAAAATCAGACATGATTAATCAATTAAACAACAAGAACATATACATATACATATATTGTGTATGTACATACATACACAAATGCATACATATGTATATTTATTGCTTGTATTGAAAGAGCAGTTCTTCCAGTTTCCCATTTGGGAGTTAGGGAGACTGGTCACTATGCTTCTGTATGTGTATGGATATATAGCCACAAGAAGGAAGCCTGGAGTAGTGGAAGGACACTGAATTAAAGTCAGGAAACCCGGATTCTTGTTGAGTCTCTGCCACCAACTTGGGCAAGTCACCCCTTCTGGCCTTGCCCCCATTTCAGAGGACCATAGGATTTAAAGCTGGAAGGGACCTTTTTGCAGGCGAGGAAACTAATGTCCAGACATGTGAAAGGAGTTGCCATTTTAGTTAGTAAGTGCAAGAGCTGGAATTTGAACTCAGGTGTTAGGACTTGAGGACCAGTCTTCTTTCCAGTCTTCATCATATTGTCTTGTGCTGTTAGGAATTGACCCAGAAAATCTCTTAAGAACTCTTCTGGCTCTGATATTTTTATGACTCTGTTGCACTCCTTTTCATTAATCATTATTTGCAGGGTATCTTATAAAGAGAAATTGATAACGTATCAAGGGTTAGAGCTCCTAAAATAAGAATGGTGAGTAAAAAGCAGGTCATATCTTAGGGTCACATCAAGTAGAGAAAGTCTTTCTAGATAAGCGGGGGAAACCATATGAGCCCAATTTGCACACTTGAAACTGAGCCAAATATCAGATGCTCTTTTTCCTTCAGTGCCATAAAGCCCGTCTCATTTTTTCAGAGCCAGAATGCATCAGTGCTAGTGTTCTTCCACAATGCTGGTGAAAATGGTGGGAGAAGGGAGCAGCTGGACCTGGAAGGCTCATTCCTTGCTGCAGTTGGAGATATCATTGTGGTCACCGCAAACTACCGAGTCGGTATCTTTGGCTTCCTGAGCACTGGTGAGTTGTATTCATTCATTCAATCATGACTCAACAAATATTTATTCGGTGCCTACTGCATGCAGTTATATGCACTCCAATTCCTAAATATTAAAGAAGAAAAATTGGTTGAAATTTCTCAATAATTCGATAAGTAAGCACTCTCTACTAGGTACTATGGGGGATAAAATATATAAAGACATAATCCCTGCCCAGAGGTTATATTCCAAAGAAAAATGGGATGTAGACAAAATTTAAAATAGCAAAAGGCAAAGTATTAAGTACCATGAGAGAGAAAATAATTCTGTGGTTTGCAGTACAGAGAGATGATCTTTGTTGAGAAAAGAGATTTCCTTGTGTGCATTTAACACCTTCCATCCAACATTGTCCTCTTAACTGTGGGAAAATGGTCTTGTTTCCTTTCAAACCAGCCTGGGACAGGTCTGAATTATTTATCTTACTCTTGCAAATCCCCAGTGACACAGATGTCACAGGTTTCCAGCAAAAAATAATTCTACTGTTTGCCCTCTGTAGGGGCCTTTAAGTGATGAAAAGACCCTGTAGGGGCAGCATGGTATAGTGGAATTAAGGGACCCGTGTTTGTATCCCAGCTCCATCTTGTGAATAAGGCTAGCCATTCTATCTCCTTCTGCTTCTGCATTTGAGTCTGTCAGAGGAGAATCACAATAACTTCAGTACTTACCCCCACACTCTCCTATACACACACACACACACACACACACACACACACACACACACACACACATTTTATAGATAAAATAACTGAGGCCCAGAAATGTCAGGTGTCTTTCCCACGCCCAGAGCTAAGATTCCACTCCAGATCTTCTGACTAAATCCATCATTCTCCTTTCTGTGCATGCAGAAAGTGCTTTGTAAATTTTAAATGCATAGAGAGATGTGTATCATTATAAATCAGCACATGTCCACACTAGTCTAATTCTCCTTGAAGTAAGTAGAACTGTGTTTACTGGCCACATTTCAGTTACTTACACATCTATGGACTTACTGGGATGACTGAGAGGAATTGTTTAATGTCTAGTTGTTCCTTTGTTCAATACAATGATTACCACCATCTGCAGCCCTCCTTAATCTCACCAAAATTGGCTATCCATGTGTCCATTTTCTTTTCTTCTAACAGACATATATCAATAGACATACACATATGCATGTATTATTGTTGTTGAGTCATTCAGTCAAGGCTAATTCTTCATGACCCTGTATGGCTGGCAGCAGTTCTCAACCTGTGGGTCGTGACCCTCTTTGGGGGGTCAAATGACCCTTTCACAGGGGTCGCCTAAGACCATAGGAAAACATATATTTCCAATGGTCTTAGGAACCGAGACACCGCTCCTTTATCCTTCTTCAGGTGGGTCTGCCCACATGCAGATACACCCACATACGAGTATTAAAGGGTCACGGCATTAGGAGGGTTGAGAACCACTGCTGTATGCGGTTTTCTTGGCAAAGATACCAGACTGGTTTGCCATTTCCTTCTCTAGTAGATTAGGCAAACAGAAGTTAAATGACTTGCCCAGGGCTGTACAGCCAGTAATTGTTTGAGACCAATTTTAACTCGGGTCTCCTTGACTCCCAGGCCTAGTTCTGTATTCACTGGTCCAGTTAATTACCCCACATACGAATATTAAATACACACACACACACACACACACACACACACACATACAAAATACATATACATGATATTAAATGTACAAATCCCATGAAAATGGCCCTAGCTACAGATGTACACACATTCTATCTTTACATTATTTTATCTTCTTTTTCCCATCAATTAATGCAATACCTTGCATTCCGTAAATATTGGCTAGATTGAATTGCTTAGTAAAGTTCATTTAGTTGAACTGACCCTCTCCTTTTAATGCAGTAGTTTTTATTGTGAATGAAATCTTAGGTTTCCACATGATATAACATTTTTAATTTTACAAAGCTCTTCCACATAGAGGATCTCATTCACACATCACCATCCCTAGTTGCCTCTAAGACTCAGCTGGATGAAAGATTGAAAGACTCAGTTCAAGCATCACCTTTTACCACACTGATTCCCCAAACTGCTGGTGGGCTCTTCCTTCCCAAAACTTTTAATCTATTTTGTATATACTCTTGAATGTACATGTTGTCTCCCCAAAGAAAATGTAAACCCCATGACGGCAGAGGCAGAGACTTTTTTCACTTTTGTCTTTGTGTTTCCACTTGGGACAGAGTAATTGTTTAATAAAAGTTTGTTGTTCTATGGATATGGAAACTGGGGAGTTAGTGGGATCAGCCAAGTCCACTGACCTGAAAGCAGAGAACCATAGTTCAAAATTGCCTCTGCCAGTTACTGCCTATATGACCTTTAGTCACACAGAGATGCTGGGTATCTATTCAGAGACTTCAGTGAGGGGAGAAAATCCTCTTTCACTTAATTTTTACTGTAAATCCCTATGTCTCTGAATAGTCTAACTTAATTCTAACTGGATATAAACATGCCGTGGTTAGACAATGTAATTAGCTATTCAGTTAATGCATATTTATTAAATGTTTACTCTGTTCCAGGCATTGCCTTAAGTGTTGGAGATGCAAAGAAAGGTGAGAGACAGCCATTGTCCTTGAGAAGCTTACAATGTAATGGGGAAGACAGCATGTGAACAACTGTGTGCAAACTGTCTATATACAGTATAAGTAGGAAAGAATCAACAGGAAGCAGCCACTAGAATTAAGAGGGTTGGGAAATGCTTCCTGTAGAATGTGGAATTTTAGCTAGGATTTGAAGGAAGTCAGAGAAGCCAAGAGGCTATGGATGAAGAGGGCATTCCAGAAGATAGCCTTCCCTGACCTGCCTCAGCTATGGTCATCTGGTTTCAAGAGAGTGTGTTCATTTTCTTTGGAGGACATAACATTAACAAAGAGGTTAAGATGAGGTCAACATATTTCAATTTCTATTGATATAAGTTCAGAATATGAACCTTGGTCTTTAAGCATTTATATATATGTATGTATCAGGAATCTTCTTGGTATGACCATGACAAATATTGAGTTATTTGATGATAACCAATTACATAGTCTATTACATATGTTTTATTCTCTAAGATTATAAATTGCAGAGAGGTTTCCAATCTGCATTGTGAGAGGTAATTTCCTTATCTGGGAACTCCATTTCCTAATTCCATAAATTATCATTAGATGCCCAACACACCTAGAATGTTCTCCCTCTTTGTCTCCTCCTACTTACTGGTTTCCTTGGTTTTTCTCAAGTCTCAGCTAAATCCCTATCCTCTGCAAAAAGACTTTCCTGGTCTTCCATGCTAGTCTCTTCCCTTGGATATTACCTCCTACTTACAGTGTATATAACTTATTTGTACACAGTTGTTTTCATGTTATCTCCTCCATTCCATTTTGAGCTCCCTGAGGAAAGGACCTATTTTTGTTTTTCTTTGTATCTTCAGCATTTAACATAGTGATTGGCATTATAGTAGGTGCTTAAAAATTCTTGTTCACTTGACTGTACTAGTGAAGTCGCCAATGCAATCCCAGTCTCTAATCCAGCAGTTCTCAACTGGTTCAATCAGAAAACGTATATTTCCGATGGTCTTAGGAACCAAGGCACCACTCTTCTATCCGTCTCCAGACAGGTCCGCTCACATGCAGATACGCCCACATACGAGTATTAAAGGGTCGTAGCATTAGGAAGGTTGAGAACTACTGGTCTAATCTTTTACCCATGTGTTCAGCCTTTCGTAGTTTATAAAATGTGATTTCATGCGTTTATGGACTGTTAGTTGTGGAAGGGACTTTAGAAGTCATCAAAACTCCTCTTTACAAGAGAGGAAACTGAGGTTTAGAGGCATTGAATGATTTGCCCAGTCATATGATTCTCAGGTAAAAAACATTCATATTCTAATCCCACTATCCTGGCTTCAAGATCAGCACTATATCTATACTATCATGTTGTCTTTCTATCAATCTACCTGTTTCCTCATCTGTTAAAAAGGAGGGAGGGGATAGACCCTTCCAATTCTAACAGTATATTATTGAATAAAACCAAACTCTGTGAAATCAGGGACTGCCCCATACTTCTCAGTACCACTCATAGCCTCGCCCAAGGACCTTTCCTCCAGTGTACAGTAAATGAATATTTATGTAATCACTCCATCATGTGCTGAGCAACAAACTGTAGTCATCCAACACTGTGATAAGACTGGGAGGTGTGTGAAGGACAGAGAAGGACTGAGAGATAATCTCTGCTCTTGAGGAGTTTATAACCTCCGTGGAGAAAGAGAACCAGCACCTAGGAAAGAGCTCCCTGTGCCAGCATGGGGTATTGACTGAAGACAAGTCTTACCCTGAGGTCTGAGAGCTTTTCAACAATTTTTTTTCATATCTGTATTTCAATATAATTCATTTCCCTTATAATCCTATGTATTTTATGCATTTAAAAACATTCTTCTGAGAAAAGGTTCATAGGCTTCATCAGATTGCCAGAGGGAACCATGACCCCCAAAATGTTAAGACACCCTAATGTGGTCCAACTTTTTGATACCTTTCTTTTTTTTGCCTTTTTTTGAAGGGCAACTGGGGTTAAGTGACTTGCCCAAGGTCACATGGCTAGCACGGGTTAAGTGTCTGAGGCTGGATTTGAACTCAGGTCCTCCTGACTCCAGGGCCAGTGCTCTGTTTACTGTGCCATCTAGCCACCCCATTTTGATACTTTCTATACCATCCCTGAGAGAAGGAACTCATCCAGCTTCTGTACCTTAGGTACACACACACACACACACACACACACACACACACAATCTATGTTGTATATATGTGTGTGTATGTGTGTGTATACACGTAGGTAGTTTTATATGTGTATATAATCATATACATTATATATAGTTTTTATATATTTTATATGTAGTTTCACATATCTGTGTATGTGAAACATACATACACATATACACACATGTGTATAATCACACAGACATACATATATGCTATATATAGTTTTATACATACATTTATATACATTTATATTTATATACATATATACTCACAAACATACACACACACACATAGTTGTAATATACTTTAGCATCTCTAACAGGGAATCGTCCAGAAGATAGACAGATTAGATAGATGAATAGAGAGAGAGAGATACATACATATATAGACACACACACACATAATGCATTTAAAACATTATTCTGAAAAGGGGTCCATTGACTTCATCAGACTGACAGAGGGGTCCATGGATCAAGAAAAGTCAAGAACTCCTGGTTTATTCTAACCTCCTAATACTTTTTATGGTATCCCTGACAAGGATTCATCCAGCCTCTAAACCCTGAGATGATAGATAGATAGATAGATAGATAGATAGATAGATAGATAGATAGATAGATAGACAGACTGACAAACAGAAAGGCAGACAGAAACAGACAGACAGACAGATAGACAGACAGATAGATAGATAGATAGATAGATAGATAGATAGATAGACAGACAGATGGATGATAGATAATAGAGGGAATTGATACATATATAGATATAATTATGGTTATAGCTATATAAGTATATGTTTACACATATATTTTATTTCATTAAAAGCATTATTCTGAGAAAAGGTCCATAGGTTTCACTAGATTGCCAGTGGAGTCCACAACACAAAAAATGGTAAAGATCCCCTTCACTCTAGGAACAATAGGACTTCCAAAAAGGGAAAGACACAAGGGGTCTGGAGTAGCCAGTGAAGGCTTCCTGGAAGAAGAGGTCTTTGAGAAGGGGTAGCATTTGGATAGATGAGAAAGAACAGCTGGCATTAAGAGACGTGGGTTCAACTCCTCCCTCAAGCATTTACCAGCTGTATGATCATCAGAAAATCAATGAAACTCTCAGAGCCTTGGTTTTCACATCTGTAGGATGTGGATTACATCATGTGTACTGCCTATTTCATAGGACGATTGTGTAGAAAGGGTGTCATTTGCTATAGAAATGGAAATTGTAGCAGCCACTCACTCAGTCACACATTTACTAAGGGTTTATTATAAGCCAGGCACCAGTTTGAGCACTCAGTAGCCGCAGCAATAGCAACAGTTGCTATTTATGGTTTTTGAGAGGCTGGAGGCTACAGAAGTCAGGGGGAAGCAGCAGGCCCTGGATGGAGAGCTAGGTTCTAGCTATGCCTTGACTTGTGACCCTAGAACAATCCCTTAATGTGTCATGCCACAGGCAATATTTTAAGATTTGGTGTTGAGTCCCAGAGCTGCTATTTTGTGACCTTGGGAAAATTACTCAATTTTTCTTGGTCTAACTTCCTTCTCTGTAAATTGAGGGCAGGGGCCGGATTAGATGATCTCTAAGATACTTCTGTCTCAATATTGGAGTGGTGTGAGGAACTGTGAAACTCAGGCAGAAGAGGTCGGAGTTAATGTGGTAGGCAATAGAGAGTCGTTCTTAAATTCTTGAGTAGATGAGGACAGACAAAATCTATAGAAAATAAGATGCTGGGCCCATGTCACTTCTGCCTTAAATGGTACATCCCTGTGTAGTGAGGGAATTGTATAGCTTCTCTCCCACTCCACTGATTGTTCTACTATGCCGTCCTCCATTTAACCTCTAAATGTCTTCCACCTAACAAATCCAGCAACATAGGGTGCAGGGAGGTTCACCAATAGACTCACTAATGGCTTCCCCAGTCATAGCAAGTAAAATGCACTTCTGTATTTCTCTCCCAACAGACACGTTATTCACTTTATTAATGTTACTTTAAGTGAACAGTGGGAAATGTTGTCATTTTGGGATTCAGATTTCAGCAGGCAATAGCTTCCCATTGCACAGCTTCTTGTTTGCATAGAGTGAGAATGGAGCACAGGATGTCTCCTGTGTTTACCTCCTGCCTCACATTCATTCCTGGAGCATTTTCTTACCTTGCCCTTGTGCCTGGTGAAACACCGAGCCAAGATGTCCTCACTTAGAACTTCGCTAGAGCCATTCCAACCTTTTTAGATTTAGAGGTTAAATGGATATATGGGCATGACATCTGGGTAGATGAGGAACTGCGTCTCCCATTTATTTGTGTTTCTCCAGGGGTACAAATGTAGTACTCAGGAGCCAGTAGTGGGCCAAAGGAATACTTATTGAGAGATTTGACTAAAAGCATCCTCATCTAAGGTTTTTACAATGGATGTGGGCACATGGACTTAAGAATAATAGTAGATAAAGTTTGGGAGGGAGTGTTACACTGAGAAAAGAACACTGGATTTGCATTTAGAAGATGGACCAGAGTTCAAAGCCTGGCAGTGTGGGACCTGAAAAAAGTCACATACCATCTCTTGGGCCCAGCCCCCACATCTGGAAAAGGAGGAGACTGGATGAGTTGATTTCTACAATCTGTTCCAGCTTGAATCTAATGATTCTAGCACCATCTTCCTCCCACCTGGTTTCCTACACTACTGAATAGGGCCATTTAAAAACTATTCCAGAGCTACTTGTCTGGTTTCTTATTCATTCATTCATCCAACTCAAAAGTAGCATCAAATCACCCCATGTTCTCATTCTACCCAGGCATCATGCCCACATATCCTCATATGCTCCTTCACCATCATCCCGGCCTCCTGTCCCTACCATTTTCCAAAACCAGGGACGTTTGGTTTCATCTTTAATGTTTCCTTTATAATTATCCCACCAGCTCTTTCTTCCTTGAGCTCTATCTCCCCTTCATGCAAAAACGAATAATCATAATAGGAAAAAAAGCTTACGCTTACATGCTTTCTAATAGAATATCTCCAACAATGGGGCAGCTGAGTGGCATAAGGAAAAGAGCGCTGGGCCTGGAGTCAGAAAGATTCATCTTCTAGAGTTCAAATTAGGACTCTGTGTGACCCTGGGCACATCACTTAACCCTGTTTGCCTCAATTTTCTCATCTGTAAAATGAGTTGGAGAAGGAAATAGTAAACTACTCCAGTATCTTTGCCAAGAAAACCCCAAATGGAGTCACAAAGAGTCAGACATGACTGAAACAACTGAACAATAACCAAAGCCTTCTCACGGCAAATTTACTGCTCACAAAAGCGTTCTATTACACCTTTAGGCCACCCTAGTAATTGGGATGCTTTTCCTTATATCAAATAAAAATATACTTTCCAATAATTTATACCCAGCTGTTCTAACCCTACCCCTAGGGGTCAAGCAAAGGAATGGACAAATGAAAAAAAATATGTATTAAGTGGTAACTATGTGCAAAGTACCGAGGGTGTAAATAGAAAAGCAAGACACTCCCATCTCTCCTCTATGTGACTTCAGCTATTTGGAGAGTTTTATTGTCCTCCACCCCCAATTTCCTCTCCCCTAAACAAAAACACCCCCTACGCCTTCTGTAAGATAAGGGAGCGCCAATCACAATGATTTGTTTCAAGGATCAAATGAGATAACATATGTGAAACATTTTGCAAACCTTTAAGTGCTATATAAATATATTATTTGTTGTTATTTCATTCTTCTCATTTTTATGTTCAATGGAGATCAGATATAAATGGTCCTGGGGCCATTTTTGTTATTGTTGTCATCATTACTGTTACAACTATTGTTATCCAACTGGTCCTTGCCTGGCACATTCTTCCTACATCATCCTGGTTACTGTCTTTTGACTTACTCCAGCTTGGACCCAGTAGTCTAGCTATTACTTGACTAAGATGGAGTATGATGGAACCTTTTACTCTAGATTCAATACTTTATGAATCCATAACTTTGTTGGTGTGGGTACTGCCTCCCTTTTCTCCAATAGATATTCCAACTCCTCTATAATTCAGTAGACTTTTTGTTAGTTGCTTGACCAAAGACCTCATCTTCCTATGGAAACCCAATGGTGCATCTCTCCAAACTTATCTGGGCTGGTCCTCAGCTGACAGTCATACAGCCTGGTGTTTGGCCCTGTTTTCAACATCTCTTCAACTTGGAAAGCCCTACCAGAGCTGATACTCTATTGGCAATGGAGTCCAAAGTTACCTCTCCCCTATGACAAGAAAAGGACTTCTATCCATACAGCCTATGATTGCATTAGAAATAGCTAAGATGATTCAGTAGATAGAGTGATGGGTCTGGAGTTGGGAAGACCTAAGTTCAAATCTAACCTCAGACATTTACTAGCTGTGTTAACCTAGATAAGTCACTTAACTTATTCTACTGGAGAAGGAAATGACAAACCACTCCCGTGTCTTTGCTGAGAAAACCAATGGACATTATGGTCCATGGGGTCATAAAGATTTGGACACAACTGAATGACAACAAATATTACATTAGTTTTTTTGGTTGACATGCTACACTATTTATTCATGTTGAATTTTTAGTCCACTAAGATCTCCAGGCTGTTTTCCGCTACTAATGATAATAATGATGATAGAGATAACTCATATTAATGCCATACTTTTAAATCCACAAAGTATTTTATATACATTACCTCATAGTAGTAGTAATAACTAACATTTAGATAGCATTTTAAGGTTCCCAAAGCCCTTCTGTGCATTCATTATCTTATTTAATTCTTGCAACAAACTTCTAAGCTAGATACTACATTTTCTTTTACGTTATCTCCATTTTACAGATATTGAAACTGAGGCTTAGAGAGGTTAAATGATTTGTCCATGGGGATATAGTTACTAAGTGTTCAAGCTGGGCTATTAATTCCAGATCCCAAACCCAATGGTCTTTCCACTATAACATGCTGCCTGTCTACTCTATTCTCTGCCCCTATGCAACTGATCTTTTAAATTGAGGGTAGGACTCTACTGGTATCACCTGACCTATATTTCATCTTCCTTCCAGGGTCTAATGAGGCCAGTGGAAACTGGGGCCTGCTGGATCAGGTAGCAGTTCTGAAATGGGTACAAGCTCACATCTCTAGCTTTGGTGGAGATCCCCTTCAAGTGTCTGTGGCAGCAGATCGAGGTGGTGCTGACATCACCAGCATCCACCTTCTGACTACCATCGCTAACTCAAGACTCTTCAAAAGAGCAGTACTGATGGTGAGTACTATATTTTATCTTTGACCTCAATCTCAAAGTATGGTCCTTGGTTTCTCAGGTCCCTTATCTGCCTAAACAAATTTGTTTTAAATTGGTCATACGTGTGGGTGGGGCCCTTGGGAAGGGGGAAGATATGAGATAAGAGGGAAAGAGAAGTAGTCGTATCCTTGACTTAAGTGGAATCTGGTTTATTATTTATTTATTTATTTGTTTGTTTTTTGTTTTCAACATTCACTTCTATAAGATTTTGAGTTCTAAATTTTCTCCTTCTCCCTTTGCTTCCTCCTCCCCAAGATGGTATGCAATATGATATAGACTATACATGTATAATCATATTAACCATATTTCCATATTAGTCATGTTATAAAGAAGACTTAGAACCAAAGAGGAAAACCACAAGAAAGAGGAAACTAGAGAGAGAGAAAGAGAGAGAGAGAGAGAGAGAAAGAGAGAGAGAGAGAGAGAGAGAGAGAGAGAGAGAGAGAGAGAGAGAGAATAGTATGCTTCTATCTGTATTCAGGCTTTAAGTCAAATCTGTTAAAGGATGGAGGTGAACTGGCCCCCTAGATCACATGATTCAAAGGATGCTTTAGGGCTCCCGTGAAGGCACATCATTTTTTCTCACTGCCTGCTTGAAATTCCCACCCTTAACAAAACTCCTTCCTAAGGAAGCTTATATTTTAACAGCTGAAGTTATAATGTTATTTAGAAGGGGCTCACATACTGAAAACCTGAAACATCTTAAAGAAGAAGTTTTTAACCTGGGATCTATGAATTTAAAAATACATACATACATACATACATACATACATACATATATATATACATATATATGAAATACATACTTTGACCACTGAATTTCAATATAATCAGTTTCCTTTGTAATCCTATGTATTTTATTGCATGCATTTAAAAACACATTTCTGAGAAGAGATCCATAGGCTTCCCCAGACTTCAAAAAGGGTATGATAGTAAAAGGTTTAAGAACCCTTGCTCTAAGGTTTTATTCTACCACCATGTTTCCTGGTAGTGGCCAATTTAGTGAAATTGATTGCTGCCATCACAGAGTAATGCAATAGATTTAAAGGAATGTGTTGGGGAAAAGGTCATGAGTATGGCAGGGCAATTTCTAGCTGAGGTGCTTGGTTGAGATATGAGATACATTTGGTGGGGATATACTATTGGGAGGCTATTAGACTATCAGGAAGATACACCCAAGCTATCAGTCATGAGAGGACCAGAGACACAGGTTTTCATATTCTTTGAAAAAAGAAAGGATGAAGAGATACTGGAACCAAACATGCCTGTTTCATGCTTCTCTTTCCCATCAGCCTTGATCTTGTCCTTCATATCTTTAATCCTTATTTAGGATATCTGGTTTCAAAATGGTCTGGTTTTTGTTTGTTTAATTCTGTTTTGAGTGGGATTTAATTCTGAAATATGGGGATATTTAACAAATCTTTAGTAACACCATCAAACTTCTTTTTTTTCTATGTATAGGAATGGGAGGAGTTGTAGAGGGGAATAGGAGGGGTTGACATCCTCTTTCTCTCTGGAATGGGGCCCCAGAATTACCAAGTTAGGAGCAATGGTAGGGAGATAAGGGGGAGGGAGCATAGGGTATGTGCCAAGGAATAGACTAGATAGAATTTCTCTTCTACTAACATTTTAGTCCTTTGAAAATTTCTAAAATGGAAAGTTCTATTTTGAAAGACAGAAACCCTTTCATGGGGGATTTACTTCTAAGAGAAGTCACATTGCATGGCTTCTGCATTAACACAGCTGCTCAAGGAGTATGTAGAAAGACAGAATGTAGTAAGTACTAGAACTGGAGCCAGAAGGAACTGTGTTCGAATCCTGCTTTAGCTACTTACAAACTGCATGGTCTTGGGTCATTCACTTAACGATCCTAGCTTTCTTATCTATAAAATAGACTTAATAATAGCCCCTATCTCAAAGGGTTATTGTAAGGACCAAAGATAGATAGAGAGATAGATATAGATATATGCACACACACTTATATATGATATACACACGTGTGTGTGTCACTTTGCAAATCTTAAAGCATCCTACAAATGTCAGTTGAGTCCCAATTCAGTTTTGTTATTGTTGAGACATTTCAGTCATGTCTGACTCTTCGTGACCCCATTTGGGGTTTTCTTGGCAGAGATACTAGAGTGATTTGCCATTTCCTTTTCCAACTCATTTTACATATGAGGAAACTGAGGCAAACAGGGTTAAGTGACTTGCCCAGGGTTACACTACTAGTAGGGGTCTGAGACTAGATTTGAACTCCTGACTCCAGGCCTGGTGTTCTATCCACTGAGCCACCTAGTTGCCCTCCCAGTTGAGCAACCTGCTAAAAATATGAAATACTTCCTACATTATCCATATTTGGAGCTTGTGTCTTGGTTGGCTAGAGCTTGGCCTTAATGAGACTGACATTATGAGTTTAATCAACCCCTGAAGGCTGGTTGGGGCTGCTGTGTTCCATTGCCACAGGTCATATTCCAAGTTCTGACCAGTAGTCTTGTAGATCCATGCCCTTGGTTGTGAGAGAATTGGGTGACCTGAGCACAAACTCATCCTCACAACCACAGAGGCACTTCAAAAATGTCTTGAGTGATGGAGAGTCAGTCAGTGACACCATATTTCCTGACATGGTGGTAGAATAAGAAGTAGATTGGATTAAGAGTCAGAGGATGTGAACTTCAGCCTTTAGCTCTATTACTTATGACTCATATGACCTCGGACAAATCATTTCAACCCATCTGTAAAACGATGACTAAAGTGGGTTGAAAATTGGTTTGGATTCAACTTCCTCAAAGATTTATCCAGTTCTAAGTCCTATGATCAGTAATGTAGAGGTTTCAGAACCAGGTCTAAGACATTGGCATGGATTCCCCTCTTGGGAATCTCATTCTTGGCTTCAACATCTTTGAGAAGGGGTATTTTTTAACACCAAAAGAATCTGGAGATAGACCTTCAATTGTATAAACACCAGTGCTTTTTATACCCTCACGCTCTATACTAGGAACTGACAAATTGACTAGGACCATTTGAACACTTTCACTGTTTTTCCAGCCTCCATTCATCACTACCCCCTTATAAATCAGGCATTCACCAGGACACAGAGGCCTTTCTTTCTAAACTACCATCTGATGGATCCAGAAGGAAGGATTTTCTGCAGGTGGTTGGGGAATTTCATTTAATAATCTAATGACAGTGGTGCTTAAAACCCAATGACAGTGGTGCTTAAAAAGCAATTCACTCATCTGTTTTATCCATTTAAGAACAGCTATTAATAGATCAGTGCAAGTAGTTATTAAGACAGACATGAAATCATTTGTAGTGAAGAGGATGAAAATTATTGAATGTATTAATAGTTCTTAAAAGCCTTTTTCCGGGCAACAGATTTTTAGAAAAAAGATGAGAATTGGTAGTAAATGAGTAATTGGTAGTAAAACTGACCAACTCTCAACTCTTTATGAAGAGTTTAAGGCCTAAACTGCTGAAACAAGCTCTAATCTAGGGACTTACTATTGGTGTTTAGCTACTCATGACACAACTTATATGAAAGTTAAAGTGAATGAAATTCCCACCCCCATGTCCTAAAATTTGAGCTACAAAGAAGAGAGTGAACTTCAGCCTACCCATATTGCCAACCTGTGCTAATAGTGAAAATTACCAAACTCTGAGAGAGCTCAGGTGATGGGATGGTCTGCTTTGGGAGAGAGTATGCACTTCCCATCACTAGAGATCTTCAAGTGAGGGTCTGATGACCCCTTGTTGAAGGATTGGTAAAGAGTACTCTTATTCAGGTTCAAGCTGAACCCTGAGGTCTCTCCCAATTTCTGATAGTCTGATTCTATGATGTCTTGCTCCTTTAGCATTTACTTCCCCTCAGCTGCCTTGATGTGGAGGTGGAAGCAGTCTTAGCTTTAGTAGTATGATCTGGGGGACCCAGAAGGCAACATTCATCCCCAGAAGTTAATAAAGCCCTTTGTTCAGGGGTCTCAAAGGAGGTAATGTAAGTAAAGACTTTTGTGGTCTTTTAAATCTATATAGATATTGTCTAGAGAAGCAGATGGCACAGCCTCAATGATAGAAATATCTGGAGTTAGCATAATGCCCGGCACATAGTAGGCCCTTAATAAATGTTTATTTTCTCATTGGATTGCTGAGTTTTAAAGATGATGTTGATACTAACAGTTCAAAGTGCTCACCTCTGATACATACTGTCTGTGTGACCCTGGACAAGTCCCTTAACCTCTGGTTGCTCTATGCCAGTGGTTCTCAACCTTCCTAATGCTGCGACCCTTTAATACAGTTCCTCATGTTGTGGTGACCCCCAACCATAAAATTATTTTCGTTGCTACTTCATAACTGTAATTTTGCTACCGTTATGAATCATAATGTAAATATCTGATATGCAGGGTGTATTTAAATTGAACATAACAGACAGGTTGAGAACCGCTGCTCTAGGCAATTCTCTTATCAGTTGCAGAGGAGACATTAATGTGATTTAGTGAGAATTTCATGGAGTTCCCTCTACTAGTCAAGCAGCAAGCATTGATTAAAGTCCTACTATGTGTCAGGTACTGTGCTAAGCACTATGGATGTAAAGAAAAGTAAAATATGGCCCTTGAGCTGGAGACACCTACAACCTGATGAGGGAGACATGATGCAAACATGTACGAAGCAGCTTTATACAGGATACACAGGAACTAATCAGCAGAGGGAAGGCAATAGTATTAAGAGGGAGTAGAAAAGGCTTCCTGGACAAGGTGGGCTTTTAGCTGGGATGTGAAGGAAGCCATTAGGCAGAGGGGAGGAGGGAGAACATTCCAGACAAGAGGAACAGTCAATGAAAAGTCCCAGAGTTCAGAGACAGAGCGTCTTGTTCAAGGAACAGCAAAGAGGCCAATGTCCCTGGTTCAAATTGTACCTGGGATTTGGGAGGTGGGTAAGGGGTAATTAGATGAGAAAAGGGCGGAAAGATTTTATGTTTGATCCTGATGTTACTAGGGAGCCACTGGAGTTTATTTTGTAAGAGAGTGACATGGTTGGACCTATACTTAAGGAAAGTTGCTGGCAGCAGCACACTGTATAGAATTCTGCATATACGACAATCTTTTGGTTTTTGTTTGTGTGTCTCCCTGTTAGAATGGGAATTCCTTGAGATCAGGACTTGCCTCTTGCCTTTCTTTGTATTGTTAGCACTTAGAACATTACCTGGCACATATTACATTCTTACCAATTAGCTGATGCTCTCACAGGAGCAACCTCACAAACAGTATCACCCAGAAGTGAGAGGTAGCTGTGACCACTCTAGGCTCAAACAGTCAAACACAGATCTCCTTTAGCTGTTTATCCCAGCTTTCAATCACACTATCATGGACACCATGAGGACACCAGCCTTTGGAGTCAGGCTAAAGGAATTCATGCAATTATAGATTTTAGAGCTGGGAGGGATTATCTTAATCCTGCACTCCCTGTCACCAACACCACCCCCAAGAAACTGAGTTGTAGCAAGTTACAGTGACTTGCCCAAAGATACCTGTTGAATTAGTGATACAGCTGACACTGGATCCCAGATCTCCTGATTCCCAGCCCAGAGCTCTTTCCACTTTACAAGGATGCTAGGAGAAAGAAAGACTGATATACAAAAAGGAAGTGGGAAGGTAGGTCCAAAGGACCAGCTTCGGCTTGATGTCACAATTTTGCCAAAGTCAAGCCTTGCTTCATGAACAGAATGATCTTGCTCCCAAGATCGCTCTTGTTATTACTTATTTGTCTTGCTTTATACTTTACCTATCGCCCAAACAGATTAGGTTAGTTATTCTTACTCTTAGATTCACCTGTAACCTCAAACCCTCTTTGAAAACTTCTCAACTTTGAGAAGTCTTCTCAATAACCAGAAGACTTTAGTTCAGCATAAAGTCTAGAACTCCATCTGACAATGCCATTCTGTACATTAAACCATCTGGTTAATAAGATTAAGATAGACTTTTATATCCCATGCCACACTACTGTAATTGCCATTCCTGATAAACCAATAGCAGCCTCATTGACACGTCCTTAGATCAATAGAGCTGAAAGGAAGCATAAGACATAAAATGATAAAACCGGAGGGACCTGAGATAGCATCAAGTCCAACTCTTTCCTTTCCTAGCATTGGTTACTTAAAACAAGAAAGGTTAGGTTGCCTGCCCAAAGTCACATACCAAGATAATGGCAGGGCCAGAATTGTACCAGGAGACCTCTGATTTTCAGCCCATTATTTTTTTTTGGACCTCGGTTCTATTACACTGCCATGGCTCTGTCTCTCTGGAAGCATGTTTATATGTTCTCCCATTATTTTAAAAATCTGCTCCCAAAAAGCTGGAAATCAAGTGCACCACCCAACCATTGTATTGTGTATTTCAAGCATGAAATATTTATTACAACAATTTAAATCAAGAATAAATACATGATTTAGCAATGTGTAATGCTAACATTAGTATCCCCCCTCTCTCTTTCACACACATACACACACACACACACACACACACACACACACACACACACACACACACACACACGCCCTCAAGCATTCCAACTGCATGAATCACAAATTGAAACAATACATTAAACTCTATACAAACATCTGGAGTTCTGGAGGGAGGTCTTTTTGCTTGGCAAGCAACGCCAATGTCCACAATGGTATATTCATTCTCTATAACATGGTTGATTATTTCAAACAGCCTTTGTGCTCTGCACACATATCTATGCCACTGCTGTGATGATCTAAGATCTCAAACATGCCTAGAGTAAGCATTACAGATTTTTGTTATCAGGCTAGAGACAATGTTCACAAATTCTTTCTGTCCCTTTGAAACTGGGAAAAATGAGTAATGTATTTAACCCACAGTCTTAGCAGTCCCTGGAGAAGAGTTTCTCTGCTGCTCTGACTGCTTGGGTATGTCATAAGGAACTACCTGGACCCTTAACCTTTACCAAAGCTCTGTTTTTGAGTCATAAAGGCTCCCAAACCATTTGAAGGAGCCACCAGATTAGATAAATTCATTCTTTAGCTGTTGCTTCATGTCCATTCAGGGCAGATCTGCAGGAATAGAGAAAGGGTCTTTCTTTGTGTGTGTCCCAGAATACTAGCCTCATAATGTTTACAGCTAGAAGGGACCTTTCCAATCTACTAGTCCAATCTTCATTTTACAAAAGCTGAGGCCCACATTGACTGGGTCACATGGGCAGTCTGTGGCAAAGCCGGGATTCAAACCCAGGTCTTCAGGTTCTCAATCCAGTACTTTTTATACAATACCAATTTCTCGAGACCTTCTTTCATCAAGGTCTTGATTTTGATTTCCTATTGATTTTCTCATACCTTGTTCTCCTGCTCCCTGGGCCTTTCCACGTTCTGTGTTGAGGGGGATGACCTCAGCATTACCCCTCCATTCACCCTCCCTAAACATTTGGAGGTAACACCAAGAGAGGGTCTGCCCAGGCCTGGAGCCAAGGAGTTCCAAAAGTGGAAAGAGACCCCCAAACACTCCCTATACACACTTGACACCTGAGGAAACTGAGGCTCAGAGAATTAAAGTGACTTGTCCAGAATCAGTCAGGGAGAAGAGCCAGGGCATCTTCAGTTCATTCCCAATCAAAGCTGAGCCATGCCATGACCTCATCACGTCCAGTGTACCCATGACCTGACTCCAAAGAAGGCTTTGCAACAAAGGGCACGTTTAGTGTTGCTGAGCTTCTGTACGCAGACTTTTAAAATAAGATTGAAGCCAGGAAATCTCCTTATGGTGTTTGTAAAAAGATTAACTCAGTGAAAAAGGTAGCAAACCCAGACCTGTTGGTTCTGGATAATTTTAGTCTGGACCACAAAGTTTAAAGCATTTCTATTGAGAGAGTATCTTTGTCCATGCTTTCTCTCATATTTCTCTCTTATGCACCCCCCCCACAGTCACTCAACTCACTTCTTGTGATCCAGTGTATGACTAAGTTGTAATTTAACACACAGTAATATCTACAGTACTCTCTAGCCACCAGGAGATATTTTTCTTTTGTTGACACAGGGGAAGTTAGGGAGCCGATTGAGAGTTTAGTCATCCATGTGTCCACACTTTCTCTGTTTCTGGTTGTAACCCAAAGCCTCATGGCTACATGGGTAATTTGAGGTGAGAATTCAGTCCTGTGTTCCCTTCTGGGTCGTAGTCTAATCTTCACAATACTGAGGAGCAGAAAACAGGGCACTCTTGCGCTTGTTCCCAGCATATATCAGAGAATGGCTTTTCTTCTTCCGATCATTGGTAAAGGAAGAGCCATCTTCTCCTGCCAGGGAGAGATAAGAGGCAATACTTTCCCGGAGACCATAGCTGAAGAGTGACTCATCCATCTCCAGGTGGTTTGCTTCTCCATCAGGGTTAGACTGTACTCTGCATATGCATGGAAAGGTAGAGGGGGTAAAAGTGAGAAGGAAGGAGAGGAGGAATGGAAGGAAGGAAGGAAGGTAGGAAGGAAGAAAAAGAAAGACTTGATTAGTTTCTCAATTGACTTATTAACATAGCAGTCCTAATTTTGATAAAGGCCTGATTTGGCTGACAATTAGCCATGTGCCCCTGAGCAAGGAATCTTACTTCACTGGATCTCACAGGAGCATAGATTTAGAGTTGGAAAGGGACCATAGAAGTTATCTATCTCTCTAGTTACAGATGACGAAACTGAGAGTCAGGGAAGTTAAGCAATTACTTGCTCAAGGGCCTACAAATATAATAAGAGAAGCAGAATTCAAACCCAGGCCCTCTGCTCTCAAATGCATCTCTCTTCCCACTGCAGTACATTTCTTCCCAGTCTCGTGGAAGCACAAGTCATAGAAACAAAAGTGGTAGAAGGGACCTTAGACATCATCTCATCTAACTTCTTCATAAGCTTCTTGCCTTGTCTCAGTAGCATCCAGGCAATGGTATCATGGAAGGAGCTCATACCTCTCATGAGAACAATCATTAAATTATCAGCATAAGTATTTACACCCTAGAAATTGGCCAATGCTACAAATCAAGCTTTGATTTATCATTCTGTGGGTTGTCTAGACTTGAGAAAGTGATGGAGAAAATGTTAATGATACAGATTAAATTGAAAAGTGTGTCCTGCGCACAATTTTTTTTTCCCTGGAAAGCCAGTTGTTAAACATTTGCCAACACATGCCAGGGTCAAGGCCTCTACCCTACTTCCTGCAGTCTCCATGCCATGACCCTACTCTCTCATCATCTCCATCCCACGAAAACTTTGGACTCCACCCCTAGCTCCCTGATAGATCAACTTCTTACTGGGGCCCTGGCATCCATCCAGATTCTCCAGGTCTCATCACCATTCTCCATGACATGCAGTATCTCTTTGTGTGTTGTCTTCCCCCATGGGAAGGCAATCTCCTTAAAGGTAGGGACTATCATGCTTGCTAAGCATACAAGGATGCTTGTATCCTTATCCTGTAGCACCATGCTTTAACAAAAGCTCTATCTATCTATCTATCTATCTCTCTCTCTCTCTATCTATCTATCCTGTCTCTTTCTGTTATTTATCATCTATCTCTATTTCTCTATTATCTTTCTACCCAGCATCTCTCTATCACCTATCTATCTACATATTAGCTATCTCTATCTCTCTATCATCTATCTTTCTACCTATCATCTATCTGTCTTTCTGTCTCTCTAGTTCATCTATCTTCTTCTATTATCTCTCCATCTCTCTTTGTCTCTTTTTCTCTCTCTGTCTCTGGCTCTGTCTCTCTGTCTCTCTGTCTCGGTCTCTGTCTCTGTCTCTCTCTCTCTCTGTCTGTCTCTGTCTCTCTAGGACAACTAGAGTGTCAGACATGAAGTCAGAAAGACTCATCTTCCTGAGTTCAAATCTAGCCCCACTTTACCATTTGCCTCAGTTTCCTCATCTGTAAAATGAACTAAAGAAGGAAATGGCAAACCACTCCAGTACCTTTGCCAAGAAAACCCCAAATGGGGTCACAGAGTCGGACACAATGGAAATGGCTGAATAACAACAAACGACATCTACCCATCTACTCACCATCAACCTCTGTCTCTCATCCAGTTTTACATCTATCTCCACATCAATAATATCTGTCTCTTTATCCTCTAATTTATTTATCTTTCTATGAAGAAACTCAAGTCCGGAAAGGAGAAATTCCTTGTCCACAGTCACATAGCTGATTAAGAACAGAACTAGAATCCTAACCTAACTGTACTTAATGCAGCACTTGGTACGTAGTGAGTGCTTAGTAAATTGATTGATCCTGAATCTTTTCCCTTGAAATGCAGTGTTTCATTCCTTATACCATGCTTCCTTATCTGACAATGAGGAGGTTGGATTGGGGTCCAGGGAGAAAGGTAGAATGACTTTCTCAAAGTGAGAAAGTCAGTTTGCAGGCACCCTAGGACCAGAATTCTGCTCGCTTTGCCTGCCAGGCCTGGCTCTCCCTATCCTATCATAACCACCACACTGTCTCCAACTCTCCACCTCCAGCCCCTACCATAACTTCAGGTGTCTTTTAATACTTGCCACTAAAAGCGCTTTCCCTCCACTTCATCATTTTATTGACACAAAGAAATACTACCTGGCAACATTTTTCCAGTTGAAATTTTTCTGGCGCATCATGACTGGCGATCCCGAGGCTCTCTCTGCGTTGCCGCTTGTGCATTGAGTTAAGCAGGGTGTTGTAAGCACACAGCAGAGCCCGTCAGCCACCTCTGAGGAAGGAGACATAAAAGTCCAAAGGGTTACCATATATCAAAATTGTGAAACAATGGAGGAAGGACACTTTGTGGGCAACAAGTATTCAATGCTCATTAAGTCTTTGGATTGTCACGACATCCCTAGGGAAGCAGGTGGTGCAGATATTCTCTCCATTTTACAGATGAGGAAATTAAGACCAGAGGAGGGAAATGACTTGCCTAGGCTATCACATTAGTAAATGGCAGGAACAGAAATTTAATTCAGACTTCTGGACTCCCAATCCAGCATTTTGTACCTCATACTGCCACCCAGCTAAGTGATGTCAACAAAGCAGGTCTGGTAAGTTCATTGAACTAGGGAACCATAGAATATTAGAGCCAGAAGCAGTCTTTAAGATCATCTTATCCAATTCACTAACTTTTTCGTTGGTGGTGTCCATGATTTCACTATTCTTAGGAGATCAGAAGGAACAGACCTAGACATTGTGCTATTGAGAAGATAGAATACATAATTTTATGGTTAAGGTGGGGAAAAATACTAAAATCTTTCTACCTACTGCATATTCCTAAGTCAGCATTTAACACCTCATAGACAAGATCCAAATATGAAATTTTAATCATTATCCCACTTCAAGAGAGCCACACTATTCCACCAGTATGGGTTTTCCCCTCTCCTAATGCAAGTTACAATTACTCTATGTCTTACATGAACTGTGATAGACTAAACCAGCTCCTCTCCTGAAGGCCAGCTTTCTGTCCTTTGCCAACAGTCATACAATTTTTTGCCAGGCCCAAACTCCAAGGCTGTCCAGTTTAGTAGGACATTTTAGAATTTATACTCTACTATCAAAGCCTTTGAGAACCCAGAGGCCCCTTTATGCTATGATGAGACAGGAAAGGTACCTATTATATTAGTCCTAGTCCTTTCTGAATGGGGAAAAAGAGACCTCAGAGAGAAACTGTGCACTTCAATTTTAGGAAGTAATTGTTCAAGTGACTTGTCTTAAAGATATGTTGTCATAGTTAGGTAATTAGAATTGGAAAGGGAATCACATCCAGGCTAAGATTTAGTCTTAGACACACCTGAGCAGGAATCCTCTCTCCAATATACTGAATAGTGGTCATTCAGCTTTCTCCCAAAGACTTCTAGTGAAGGGAAACTAACTACCTTGCAAGTCACTTATTCCACCTTTGGACAGTTCTGTCACAGTGATGTATGTGTAGAAGATGATGAATAAATATTTTTGTAATCACTGAGTCAATGAATAAATGAAACTTGAAAGAATGTAAGGAAAGAAAGAAAGTACATGGGGAGAAGGAAAAAAGGAAGGAAGGAAGGAAAGAAGGAAGGAAAGAAGGAAAGAAGGAAGGAAGGAAGGAAGGAAGGAAATAAGGAATGGAGGGAGGGAGGCAAGGAGGGAGGGAAGAAGAGAGAGAAGGAGGGAGGAAGGAAGGAAGGAAAGAAGAAAGGAAGGAAGGAAAGAAGGAAGGGAGGGAGGAAAGTAAAGAAATGTCTTTACTTCTATTCCAACCATTTTCAAAAAGGATAATAGTTAAATTAAGTAGTTTACTTTTTTTCCATTACTAGTACTGGGCAGGACCTAAATTCCTATATCATTTAAACATCTGGACTTACTAGGACTTTCATCATTCCAAGAACATTTAAAAATAAAATTCTGTCATTCCAAAACCCTGGGTTAGTCTGTTCCGTTACTTGAAGGAAAGGAGTCTGGCTCCATCTTATTAAGTATGTATGGATTCCAGGAAACAGCATATGTCTTTTTTTCCAGGCAAAAGACCAACATAGCCTTAATGTAAACACTTAGAAGCCAGATACTGGGGGTCTGAGTTATCGCCGTCCATTTACATCTCTAAACTCTGCCCTGTCTTTGAAGTTAATCTCTCACTGCTCTGTGGTGAGCAAACACATTCCCAATCTGACGGGACATGTTTTTCTTCTTAGTGTTTATTGAGGGCTATGCATGAGTTTGCTATGGAGGTAGCCAGGTGACATACAAAGAGGGCTGGACTTGGAAATAGATGGCCTGGATTCAGATTCTGGCTCTGAGGTTTACTAACCATGTGACCATGCTTAAGACATTTAACTTCTCTCAGCCTCAGTTTCCCCATCTGTCAAATGGGGAGAAATAACATTTCCCCAGTCTACCATATAAGGCGATAGTGAAGAAAATACTTTACAAACCTTATAGAAACATGAGCTTCCAATATAGAATATAACTGGTGGATATCTAGATTTTGAGAGGAGTGAACAACTGTAGGGATAGCTTCCACCTCTAATTCTAATATTAATAACCAATATCTCTAGCCAAGAAATATAAGCTCAGGCCATGAGGTTCCAAGTGAAACTGAATTGGATTTGATTCTTTAATAATGATCTGTCATGGGTTAAAATTGAAATGATCTTTTGGTTATTAAGTGAGGGAGAGGAAGTCTTGACATTCAAACTAGAGAAATTATTTGTAGAAATTGGATCAGGATTGAGGAGAAAAATGATTGTCAGACCAGTACTTGCTCTTGTGAAGGGTAGTACTTACAGCAACATAGAATCTTGTCTGAAAGAAATCTTGTGTAACATCAGGGCTAGGGATTGGGACCAGACCTGGGATTTTGTTGGCAAAAGGAACTTCCAGGGGGAGAGACTCCATCTACCAATGAAGGTTGGCATTTTCTTTGTAAGTTACAGTCTTAGAGAGTTGCTAACAGAATGAGAAGTTAAGTGACAGATTGAGTATATGCCCTGGCTTTGAGGGCAACGCCTGAGTCAGGAGGAGCAGCAGAACATACCCCCACCCATGTTCTCGCTTACCCCCCAAGTACACTGGCTCAATAAGTGTTTTGCTTTTTTTAAAAACAAATTTCTGCATTCCTTGAAGAAAAAACATAGTGTTGGCAAAAGCTTATAATCTTTATGCCAATTTTGTATCACCTGCCATAAAATGTTGGACCTGGAATAACATAAAATTGTAGTTCATAGAATATATAATGTTAGTGCCAGAAGGGACCTTACAATATAGAATGTTAGAATATAGAATATCCCTTTATTCATTCATTAAAGCTGTCTTGGGTTGAAAATTGAAGTGACTGGGCTATTAAACATAGGAGAGAAAGTCTTGATAGTCAAGATAGAAAAATTAACTGTGCAATCCAGGTTCAGAAAATAAAGAAAGAAAAAGATTACAAAGTCAGTGTTTATCCTTATAGAAGATAATAGAAATGCCTTCTTACTTTATGTTAACTAGACCTTGGAAGTTGAAATAGTTTAGAATTCTTGGTCCAGAAAGGGATAAGCCATAAACACAGATAAAACCTTATGTAGTGTTATATAAGTATAATGCAGAGTTACAAAGCAAGGCCTTACATGTGCAGTAGAGAATGAACTTGAAGGGAACTTAGGGAACATTTCCTCTAATCCCTTTATTTTGAATTTGATGACCTTGTGGCCCAGGATGGGAAGTGCCTGGCCCAAGGTTACACAGCAAATTAACAGAGAGCTAGGACTAGACACCAAGTTTCCTGAGCCCCAGTCTTGTTCTCTTACCCCTAGATCCCACTGCCTTTAGTGGATTCTGAATTTTTCTGATGCTCACACTTTTTCATGAGAGTTTCAAAGATATGGGAATAACTACAAGATGTCTTTGAAAAACTACAAAGTGTCTTTGACATACTCAGTACCAGCAAATCTCAAAGTGTGGTCCAAGGACACCTGGAGGTGGCCAAGACCCTTTTAGGAGAGTCCTTGGGGGATCAAAATGATTTTTGTAATGACACTAAGATATTATTTACCTATGAAAATACTCTTCCCTCTTCCAACTTCATAGCTTTGAGGCCAGATTTTCTTCATGTACTTCAATCAAAACAACATATTGCAACAAAGTCAATGCAGAAGACAATATAAGAATCTGTCTTCTATTAAACCAGACATTAAAGAGATTTGCAAAAACATGTAGAACAATGCCATTCTTCTCGCTAATTATTTTTTGCTTTGGAAAATATAGTTACTTTTCATAAAATATTCAATTTATGTTCATATGTAATGGATTTATTATTGTTATAGAACTGATTATTTTTTTTTTCAGTTTTCATTTCTAATTTGGTAAATGTTGATAGATATAACCCACATAAACAAATATTCTTTGAAGTTCTCAATAATTTTTAAAACTATGAAGCGGTACTGAGACTAAAAAGTTTGAGAACTGTTTTTCTATGTTCTGTCTAGTGTAACCTGACCCCATACTACATTTTAACCCATTACTCTCCTCCATGCTATACTACCCTTCTTATGGTTCTGTACATGGGGTGCCCATTCCTTATCCCCATGTCCTTACAATGGTTGTCCCTGCTGCTTGAATCCATTCTCTTCTCACTAAGGTTTCTTGCAATCTCTTATTTTCTTCAATTTTCTTCAATTTCTCATGTGCTGCCTTCTATATGGGAGGTTTCCAGCTGTGAGCATCCTCTCTCCCATAATGCTCACAAAATCACCTTGTATTCATTCTTTGTGCTTTAGGCATGTACTCGAGGTGTCCTGCTGTAGTAGAGAGCTGTTCTTGCAGCTAGGAAGATCTGGGTGCGAGTGTGTCTCTGGTACATACCATTTGACAGATAACAAGTCACTTAATCTCTTTGCTTGGAGAGAAGATGCTGATTTGAATGGGGGGGAGGGAATTTCCTCATCTGGAAACTCACTTTACAAATTAAATCACTGGTCCAGATCCTACCCCATTGTACATAATGATGTGTTCTTGTGGTCTCTCTCTTTTGAACATAAGCTCCCTACATGTATTTGGGGGAAAAAATAAAATATTCATTTGAAAATAGACTATAAGCTTCTTGAGGGCAAGGAAGATTTCACTTTTGTCTCCATATCACCAGACTTTGGTGCATTGTCTGGTACATAGTGGTGCTTAATAAATGCGTGTTGATGGAATAATAACAGCAACAATAATAATAATAGCGTTTATGTGACTCCTTAAGATTTATATGGTGCTTTTTCTACATTTGTAATCCCATTTTTCCTCACAATGACCCTACGAGGCAGGTGCTATTATCCCTATTAGAAATGCCTGGCACATAATAGGTAATTAATAAATGTTTATTGATTGATTGATTGCTTTAGATGAGGAAACTAAATGTGAGAGGCTATGTGTTTTGCTCATGGTCATGTAGCTGGTCAGTGTCTGAGGGAGGATTTGAACTCAAGTCTTTCTGATCCCAAGGTCAAGTCTTCCTAACCCCAAGTCCAACACTCTCTATTACACAGATTGATCGATAATGGCTGCTAGTGAAACAAATGTCTACTAATGAAATAATAAATGCGAATGTTCCATTAAAAGCAATAAGAAGCTAGAGAAACAAACATTTCCTGGCACATTTTGTTATGCATGTCTTTGTTTATCGTGTATCATGTACCATAGTTTATCTGTATTTGTTTCTTATTCCTTTTCTACATGAAAAGCTCCTTGACTTCAGGGACCATGTCTCATCTAAGCTTTATATTTTTCCCAGAACCATAAAATGCTCTGCACACAGCAGGTGCTTAATAAACGTTTGCTGAATGGAATAGAACAACATGAGAGGTGGTATTAGTTAGTCAAACAATGACCCAGGGAATAGAGACAACATACCTCTCTCCAGGGTCCCACAGCCTGCTTATTTACAAGAACTCTACTGGGCCAACCTGTATTTGTGTTTGCTTTTGACTATGTAAATCTTGTGGTTCAAACACATTTCAAATGATTGTCATTAAAAAACCAAACACCAGAAGGTACTTTCAATTATAAACACTGGGCAAAATCATGTGTTCCAAGATTGGCCTTCCTCTTTCATTTGTGGTTACTTTCTTCTATTACTTCTTTCTGACTGCTAGATTTCTAGCTGTCATGGGAGTGGGGAGTGGGGAGTGGGGAGTTACTACAGAAAGCCAGAAATCCCAGGGAACCCCCTGACATGCTTCACAGCATCAAAGAACCGAAGAGTTGGATGAGATCTTAGGGGTCATCTAGTTGGATGTCTATTCAATGGATGAGATTCTTCTATAGCATTGCCCTGAAGAGGCCAACCAGCCCCGGAAAGAAGACCCTTAGTGACAGGCAAAATGCCTGTTCATTTTTCGCTATGCATCTCTGCCTTCCCCACTCCAGGGGCCATGTTCTGAGCAGCTTCTGTCCATATGGAGTGATGAAAGATGATGGAAGACTGGGGAGAGGAGATGCCATACTTTACAACAGCTTCAGCAAAACAATTCAGTTCAATCCAATCAAGCACTACTGTGCAGCTGGAAGTGTGCTAGTCTGTACTAGAAATCCACAGAAGATAATGAAACAGTCCTTCCCTCAGGGAATTTGCATTCTACTGAGGGCAGATCCAGTGATATCTGAATAAGGAAATACAAAGCAATTTTTTGAAGAGAGAGAACTAAACACAACAAAGATAAGGAAAGACTTAGAATGGAGGAATGAGTACATTCCAGGAAGATAGTCTGTGTGAAGGCATGAGACTAGGGAGGGGCATCTCAAGTTTGGAGAGCCGCTGGTAGATTAGTTTGAAGGATTCATGGGGTGAGAGAAGGTAGGATGAGGGATAGGGACTACACATGGAATTTCATTAGTATAAGGAACTCCTAGCTGAGGAAATTCCCTCTTCCAATATAGATTGGCACCTTCTCTGCAACTTAGTTTTAAAGATTTGCCTAAAAACTAAGAGATTAAGTGACTTGCTCAGGGTTACACACTAATATCTGAGTCAGGATTTGAATTCAAGTCTTCCTACCTTTGAGGCCAGATCTCTAGGAGACAGTCTGATTGTGGAAGGCTTTGTATGCTAGGCTAACAAGTCTATATTGCGCCCTTGAGACAATAAGAAACCACTGAAGACTTTTTTTGAGTCAGAAAGAAACATGGTCTGACTTATGCCTTAGAATAGTTGGTCAACGTTGCGATAGGGTAGAATGGGAAGAGGAGGCAGAACAATTAGAAGGCTATTTCAGTAGTGCAGATGAGCATGTGGAGAAAGAACTGAGCTAATTAAACTCACAAATTGACTACAGGACATACCCTCTCAAACATCTGTGTGACTGAGGGTAGAAGAGCCACATTACAGCTTTCTAGATAATAGTTTCCCCCATTAAATTTTAATCACTTTAAAGCCCAAACTAAAATCTCTCTTGACAATCAGTGTTACTAGTAAAACTGAACTCTGGAAACAGGACCATATAATATGGTAGAAAGAACACTATTGGATTCAGGGAAACTAGGTCCAAATCCTGGCCTTGCTGTTTACTATGCATGTGACCTTGGGCCTTAAAATGAAAAAAAAAAGTCTCTTCTAACCTTAAATCACACACACACACACACATGCACATATACATTAAAAAGTTGATCTCTGAAATCACTTTTAACAAATCATAAACACACCTATACACACATACACATACATATATGTCAGATATAATCATAGTATATATACATGCATACATATATACACATATATACATATATACACATACATACATACACACACATATACACATACACACACACATATAACAGTTAGCTGGTGCAATATATAGATCACTGAGCCTGGAGTCAGAAAGGCTACAGTTGAAATGTAATCTCAGACACTTACTAGCTGTGTGATCCAAAGTCATTTGACCCTTGCCTGCTTAAAGTTGGAGAAGACAATGGAAAACCACTGTAGTATCTTTGCCAAGCAAACTCCACAGACAAAAGTCCACAGTGTCATGAAGATTTGGACACAAATAAATGGCTGAATGACAACAATAACACATGCATACATACACATGTATAATTACATATATGTAATATAAGCTGGCTGGTAATAAATATGGATGTGTATATACATGTATATATAATATGTAGATATTGCATATATGAATGAAAGATAGATAGATAGATAGATAGATAGACAAATATTCAGTCTTCTGTGTTTCAGTTTCCTCATCTTTAAAATAAGAAAGTTGAATTAGGTGATCTCTAAAGTCTCTTCCAACTTTAAATCCCATACGCGCACACACACACACACACACACACACACACATATAATAGTATATACACTATAATGGAATAGATAATCCATATTATTATATTATATTACTAAATGCCTGAAGCAAGATTAGAATGCGGGTGTTTCTGACTTCAAATCCTATACCCTACTGCGCTGTACAGCAGTATGGCGCCATACAGTCATACAGTGACAGATTGTGCGTCAGTTGTCGGAAGCTGGAGGAGTAGCCTTTCTGTGTTCCAAGAAGCTCGTTACTAGCACTTTCACAAGAAAATAAATTTTTCTGCTACAGCAACTCCCAAGAACCAATTTCCAAATTATAGAGAGATTATGCTTGCATCATTGGACAGGGCACACATAGCAAAGAAATTATAGATCCTTGGGGGTCTTACTTAAAGAATTAATAAAGACATTGAAATCAGGAAGATGATGCAGTGAAATCCAACCCTCCCCCTGTGATCTCATCAGGATAGCTATTTCTCACGCTGACAATGATCATAGCCCTCTGTGATTTAGTAGGCGGCCTTTGAGAATTGCTGTTTTGTACATAGTTGGAGCTGGGGACGCTTTGTCAGTTGGCCTAAAGCTTTCTAACCTTCCGAAGTAAACAGTGAAGGCACTGACAAAGGAAGGTCCTTAAGCATGAGCTGGCCAGGCAGGAGTATCTTCTTCATAGAATAATAGAATCCTAGGGGATTGGAAGGTATTGAAAGGGACCGGGAAGGTCTAGCCATAACATACATAGGAGTTCATTCTACAACATTCCTTAGAAGCGGTCAGCCAGCCTCCAGTGGAAGACCTTCCATGCTCGGCTTGGATCTCACTACCTGATGAGGCAGCCCATTCCAGATAACTGCAATTTTTACTGTTTTTTGTAATTATCATTTGGAAATCTGCCTCTAAATATCTTCTGCCTCTGTTTCCACGTCTGCTTTTATTGCTGACTCAGCTCAGGGGCTACATCCTCATCTTCCCAGTTATCAGGGCTCCCTCTTTCCTGAAGTTGCTCAGTGTTTATATTTACTTACTGGATGCCGAGAAAAACAAGCCTATTCATTCTTCTACATGTCAACATTTCAAATACCTGAAAAACCTGTCATGACACTCCCCAAAGATAATGAAGCCTTAAATGGAATGGTTTCCAATTCCCACACCATCCTAGGCATTTCTCCCTTGTCATAATAATAGCTACCATTTGTATACACTGTTAAGGTTTGCAAAGCAAACCTATTACCTCATTTGATTGACATACTCAAGCGTATCAATTTTCTTCCTAAAATAGAAGTTCCCAGAAATGAATTCAGTACTTCAGGTGTGGTTTGACCAGGGCATAGCATAACAAGACTAATATACATTTTCTGGACACTACCATGTCTCCTTTAATATACTTCTCAGGCAGTTATTTGACCACTTAAAGGAAGACTGATACAGGGAATCATTGCCTGGGCTCATTTCTCAGGCTTTCATCAAATGTATCTTTATCATATATGTAGGCCACTCTCATAAATATTTTATAGTGATGAAGAAGCAGCCATATGAAGTCACTTTTGTCTTTTCAAACCTTTTTGATTAAAGAACCAGTTGTTCTCTTTTCCATCGTTCTGTGTGATCTCCAAGGATCCTTCCAGCTCCAGTATTATAAAGTATTTTCCTCTTAGAGAAATTGTGAAATTGATTCATGAGCAAATTTGTGTATTTTACATGTCAGGGAACTGAGTCTCAGAGAGAAGAAATTGACTCAGGGTCACACAGATAGGAAAATGGTAGAGTCAAGACTTGAGACTGATTCTTAGTCCAGATAGTGAGTACTTTCTACTAAGCCACATGATCTCTATATTGTGGTATAGGGTATACATACCCAAAATGAAGGGCTTAGATGAGTACAGAAATGCTCAGCAATAGAACATTGTCAATTCCAGCATCCTTTAAAGCCCGATTCAAATGCCACCTTCTCTTGGAAGTGTTTCCTGATGCTCCTGAGTGGCATCAGCTTCCTAATACTACATGTCTCTTGGTTCTCTCATCACTTAACTTTTTAATATTGTGTATCAAACATTTGAGTAAGTGTTCCACCTGCCAAACTCTAGTCTCTAAGTGGTGAGATTCTAGTCCTGTCTAAACTTTAAATCTCCCTTAGAGTAATATATGCTTTATATCTCTCCTAAACTTTTTATCTCTGCCTATCACAGTTCTCTGCATATAGCTAGTGCTGAATTAATGTTGAATGAATGAACTACTTTTACAGATCAGTTGGTTTGGTCTTTCATTAAATCCTAAAAAAAAAGTGACTGCAAGAACATTGAATTCCAGTTCAGGAAACCTAGGTTGGAGTCTTGGCTCAGTCATTTATTAACTTAATAATTATGGGAAAGTCTCTTCATCTCTCTGAGTCTCAGTTTCCTCAACTATAAAATGCAGACAACCATATTGCATTATCCAACTCAGAGTTGCCTGGAAAAAGGTCACAAATGTATAAAGGATCACATGACTGTAAGAATATGAATTTGGAAAAGTAGGGTTCTATTCTAGACCTTTGCAATACCTATTTATGGCTTTGTCCAAGTCAATTCTTTTCTCTTGTCTAAGTTTCCTCACCTGTAAAATAAGTCTAATCATATTCATCCTTCATAGTTCACAGCATGGCTTTGAGAATTGGCTTCTTGTAAAGTGATATAAATTTGAGTAGATTTAGTCATTGGAATTTAGAAGAAGGTATAGGATAGATAGCCAGAACCTTGAGCATCAGAGCTGTGAGTGATGGAGTAGGAGGTGAAGAATAGAATATCAGAAGGAAGGAAAAAGAGCAAGAACAAACTGAGTTATTCATTGAAATGATCAGTAACCTCAGTGAATTCTACTCCTAGCAAATGTGGTCAGGTTCCAGATGGGAAACTTGTCACCAGTCACTTAATGGATTTTCTTACCAGAATAGTGATTCACAAGGTCTTCCAGGCACTGGAAGGTGAGTCTTGGAGAAATATAATACCAGTTATTGGGTAGACGGAAGATGCGATAATGCTTCACTTGTCTGTGTCTCACTGATAGTGAGTAAAAGCCTGGAGGGGGGAGGAAAAAAAAATAGTTGGATTTAATTTGTTTTTGCTCAAGATAAAGGACAAGTAAGTTCTTATTTCTATCGCAGACTGATAGTTTAGTTGTTTGTTGTTGTTTTTTTTTTTTCTGAACTACTCAAAGATATATTTCTGGTAAGTTCTTACTCAATGAAATCTGAACCTTCCCAACAGTTGGTACCCAAAGTTGGTTACTGCTAGCCATTTAAGCACATCTGGCAGTGATCTAAGACTGTATGTAGGACCCGAATTCTCTCACTGAGAGCAATTACTCTTTGTGATATTAAGTGGGGTTAAGTACACATATGAGAAAGAACCAACTTTTCTTTGGGTTTTGAGACCAGTACATGTAGTATTCTCTCTTTCTTTCTTCTTCTTTTCTTTTCTTTTCTTTTCTTTTTTTCTTTCTTTTCTTCCCTCATTTCCTTCTTTCTTTCTTTCTTTCTTTCTTTCTTTCTTCTTTCTTTCTTTCTTTCCTTTCCTTCACTTCTTCTGTCCTTCCTTCTTTGTCTCTTTCTTTTTCTTCTTTTGTTCCTTCCTTCTTTCCTTCTTTCTTTTTGTTTTTAAGCAGATTTAAATTATGTTGGAAGGGGCCCCAGCCATTAGATTGCTATTTAATAGACTATGTTGAAACCTTACCCTGGTAGATCACCAACTCTGCCAGCACCACACTTACCTTGCCTACATGATGTTTCCCTCTAATATTCACAGTTGAGAGGGGATTGAAATGACAACCTGTTTCCTATTTAGAACCCCACAATTTCAGAGTTGAAAAGAACCTCGGATCTCTTTGAGCCCAGAGGTGTCAAACATGCCATGACCAGAATCAAATTAAAACGTAATTGAGAAATAGTTAACAAAATAAATAAGACTACACTGAAACACGTATGATATTAACATATGGAGTTTCTAAGACAATATGTGACTGGGAGGGATCCTTATGAATGATTTAGTGGCCCCTGTTTCTATTTGAATTTGTCACCACTTTTTTAGTCTAACCCCTATGTGAAGCAAGAATCTTTCCTTACAGTATCCCTAAAAAGTTATCCAGCTTGGGCTTGAAGATCTCTGCAATAGAGACCACTGCCTCCCCCTCTCCCACCCCTTCAAACCCCAGATTGTCAATGTTAATGCTAAGAGGCCATGTGGAAGGAGCCATTGACTCGGAGTCAAGAGACCTGTATTCAGGTTCCAACTCAAGTCATACTAGTTGTGTGACCTTGGACATGTCACCATTTCTTCAGAACAGTTTCACAAAAACACAGATTCCAGCATGTTAGAACAGAAAGAACCATCAGAGCTCATCTAATCTAATCTCTAATTTTACAAATGAGGAAACTAAGCTCAAAGAAGTCAGAGTCAGGACCTAGACTCAGCCCTGTTGACTCCAAGTGCAGTTCCTATTACTACACAGCTTCCTTTCCAAGTTAACTTTGGTGGGGCCTCCCACCACTTCTTCCTATTTCTTACTTATGACTTCCCATATTTTAACTGTAGCTTCACTTTTTCTTTGTTGAGAACTTTGTTGTTGCTCTTTTATTTTATTTACATCACGGTCATTTCCAAATGATTCCCCTCCCTCACCACAAACCCTGAACCCAATAAAAATTTCCCTTGTAGCAGATTAAGTACAATCAAGCAAATGTTTGGTTTTGTTTTTTCATCACCACATTAGCCATATCTAAAGAGAACACTTCACCTTGTGCCCCTGTGCCTAGATTTAGCCTGACATTTTGCTGGGCATCTAGGTAATATGGTGGCAAGCGTGACAGCAGCATCTAGCAAAAGATAGTGAAACAAAGTATGTCTACATTACAGCTACTTTGCCAGATAGCCAACAGATTCAACAACCAGGTTGAATTGGAATTTGTCACTCAAACCAAACAAGTCCCATGGTCTCTTCTCTAAATGACCAACCACTCTATTATCTTATTTTGTGCATGTTCTTCTGCTTTTGAGAAGCTGATAGATGTAAATAAAATATTTGGGCTAATTTTTATTGTTTTTTTATTTATTAGATTTTATTTTTATTAACACTTTAAAATAATTTTAAATTAAGCTAATTTTAAATAATTTTAAGAAGCAAAGCCACTGTGAGAGTCAGTGAGTCAATAATATTTACTGAACACCTACTGCGTGCCAGCCATAGAACTAAGCATTTGACTTGGTTTCTAAATTGATGACCCAATGTCACTCACGCTAACAAGTATCCATTTGGGGTCCATTTTGCTGTTTACTTTGACAAAATGAGAAAAACAAAAAGAACCTTAAAAAAGGTTGTCTCCTGTTTGAAGCCACAATCACCATATTCAAAACCAGTGACCTCATAACCTTAGCAAAAATGTCTTTTGTGCAGAGTGCTTTGACAGGTGCAAGGGAGGATGCAAAGATCTGATAAACTCCAATTCAGACTCTTAGGAAACTCACAGATTTGTTCACATTAGAGAGACCCAAGTGCAAATATCTCTAATATGTGCCAAGTGTGTCAGAGAGGAGAAAAACAAGTATTTTGTCGGGTCTGTGGGGAGAAGGTTGTTACTGACTGAGGTTAATCAAGGATTTGGTTTTCATCATTTATTTGTTGTTATTGTTAATGGTGCTTTTAAATTTTAAGAACGTTGTAAAAAATGAACTTTGACAAATGCTCTGTGATGTTTTCTATGAGGTGCTCAAGTTTGATAAGAGGGTTAGAGGGTAGTAAGATCTTGAAGCTATTTCAAATTTACAAAATGTGAGGAAAGGTTAGACTAGATGATTTCTATGATTCCTATTAGCTCTAAATCCCATGATCCTTTCTGACACTGGGACCTCCCAGAACCTAAGATCCCTCATCTGTAAAATGGGACTGTTCAGTCTCTGAAGTCCTTCCCACCTAGAAGCATTTATGTTGATGGTTCTGTATAAGCCTAGTTATATCATCTGTCACTCACCTTTTGCCCAAGTGCCACTTTATAAAACCTAGCACGTATTTTCCCGGAACATCAACAGGGCCTGAAAGTTCATGTACTGTAAGCAGCCAGGGGTGACAAGTGGAAAATACATGAGAAATTTTGCATACGTACCCAGAGGACCTGAGCCTACTTCTCTGGGGACTGCTTCATCGTGTGCAGGGCTGATCAACTTTATTTTTAGCACAGGTGGGGCAAGCACGCTGATGTGGAAATAATTAATGGAAGTTAAGGCACCAGACTTTCATGACTCCTTTGGGATTTCCATTAGCAGTTTTACTTTTGTTTTAGTTTAGATTTTTCATTTTGGGTTTTTTTTTTTTAAATATTGCCATACTTGGCAGTTTTAGCTCTTTGGAAGCAGTATTATTTTGGGCTTTTCGACTTAATAATTTATCTTCTGTAAGACTAGTCAGTGCCTATCTAGTATAGTACATTTCTTGAACATCATAGGTGCTCAATATTTTCTTAGGGAATGAATGAATAAATGAATTTCTTAAGCATCTACTGTTACTAATAATAACACTTATATAATGCTTAAAGGTTTACAAAGCACTTTCCTTTGAAAAGAAACACTTTCTATATTTTCTACCATTCAGTTGAGGAAACAGGCACTGAACTGTTAGGATGCTTATCCGTGTTTTTAAGTATATAAAGCAGACTTTGAACCTAGGTTTCTTATCTCATAGAATCATAGAATTTAAGAGTTAGAAGTGACCTCAGCAAACATCTAGTCCAACTCCCATCCAAAAGGAAGTCACGTGGCAAGACTCCATGGTATAAAACACTGAATGTAGAGTCTGAAGACTTACATTTGAATCATAGTTCTGCCACCAGTGTGACCTTTGACAAGTCACTGTATTTATCAATGTCGCACTTTTCACATTTGTAACATTAGAGATGAGGAGGTACTTCAGGGATGTACAAGAGCCCGCTATAACTGGATCGCGAGAGTCAATTTTAAAATTCAATGTGAGTATTTACATATCAGAAATCCAGAAGTGCTACAAATCAAGGTTTGATCTATTGTTGTACTGATTCTCTAGATTTGGGGAAATGATGGAGAAAATGTTAATATTGAAGACTAAAATGAAAAGTATGTTGTATGACTAGTAGGTAAAAATTTACCAGCATGCCCCTGGGATAACTAACCCCTTAAAATCCTTTTCTTAATTCTAAAATCCTAGAGTTCCCTTCTTTCTTTTCCTCCAAATTGCATAGAAATAATTGCATAGAAAATATGCACTAAAACAGAGCTTCCTAGTTTTCTCTACTTTGTATAATTAATGTAAGGCCTTCTCTAATGCACTATAATCCTTTTTTTCCCCAAGATTCTACTATCTCCATCTTCACCCTTCCCTATTGGTCATTGGCATATGTAAGAATAATAATGATGGGGGCGGCTAGGTGGCACAGTGAACAGAGCACAGACCTGGAGTCAGGGGGACCTGAGTTCAAATTTGGCCTCAGACACTTAACACTTACTAGCTGTGTGACCTTGGGCAAGTCACTTCACCCCAATTGCCCTGTCTTCCCCGCCCCCCCAAAAAAAGAATAATAATGATGTACAAAGCCAGAAATAATCAGCTTGTTTGGTCTATTTCTCTGAGGCTCACCTAATCACAATGGGTTCCTTTTCCCCACTTCTAACTGGTTCCATGTTCCAACGCTAACATTCTGTGTTTTATTCTGTGCCATTCTGTGGCTTTCATCCTCTTCTGACATTTTAATGTCTATGTTCTAATGCTCTATGGTGTTATATCCCATCCAGTTCTCATTTTCTATAATCCAAAGTCCTTCTAGTGCTGGCATTCTCTGGTCTGAGGTTTCTTCTGACTCTAACGTTCTGTGTTCTAAAGTGTCTTTCAGAACCTGCATGGCTCTCTTTCCGCTCACCATCTTGTTTCCGCTCTGCTCTATCTATATTTCCAGTTCGCGTTACTTTCATATTCGCCAGCTGCTTTAGGCACTGTGTAGGTTGCTCATTAGCTTACCAGCTCTGGATATGGTTTCCAAAGGTGTAGGAGGACAGGACAATGAAGGACCATAATGAGTCAAGTGGGAAAGAAACTTACAAAAATCTGATAACAGCATGGAAAGAAAAAAGCACCCTTTGGTCTTCCTTACCTTTCTTAGTTTCACTTTCTCTGATCATGAAGGAGCCTATCTTTGTGTCAGGCAGCAGTAAAAGTTCCTCAGCTTTGTCTCTTCCTAATCCTTCAAAAAGCCAACTGGAAAACAAGAAAGGTCCCATTAAATTCCTTCTCATTCTCTGTACATTCAAACTCCCTTTATCCTCACATCAGGTGGCACACACATTTTATAGCATCAGAGAGTTCAATGACTTGGTAATAGTCATACAATGTATAGAACACCAGACCTGGAGTCAGGAATACCTGAATTCAAATCTGCCCTCAGACATTTACTAATTGTGTAACTCCAGACAAATCACTTAACCCTGTTTGCCTTGGTTTCCTCATCTGTAAAATGAGCTGGAGAAGGAAACAGCAAACCACTCCAGTGTCTTTGCCAAGAAAACCCCAAATGGGGTCATGAAGAGTCAGACATGACTGCAGTGACTGAACAACAACACTCTCACATCACTCATCCCTAGAACCCAAGAGTCAAAATCAGCTGAGTCTAAGACCAAATTATCCAAAAATTAGAATCTACAGATTTGGAATGAGTGAATTTTATAATTTTACAACTGACAACGGTTAACTGATGGATGCCCCCTCATTCCCAAAGACCAAAACACTTTGTAAACTTTAATGTATTATATAAATGTAAGTTATCATCACTCTTGTTATGATCTCCTTTTGATCATAGTTCTAGAGATGGAAAGGACTTCCCTGACCATCTGATCTATTCCTCTCATTTTACTGATGAGGAATCTGAGACTTATAGAGAATACATGGTTTTCTCAAGGTCACACAGATAGGAAGTATCACAGGTAGGACTCAAACCCAGAGTTTGACTCCAGAGTCAGGGTTCTTTCTACCATACCACACTGTCTTCCTTCTTGTTTCTATATAACAAATTATGGATCTTTTAGCCAGACGAGTAGGACCCATAAAGCTATGATTTAGTGATTTCATTTTCCTATAAATTAGATTATAGATAGAGACTTTCACTTACTTTAGAAGGCAACCCCTCTTTAAATACTTTTAGCAGCACTCATCGGAGCACCAACATTTTACACACTAAATTCAAATGTTTTTTTTTATTTGGCAGAAATGGTTCAGACCCATATTTAGTAACACTTTGTTAGCAAGTGGTTTGTGTTACAATGTGCAATAAAAAAGTTACAACATGGAATTTCATAAACTTGTAAATACACACTTTCACTTCATATCTGAGACATCAAAGGAGAATGCTGGTGAAGGACATAACTCTTTGTCTATCCTACACAAAAAATCCTCCTTTAGTGCTTCACAGTGCCATGGAAGTAAGTGACCTGGAGTCCTCATACACCATACTGGCGGAGCATAAGCTCTATCAGATTCTACTAAGCTGGGCAGGCTTCAGATACAAGTCTAGGAAGAGACTTTATGTATCTATCATCTGAAGTTCAGACTAGTTAAATTTGGAGAAGTTCATCACCAAAAAAAGGCAATCCATCTTGGTAAGCATATAATACATACATATATTCATAGATGCATACATGCAGACAGACATATAATACAATTATTCATAACTTAGCAGAAAAATACATGCATGAATGGATGCCAACGCTAGTGAATTAAATTGAACTGAATAATCATCACTGAAGATGTATCTAGCTACACTCTTCAGAGAAATGTAACACCTTGTTAGACATCATCTTATGAGATCCCCGTGCTGTCAGGTAATGCAGGTTGCCAGGAACTTCTCTAAATGTAAATGCAATACTTTCATTGACCAGCAAACAAGCATACTCTCACTTTGCTTTTTCTCTTCCTTCCTTCCTTCCTTCCTTCCTTTTCTTCTCTTCTCTTCGCTTTTCTTTCTTTCTTCTTCCCTCCTTCCCTCTTTTTTCTTCCTTTCTTTTTTCTTTCTCCCTCCCTCCCTCCCTTCCTTCTCTTCCTTCCTTCCTTTCTTTCTTTCTTTCTTTCTTTCTTTCTTTCTTTCTTTCCTTCCTTCTTTCTTTCTCTCCTTTCTCCTTTCTCCTCTCCCTTCCCCTTACTTTTCTCCTCCATGAAGGCCTAATGAAATGTAAGTATAGTGATCTTGGAACTCCTATAATTTCCCACTGTTCCTGCTGTTCTATATTCTTTCTCAGAGTCTAGGAGGCTGCTGCCAGAAGTGAATTGTGGACCCGTGAAAATTATGGTAACAATGACAGCAGCTAGCATTTATATAGCATCTACTATGTACCAGGCACTGTGCTAAGTCCTTCGGAAATGTATTATCTCATTTCAGCCTCATAACATCCCTGGGAGTAGGTGGGATTGTTATCCCCATTTTACAGCTGAGAAAACTGAGGCAAACAGAGGTCCAGTAACTTGTCCAAGGTCACACTGTTAGCAAGGGCCACACTTGGGTCCTCCTGACACCAAACCCAGAGCTCTATCTACTGTGCCACCAAGCACAAAAAAGTACAGGCTGCAGAATCTACTTTTTTTTTTCCCCATCCCATGTTACTGTCCATTTCCAGGCTATCATTTTCCTGGTCAGAAGTTAGAGAATTGCAGCCATGTAATCTGGGTGTGTTTACTGCTATATAATTCTAAATTCTAGATATATAATTAATTTTTAGAACACATTATTTTCTGTAAAATCCCTACAAGCTAAAAACAAAACAAAACTACATCATGCCTGTGAGATGGGTTGGTAGAGTTTAGGAGGTTTGCTCACCCATGGTAAACTTTGGCCACACACATTCCAGGAATATAACTTTCTCGACCAGTACTGAGGGAAATCGCTCTCCACCAGCCTCCTTCACTGTACAAATAGAAACACAAATAATGAGATTTAGTCTACAGAGGATCACGTTGCTAGAAAATGACAGGGAATAGTCATGATAGATATCTATGAGGTGCTTTAAATTTCACCAAGTGCTTCATAAACAGGATCTAATTTAATCTTCACAACTCGGTAAGGTAGGTACTACAGATATAATTATACACACACACACACACACACACACACACACACACACTTTATAGCATCAGAGAGTTCAATGATTTGGTAATAGTCATAGACTAATTAGTATCTGAGGCAGGCTTTGAACCCTGATCTTCCTGATTCTTAATCTAGTACTCTCTCCAGTATGTAACATAGCTTCTCATCTCTACTACCATAGAATCATAGATAGCTTCCTAAAGTTGAAAGAAACCTCAAAGATGATCAAATGCAACCCATCAGTCAACAGGCACTTGCTGGATACATTGTAGCAGAGATTCTTTTGGGGATGTGGTGGACTAGGTGGTGGCTGCTGAGGTTCCTTCCTATTCTAAAATGTCTGTGATTCTCTGATTTTGCCAAAGTGGGATTTGTTTCTTCTCTTCTCATCAATAGTATTGAGCCCATTAGTTGAATGGAGAGCTCAGACAATGGCTTTGTTTTCTCCCCATAATTTGATCATCTTATTTTATTTCAGCCTAAACAAGAGTAATATGTTGTTGGAGAAAGAATGCTGAATTTTGATTCAGGGACCCTGGATTCATATCTCAGTCAGTTCTGCAACTCACTAGCTATGTAGCTATGAACAATTCACCACCGTGTGCTTCAGTTTCTTCATCTGTGTAATGGGGATTATGCACATTTTACATTCAGAGGGTTGCTACGAGAAGCTTTATATACTTTAAAATGTTTTAGGAATGGGAGTTATTCTTTTCAGAATACCTGGTAGTTCCTGGGAAGGGAACTTACTCTGAAATTACACGTAGTTTCTCTCCTCGGCGAAATATGGGTGGGCTGATGTCAGGAGATGGATAATCACACAAAACAGCAAGGAAGTCATTGTCTAGTCCTGGGGGAAAACAAAGTTGTTATTAAAAGACTCATCCACTCATTCTTTCAATTCAACAAAACTTTGTTAATGGTCTTCTATGTACACAAGTATTGAGGGATGTACAAAATTGAGATGTCACAGTACAGACTGAACCAATCCAAGCCAATAATCATTTATTAGCTTCTTACCATATTGCAGGTTCTGTGCAGGGAGTTGGGGATTCAAAAACCAAAAATGAAGCAAAATAAACAATTTTTAAAAAAATTCCTACATGCATGGAGTCTCTGTATGACACAGTCCCAGCCCTTAAGAAACTTACACCCAACATGAGAATGGCATGAAATAGCCTCAGTAAATTAGATTCTACAAGCAACCTCCTCTTTACAGTCACAGAATGGCCTGACAGATACAGAGAATACAAGAGTTTCTTGATATTGACTTATTTTTAAATGATTCTACTTAACAGAGCAAGACAGAGCCTGAAAGTTTTTTCTCTACAAAGATGTATCCTACCCGTAGTAGGATCAGATAAGATTCCCTAATGGGTACTACACCAGAGACAACTTATTCTGATATTCTACGATCCTATCTTGTCACTGAACAGTTTCTAGGAATGGAAATTGTACAGATCTTTTTTTAGCATCCCACATATGTTTAATCATGTAAGTTCTCTAGAAAAGTAACTCTAAGCCTAGCCTGAATTCCAATTTCTGCAAATTCAGTAATTTTTCTTTTGCAGTGTACTTCACAAATAGAGACAACTGTATAGCACCCTCCTTGTAATGATTCTGTCTGTGTTTTATATGCAATCACTCCTCACAGTAGAATGGAATTTGAAAATCGAGTATTATAATTATTATACTTTGGGGCTGCCTTGATATACACACACACACACACACACACACGCACACACACACACACACACACACACACACTGAATTTCTCTACCCAGCAAGACATAGAAATCCTGATATGTTAGATGTTCTCTGTGGCCTTTCCAAATTAATTTCTCAAGATCTAGGGACTGTTGGACAGGTCCCCAAGGGCCTGTCCCTTCTTCTTATAAAAGATGGCTTTCATGGTGTCTACACTGCAGAATCATCAGCTCCATCAAGCCTACCCAGTCAAGAAAAACAAAATAGTTTTGGAATTGGAAGAAGAGGATTCTGTTATTAAGGAGGCTAAGGAATCAGATCTAGCTGTGTACCTGTGGGCAAGTCATTTTTACTCTCTGGGTTTAGTTTTCTTATCAGCGAAGTGGGGATGGGGGTGGAATTACAGTCAGATGACCTGTAAGCCACATTCCAACTTGAAAATCCCATAATTCTGTGATTCTAAAGGAGCGATAGAAAAACATCATGAGGCAGGCTTGTAGAATTTAAAGCTGGAAGGAACTTTAGATATTGTATAATCCTATCTCTACATTTTATAGATAAGGAAACAGGCACAGAAAGGTGAAGTGACTTGTTTTTCATCCCATAGGCAACAGGGAACAAATCTAGGGTTTGAATTCAAGTCCTTTTTCTTCAAATCCCAGCTCTTTCCAAGACACTTAGATTCTTTATTTGCGGACAGTTGCTGTCCTTTGCAGAGAATCTATTGATTCTTGAAGTTTTTAGAATCAGTCAAAAATGGCATATAGGAAGCTTAACTCATATTATTCATTTTAAAACAATAAATTATGTTATTCTGAATGTGAATACCCAATAACAGCCCCAGTGTCACATCTCCAACTACCTACCAGACATATCCAGGTGAGTATGCCATAGATACCATAAACTCAACACGTATAAAATTGAGTCCTCTTTCCTCCCAACCCTTCCCTCTTCCTAACTTACCTATTCCTGTTTAGGGTACCAACACTGTCCTAGACACCTAAGTGTCATTTTAAACTCTTTACTCTCTTCCTGTCCCTCCCATGTCCAATCTGTTGGCAAAACCTGTTGATTTTTTACCTTTGTGACATCTCCCTCCTCTGACACTGTCACTGTCTTAGTGCAGACCTCATCACAACACACATGAACTATTACAATACCCTATTGGTTGGTATGCCTGCCACAAGTCTCTTCCCACCTCGATCCATGCTGAAATGCTCTCTTGTCTCATTTCTACCTCATCTTATATATAGATAGAGAAGATAGATTACATTATGTAAATGCACATGTATATTATATATTGCATAAATTCATGGGATATATCCAATGAAGATGTCCAGAGACAGGAGATGGGGATATCTTGTACAGGAAACAGCAAGGAGTCCAATTTCACTGGATTTCAGGGTGTATAGTTGTGTTTAAGTTATAAGAAGACTGGAAAAGTATTGGGGGCTGGTGAATGTGGGGTGAGAAGACAGGTTATGAAGGACTTTGAATGCCTAAACATTGTATATATTTGATCCTAGAGGTGACAAGGAGCCACTAGAGTTTTTTGAGTGGGCATATGTATGTCATGGTCAATCCTGAGCTTACTAGCTGTGTCTTCCTGGGTGAATCCTTTCATCCTGTTTGCCTCAGTTTCCTCATCTGTAAAATGAGCTGGAGAAGGAAATGGCAAACCACTCCAGTACCTTTGCTAAGAAAACCCCAAATGAGGTCACAGAGTAGGACATGACTGAAAAGACTGAACAATAAGAAACCACAGTTGAGAAAAGTCTCAACCAACTCAGTCCGTGTTGTGAATTCAGTTTGTACCTGGTTGGAGACCCGTTGGCTCTTTTAAAATTATTAAGTAACTATGTGGCTTTTTAAAGAGATTTGCCGGGAAGAATATTTTGTATCAACTGTGCTCTCACTGTGAAATAGCAAATCTCACTGGAAAAAAAAAACACACACACAACATAACTTGTGATAGATTGAAGAGGAAGTTTTGAGAGAGAGGTGGGTGTTTTTAAAAGCCAGAGAATTGATAAGTGTGACAATAATAGAAACTTTGTATAGGATGTATTCCCACACACTTGGGGTTGAACACCAGATTTAAGATTACTACACTGATAAATTCAAATAGTTCAGGCTTGAAACTGCTTAAACTTTAATTTCTAACACAAGCATCCCACCTCCAGTCCCACCCCCAGCAGGATATCCAAAGTGTCTGTAAGTCTGGATAAGGGAACAAAGCTAATCCAAATATTTCATGCCAGGTTAAGGAATTATAGAAACGTTCTTGATTTATTATCCAAATAAAAAACTTGGAGACAATGACATCGAGATCATATGAAGTATTCTATTTCCGCTTAATTAAATTCAACAAACATTTATTAAGTGCTTACTGTGCAGAGGAGTACATATGGCCTAATCAGTGTCAAAGCTGACAAATACGCCAACAAAGGGAAAAGGTGAGGAAAATACATGAATTAGAGATCTGACTACACTTCTGTTGTGAAGGATAAGAATTTGTTGGCCTCTATTAGACCAGGTGTCATTTTAACATCGGAGTAATTACAAAACCTTGGTCTCTGCTTGGAAATTCAGCAAAGAAAACTTAAAAACACGTGTGGAAATTCAGGTCCTTCATTTCCCACTGGCAGTTATGGCTTCACTGAATGTAAAGCATCAAAGTTCAATTGATGGGCAATAATGTTGTAAACTGGAATTTAATTAATCAGTGAATTTGCTAATTCTAACATTCCGTGATTGTGTGATGTACTCTAATGGCCACACTAACGTGTGTAGGTTTTAACAATAGATTTCAAGGTCTTGATCAATCAATAGGGATTTAAGTGCTTACCATGTGTACTAGGTGCCACAGAGCAAGAGACAAAAATCCTCTATAAACAAATAATTCTGAGAAACATTGGTTTAGTGGAAAGAATACTAGTCTAGAAGTCAAAGCAACTAGGTGGTACAGTAGATAGAGCACCATATATGGAGTCAGGAGGACCTGAGTTCAAATCTGACCTCAGACACTTACTAACTGTGTGACCCTGGATAAGTCACTTAACCCTGTTTGCCTCAGTTTCCTCATCTGTAAAATGAGCTAGAGAAGGAAATGGCAAACCCCTCCAGTCTCTTTGCCCAAAAAAATTCCAAAATGGGGGCACAAAAAATCAGACAAAACTATAAACAACTAGTAGTCAAAAAACTTAGATTCTAGTTGCAGCTCTTCTACTTACTAAATATGACCTCGAACAACTCGCTGTCCCTTTCTGAACCTTGCTTTCTCCACCTTTGAAATAAGAGAATTTAACTAGATGATCAGTCGTGACCTGACCCATACCATAGGGCTTAAGAGAGCTGATTTCCAAAGGAAATGACAGCTTAGAAGGGATAGGAAACTGTCAAAATGGCATTCTAAATATATTATGATAAACAAATCCACAGAGAAAGAAAGGAGGGAATTTTCTTAAAAGATCAAAGGTAATTAATTGATCAAATTTTTAAAAGATATGCACAGGACAGGGAAAAGAAAAGTACAAAAGGGTGAGATATGGATGTATACTAGGAGTGCAACAAAAGGGGTGTTTGGGGGAGGGAGGTTAAAGCTATGTTGGGGGAATGAGAAGGATCAAAGTGGGGAAGGGCCACTTCTCTGGTTAGACAGGGAGTGACGATAACTTACAAAAGAGGCAGAGGTGCCTCACTTAATTTTGCTTCTGTTTCTCCTTCTTCTTTTTTTCTGTTTGGAGGGGGAAAGGTAGGGCAATTGGGGTTAAGTGACTTGCCCAAGGTCACACGGCTCATTTTTTTGTGCTAAGTGTCTGAGGTCAGATTTGAATTCAGGTCCTCCTGACTCTAGGTCTGGTGCTCTATTCGCTGTGCCACCTAGCCACCCCAGCTTCTGTTTCTTCTACCAAGAAGAACAACCAGTTTCCTCATCTTAAAATGGGAAGAACTCTTGGATCTCTTCCACCTCTAAAGTTATGATCTTTGGACTGGAAAGTTCAGAACTAAAATGTATAATAAGGAGCGGCTGCCCAAGAGATTAAGAAAGGAGATATTAAGGAAGGTGTTGCCTTTGATGAATCCAAGTCACTTAATCCTGTGGTTCTGACACAATTGATTGATGGGATTGCTCAGCCACCATGCTAGTAGTAGACTTTGAAAGACTAAAGGGAAAGAGAGGGACCAGAGGATTGCAGAAAAGGGTGAAAAAAGGAAGAGAATCTGTTCTGCAAACAAAAGACCAGTAAACTTGACTAATTCCAAGCCAAATTTTCAAACATATAATGATACTTTCTGACAATGTACGAAAGGAAGTAGTGATCACAAAAAGCCAACATGGCTAACCTCATTTCCTTTTCAGGCAATATTATCAGACTGAAATTTCAGGGACATTCTATAGGAATAGTTTATCCAGATATTAGCCAACAACTGGATAGTCTCTCATGCTATTCTGTGGGAAAGATGCAGAAATATTAGTTAGAGAACCAACAGGTTAGGTATATTTGAAACTGGTTGAATAGAGCCAAAGAATAATCATTAATAGTACAATGACAACTTGGAAAAAACGTATTTAGTGGAGTTTTCTATGCCATAGAGGATCTTGGTGATGAGAGAATCATGCAATCATAGATTTAGAACTGGGAGGGACATTAGAAGTGATTAGGTCCTGGCCCCTCATTTTGCAAATTAAAGATTAAGTGATATGACCGTGGTCACACAGCTTGATGGGGGTCTCAGGTGGAATTTGAACTCAGGTTTTCCTAACATCAGGTTCAGTTCTCTGACTTGCAAACCTTACTGCTCCTAGCATTTTTATCAGTGGCAAGTGTGAGGGTGTATACATTTGGCATGTTTATCAAATTTTATACAAAATTTGGAAGGGAGACTAACAAATTGGATGACAGCATTAGTAGCCCAAAAGATTATAACAGGCTAGACAATTGTATTAATTTTAACAAGAAGAATTTATTAATCTTCTAATAAGAAGAATTTGAATAGTGATAAATGTAAAGTCTAGCAATTGTTGAGTCATTTCAGTCATGTTCGACTTCCGTAATCCTATTTGGGGTTTTCTTGGCAAACACATTTGAGTGATTTGCCATTTCCTTCTCCACTTGTCTTACAGATGAGGAAATGAGGCAAATAGGCTTAAGCGACTTTCTAAGGTCATACAGCTAGCATGTGTCTGAGGTCATATTTGAATTCAGGTCCTCCTGACTCCAGGTCTAGCACTCTATCCACTGTGTTACTTGTACGAAGTTTTACACAGGTTAAAAAAATCAGCCTCATAACTTTAAGATAGGGGAAGTATGGCTAGACTGAAGTCCCTGTAAAAAATATAAATATTTATGTATATATATGCATATGTATATATATATATATATATATATATATATATATGCACGTATGTGTGTGTTTGTGTGTATAACTGGGCATGATTGGTCACATCTGAGTCCCTGCTGCTAGGGAGGCTGAGTCTGGAAGATTGCTTGGGTTGGGAAGTTCTGAGTTGCCATCTGGCTGAAGCCAAATGAACTAAGTCTGGTACCAATCTAGTGACTCATTGGAAGCAGAAGGCAAACAGGTTTCCAAGGAGAGGTAAATTGGCCCAGATCATAAAAATGGAGCAGGTTAAAGCTTCTGCATATTCTATGTATGATCGGTATTGGGATTGGATGTGTGAGTGGCCATTATCCTTCTAGCCTGGGCAAGATAGGGAGACCCAGTCTCAGAAGAGCACAGGACAGAACAAGACAGAAGAAAGAAGGGAAAAATAGGGAAATTTTCTTGGTTGCAAGTTCAACGAGTCAGTAAGGTAATATGGCTGCCAAAAGGCTAATGCAATTGTAGGCTCCCTTAAAAGAAGCATAGCATTTAGCACTAGGTAGTGATGGAAAGCAACCAGGATGGTGAAACACCCAGAAATCATGACACATGAGGTTTGGTTGAAAGAAAAATTGGAGAAAAGAGCACTTGAGAGAAGGATGGAATAGCTATTCTTCAAATATGCTAAATGTCATTATATAAGAAAGAAATTGACTTGTTCTTTTTTGATCCCATAGGATAGAACCAAAAGCATTAGGTGGAAGTTACAGGGACAAATTTTCGGCTTGCTATCTAGAATATCTTTCTAACAATTAAAGGCATGCCTAAGTGGAGCGGGCTGCCTCCATCACTGCCTGGAAGTCTTTGAACAACATCTGCGTAGTAACTTATTGAATATATTATGCCCAGTTCTTCTTAGATGACCTCTAGACTCCTTTGCAATGCTCAGATGCTCTAAAATTCTGTAGAAGATTCTATGTCCTAAGGTCCTTTCCAGCTCTGTAGACAGGGTTTTCATATTCTGTCTTCTTAGGCTCCTTAGATCTAAAGCTTCAGGAATCATAAGGAGCAATCTAGCCCAGTCCCATTATTTTACAGATGAGGAATCTGGGGCTCAGGGAGGTTTCATGAACTCTCTCCCAAGATCCCACAGATAATAAACATCAGATTAACTAATTCCAGGGCCATGACACTATAGTTCTATTCAATACAACCCAATTTAATTCAAGAAACACTTATAATTTATAGTCATGTTGAATTTAATAAAATGAAGCATTTAATATAGTGAAAAGTATATTGCCTTTTCAGTGAGAGGCCCTGAGTTTGAATCCTAGCTCTGTTAAAATTACTTCTCCAAATCACTTTTCCTCTGGGCTTCAGTTTCCTCGTCTGTAAAATAGAAGGATTGAACATAGATGAAGGAAGGAAGGGGGGAGGGGGAAAGCATTTATTATGTGCCAGGCACTGTACTGAACACTTTATAGATATCACGTCATTTGATTCTCACAACAACCCTGAAAGGTTGGTGCTTTTGTTATCCCCAGGGTTACACAGCTAGGAAGTATATCTGAGGTTCAATTAGAATCCAGGTCTTACAGATTCTAACTACAACTCTATCCCTTGAGTCACCTAAGCTGCCTCTGGATGATCTTAAGATGCCTTACAACTCTCTCTATGACCCAGAGTGACCCTCTATAGTATTCCTTAAAGCAGTTCCTGACTTTTTGGATCTATAAAGCCCCTAGTGACATAAACTTTAAAAGACTGTGATTAGTTTATAACACCCCTTCCCAAACCTATTACCTAATAACAAATACCATCTGCCTCCAAGTGAAAATGACAAATAGAATTTCTTTCCTGCTGAGAACTTTAGCTCAGAAATGGAATCAATGGAGCAGATCTGTGTCTAGGCATGAGGAAGACTGAATCAAAAGAGGAACAAAACCAGGGCAGCTATAACTGTCACACATGAAAGCATAATGACCCACAATTGTGTGTTTTTAACTCCATCTTAAATACATGGCAGTAGTTACTTTTTCTATATTATGAACTTTATGCCAAAACCAGCACCAATTATGATTGGTTGAGCAAGTCCAAGCAAGTTTAGGAAGTGACATGATGTATGGTCAATACAGCTGGCTATCAGTGATGGCAACTAATGATTTCTTCTTTTGACTTTTGCCCCTCCCTAATACTTCCCCAAGTCCAAAACTTCCTGTTGAGTTATTGGTGCATAAAGATGTTACTGCCAGTCCCTATCTTTAGCACTATTTTTAGATACATTAAGATTATACTCATGATACATCGAAAGATGGGCAGATTTGCAATAATGAGTCATACTGAAGGCATCCCATGAGAGGACTGGTGAACTGCTAATTGAATATATTCTAGCATTAGAAAGGTTAAGGGGACATTGCGTGATAGAAAGCACAGATAGGGCACCCAGCGGGTTAGGAGTCATTATTTCCTTTTGCTTGTCATTAATCCAGGTTAGCTATGATGAACTTTTGGATGGCAGGTAAGGAGAAAGCTGACATTAAGCAATGTTGTGATGATACTTAAGTTTGAATATTTCCTTAGAGCATCTCTACACTGGCCGAAGAAAATTGAGGCTTCCTCTCTCCTCAAATAATCAAGTATATATTTACCTGATTGTATTTTGTATTCACCTAGTAGAATGCAAAAATCTTGAAGGCAAGAATGATTTTGTAGATCCTAACCCCTCTGTGCTTTAACAGATGGCCTTTGTGAATTTTTGTGGCTGGGAAAAAAAAATTATCTACCAGTGGCAAATCATCTCATTATGAACTAACTGTACTGAAATGAGCTAGACTTGGTATGTATTCTAGATGCTTTTTCTTTGTTTGATGTTGGTGGGAACTGTCAGAACTATGCACTGCTGGTGTAGACTTCAGAAGCCTATGATCACCTCTTCACCTCAATGAGACATCAGGACTTGGATAAAGAGTTAGCATCATGGGAGTCAGAGAAGGAAGAGATCTTAGACATCACCTCATTCAGCCCCCATTGTTTTATAGGTGAAGGAGATCATTGAGACCCAGAGAAGTTGTGAGTTTTCCAAGGGCAGTTTGGTAGCATATAGCAGCCAGGATCAGATCTATGACACCAGTTCCAATGTTCTGCTTTAATTATCCCTGCAATTTAAGACTACAGGAAGAATTCTCAGAAACATTCAGTTCATTGAGAGTCATAAGCTGCATGATAGTACCTAGCTTGGGAGCTATGTCGGTCTTACAAGCTGAAGACACAGCTGGAACAGAACATTCTTATCTGACATTCTATATATGGCTTCTCTGCTGATTATCCTCCAAAAGAGCCCTTTTTTTAACCCATTAACTCCCACACTGGGGAAATTATAACCACCAGAACTAGCCGAAAAACCTTACAGAACCAATCAGTAGATCAACAAGCATTTCTGGACCTCACAAGGGACCTTTGAGAGCATGTAGCTTAATAGCCTCTTTTTGCAGAGGAGAACATTGAGGCCAAAGTTCTGTAGCATGACTGTGGACCAAAAACCTCCCCTCTCTGAGTATCTGATTCTTTAGAGGTTAAATAAGGAGGTTGGACTCCATTGTTTCTAAGATTTCATTTAGTAACTCACATTTCAAAAGCCCTAAAAGGATTACAAAGTACTTTTCCCACAGTCACACTATGAAAGAAGTAGTTGAAATTATCATTATTTCACAGATGAGAAAGCTGAGGCGCAGAAATATTAAGTTTCTTAGCAAGCGTCACAGGCACTAGCAAGTGTGGGAGTCAGGATCTGAACCCTGATCTCTTGACTACTGATTTACCATATTTTCTCTAATTTAAGAATTAAAAAACAGGAACTCTAAGAATAAGAATCTTACCATAAGAAACAAGAAGGAAACTAGGTGGCACAAGAGTGTCCAACCTGGAGTCAGGAAGACTCATCTTCCTGAGTTCAAATCTGACCTCAGATACCTCCTAGCTGTGTGACCTTGGGTGAATCACTTAACCCTGTTGGCCTCAGTTCCTCATCTATAAAATGAGCTAGAGGAGGAAATGGCAAATCACGCAAGTATTTTCATCAAGAAAACCCCTAAGGGGGTCACAAAGAAGCAGACATGACTGAAACAACTGAACAATAACAAGAATAAGATATCTTACCATAAGAAACAAGAAACCATAATTATGACTTAAATGAAAAACAATTGGCATCAAATAAAATATCAGGCGTTGACTTAGTCGAAACTAGACAAATGAGTAAGCATTGGCTATATTAGACAGCAGGGGTAAGAACGAATCTCTTCATGAAAGCCTTCAGAGCTCAGGCATTTGCATTTTGCAGATATGGAAGTTACTCCTCAAGAGACTGTGAACTCCTTGAGGGAAGGGACTTTTGTGGTGTCTTTATTCAAGGATGCCTGAGAGAAAAGAGGGAATAAATATCAAGAAATTTGAGGAGACTTTAATGATGAAAGGTACAAAGTAGTGTACGGGATATGATCTTCTTGTCTACTCCAGTTAACTGAGGAACAAATGAGGTTTGGATGGAAGTGGGGGAAACTCTTTTTAACTGAGGGGATCCTTCCCCTACTGCTTTAAGGGTGACATGATAATGGAAAGAAAGAAACCACATTGGGGGCTATTTGCATCTTCAAAAAACAAACCCAAAGGCAAATTGCCACTGGTGTTTTCCTGAGATGTGTTCATGCATGCTAGCTCCTTCATCCCCTTTTAAGGAGAGGCCTTTCTGTTACTTGGCAACATCACAACTTGCAAAAGTGAGGAGTATATGTATAGAAAGACCACCTTACCAATGCAGTGGAAACATCGCTGAAGACTTGTGTTTGAATCCTAGCTTTGATACTGTTTCTTACGTTAGCCCGAGTCATTTCCCTTCTAGGTCACGGTTTCCTCATCTGTAAAATGAGGGGGTGGCCTTGATGATATCTAAGACCCTTCCTGGTTTCAGTATGCTAAGGTCTCCTATATTCTGTCATTTTCTAAAACTCCCATGAGTTTATGACTTGGATTTGAGTCCTTGTTCTGCTATTAACTAGCTGTGTGATCTTGAGTAATTCACCTTAGTTCTAGGAGCCTCAATGATCTCATCTGCAATATTTGCACTACCTCCCTCATGGGGTTTTGGAGAGTGCAATTAAATGGGATTTTTATCCATTATGGTTCATATAAATGTGAGTTGTTTCTATGATATTCATCATCATCATCACCATCATTATTGTTATTGGAGTAAGTGAGCCTGGCCTGATAGCTACACTCTGCTGATGAAAAAGTTGTGTGTCTATTTCTGATTATGATAGGAAATAGTTTTTCCATTGGGTACATTGAGTATGGGAGAAATAAGGGCAGCGTTCGCAGTTATTTAACCAACAAATAACTGTAAGGCACTTGTTTTGTGCCAGGCATGATGTTACACTGAGGATATAAAGAAAAAGAAAAGACAAAGCTCCTCCCTTCAGGAGCTTACATTCTCATGGGAAAGACAACATATTGAATTGGTACCTACAAGGTAAATACAGAGTAGGTGGAAGGGAGACTTAGACGAGAAGGTACCAGCTGCTGAGAAAACAAAGTAACCAAAATTCGTTTTCTGATTATGCCTATAGAAGAAGCTAAGAGTCATCTTACGAGTGCTCTTTTGATGATATAAGGTTGAGACTGATCTCACTAAAGAATCTCTCCAGAGACAGACACAAGTTGATCCCACAAAAGGATCTGATACTCCATCCCACATGAAAGGCTACTCTGCACTTTGGTATAGCTGATAAACGTCCAGAGCACAGACTCAGCTGTGTCCATTAGTGTGATTGAAGATGATTTGTTCTCTGACTTCCCCCTCCAACCTCCCCAGTTTTGTAAGGGGTTTTGCTGCTTCAGTAAAGACAGAGTCCCTAAGAGCTGCCCTGGAGCCAGGGTATTTGCATCTGCCTGTGTTTTTGTCTGAACATTTCTCTGAACGAATGTGTGTATGTTTCTTTGTATACAAAGCAAAAACAATTGGTATCAAATGTTTTATCAGATGTTTACTCCATTGAAACTAAATGAGATCTCCAAAGAGAACCTAGCTGATTCCAGCAAAGAACTGGAGAAGTAAAAGAGAGAGCATTATCATCTTTCCTCTCCTTTCTTCTGATGCAGAGAAGATGACTGTTTGGGATAGACCAAGTTCATGCTCATGGAGGAATTCATCACTGACCTCTGGCTGGGATAAATTTAGCTTATTGGTTGGGGGACTTTCTTTGCTAACACGACCAAGAACTCCTGGTAGATAAGATCTGGATCTGGTAACATTTAAAAACAATAGGGGCCAATCAGACTCAGGATGAATACATTCAAAGGCAGGTAAGGGAAAGAACCAAATGGACTGGGAGTCTAGATAGTGGTGTCTTTAATGTCAAAGCCAGGAATTAATAAAGTGGCCTTTGGAAAATCAAGTCCCCTTTCTTCTCCATCTTGGCTTCCTTATCTCTATAATGAGGGGTTAAAAGGATCAAGTGTTCTCTGATGTCCTTTCTAGACCTGTGAATCATTCTGCTCATCGCAGTTTTGTGAAAGTTCCAGCATGGGTGAGCAGATTACAATTTACTGGAAAGAACACTTGAGGGAAGAGAAGGAGCAGATCTATATTACTTTACTGATTCATTCCACCAACAGTTTTTTTAGCATTTGCTATTTTCAAGACCCCATATTATGTGTAGTAGGGAAATTGAAAAGTAAAGCTCCCTGGGAGCTTGGAGTCTAGGAGGAGAAGATAAATGTGTAAATAACTTTAACGTAAAGTAGAGTATAACCAATGAGGGGAAAATACTCTCTGCTGCTGCTGCTACATTGTATAAATCATTAAATTAACAAATCATTCAACTACTCTAGACATTAACTTCCCTAGTTACCAAATAAAGATACTGTCACTTTTAGAGGATTCTGGGAAGATAGTGGGATAGTTCAGAAAACTTTTGGCTCTCCAAATTTTCTCCACAAAGAAAGACATCACCAGGGAGCAGCAGAAATAAACATAGGGTAAAGCAGTTGCCCTCTTAAGACAATTTGAGAAGACCCCAGGAAAGACTGGACCTCCAAGGGTGGAGGATTGGCCTGAGGGAAGTGCCAACACCTCTAGGCCAACTCTACAACACACAACAAACCCTGGTAGCAGCTGGATTGAGAGGCAGCCTCAGCCATAGAAACTTTCATCTTGCAGACAGTGTGGGGGTCTGATGGCTGAGTAGGAAAAGATTGTGGTGGATGCCTAGCACAGCTGTGTTGACCAGACACATCCCAGGTTGTGACTGTAGGGAAAAGGAGCTGGCTATGGCCACTTGCAGGAGAGTGGAGTCCCTGGTTTCAGTTCCAGGGCAAAGAGGACAGTTGTAGTTTGTAGCCACTGGAGGGACCACATAGGGAGCAAGATCATTTGCAGGACAGTATAGCTGGGGGCCCTAGCCATGGCTTAGGAGTAGAAAGTAAGGTCCAAGGTTGGGCCCAATGACAGACCTCAGAAAATAACAATAAAAAAGGGCCTGAAGCTTGGAACATCATTTCCCTACCTCCAGACTACAACTTAATTACACTAATAGCTACCAAGAACAAAATAAATTTAAAAAAACAAATAAATAAAAATGAGTAAGCAAAGGAGAGAGAACCCAACCATAGATAGCTACTATGAGGATAGAGAAGATCTGAGTTCATATTCAGAGGAAGAAAATAGAGCAAAAAAAAAAGAAAGCCATTCCTTTATCAATGAGAAAGATCCAATAAAAATCAAATGAGAGTGAGGAAAAAATAGAAAAAAAAAAGAGCAATCCAAGAAAATTATGAAAAGAAAATCAACCAATTGAAAATAGAGAATCAAAAACTTAAGGAAGAAAATAATTCCTTGAAAACTAGGATTGGGCAAGAGGAAGCTAATGATGCTCTAAGACACCAAGAAACCATAAAACAAAATCAAAAGAATAGAAAGTGAAACATCTCATCAGAAAAACAACTGATCTGGAGAACAGATCAAGGAGAGAGAATATAAAAAATAATTGTTCTATCTGAAAATTACAATAAACAAAAGAATCTTGATACAATAATATAAGAAATTATCAAGGAAAATTTCCCTGAAGTTCTAGAACAAGAAGGCAAATAGAAATAGAAAAAATCCCACTGATCACCATTTGAAAGAGATCCTGGGAGGAAAACTTACAGGAATGTCATTACCAACTTCCAAAGCTCCCAGGTTAAGAAGAAAATATTGGAAACAACAAGGAAAAAAAACCTATTTAAATATCTCGGAACTACAATAAAGATTACACAAGACCTAGCAGCTACTGCATTGAAGACACGTAGGTCTTGGAATACTATATTCCACGACCAAGGATAACTTACTCAGCAAAGTATAATCCTGAATGGAAAAAAAAAATGTATATTTAACAAACTCAAAGACTTCTGGGTTTTTGTGACAAAAACCCAGAACTTAAGGGAAAATTTGACATGTAATATCCAGGAGAAATATAAAGTAAACATTAAAGACCCATTATAAGAGACTCAATAAGGTCGAATTGTTTACTTGGTTTATGTAAAAATAATAACAGCACTCTCATGGTTGTCATCATTGTTTAGGTAGTTTGAAAGAAAAATGTGGGCCAAGCTGAGTATGATGGAGTGATTCTAAAAATAATAAAACTGTGTAGGGAGAGATAAAAAGAAGTGATTATCTCATATAAATGAGGCATAAAAGGAAAAAACTGATAAAGAAGAAACTAGTGGAGGGAGGGACGTGGGTAGCCCTGGAACTTAACTCTCATCGGGAGTGTGTTAAACAGGGGACAACATCTATATCTAGAAAGGTATAAATGTCTTCTAAATTCAGAAAGAGATAAGGCAAAGGGAATAGGGTGGGGGAGAGGATAAGGGAGAGACTCTTAGAGGGGTAAGTAGGTTAAGGAATAGGGGGGCAATGTAGCAGCTAGAAGTAAAGCAGAATGAGGAGGGCTAGGGTAAATAGGGTGAGAAGGTTGGTGAAGAAAAATAAGAAAGACGAAAATACACAAGTAATTGTAGCTTAGAATGTAAATGAGATGACTTTATCCATAAAACTGAAACAGATAACAGATTAAAAATCTGAATTCAAAAATATGTTGCTTTCAGAAAACATTATAAAAATGAGATATACACACAGATAAAATAAGGAGCAGTAGGATTTAGTATGTTAAAAAAAAAAAGGCAGGGATAATCATCATGATCTCAAAGTTAAAGCTAAAATAGATTTAATCAGAAGTGAACAATAGGGAAACTACACTATGTGTCAGCAATATTATTCAATATTTTTTTTTCTTTTCTTTTTGCTTTTTGGAGGGCAATTGGGATTAAGTGACTTGACCAAGATCACACACGGCTAGTTTTTTGTGTTAAGTGTCTGAGGCCAGATTTGAACTCAGGTACTCCTGACTTGAGGGCTAGTGCTCTATTCACTGCACCACCTAGCCAGTCCTTCTATTGTTTTAAACCACTTAAACTACCTAGGCAGCATAAAATACTGGAGTATATGCCTGCCACAACAGACACAGGAACTGTATGAGCATAAACACAAAACGCTCTCATACAAATTAACCCAGATCTAAATAGCTGAAGTAATATTTATTGTTCATGGGTAGGTAAAACCAACATAATTTTTAAAATGACAATTTTATCTAACTAATCTATTTATTCAATGTCATCCCAATTAAATTGCTAAAAACATTATTTTATGGAATTAGAAAAAAATTACTAAGTTCTTTGGAAGAACAAAAGGTCAGGAACTTCAAAGAAACCAAGGGGAAAAAGGTATAAAGGAAGTAGATGTTGCAATATCAAACCTCAAACTATATTATAAGGTGAGAGCATTGTTGAAGTATAAAAAGGATAATTTCAATTATTTTAAATTAAGATTTTCTTGTATAAGTAAAACCTATGTAGCCCAGAACAGAAGGAATATAGAAAATTGGGGAAAATATTTCATAGAAAAACTCTCAGATAGAATGTGATTGGTTTGGAATATTGCTGCAGTGTAGGAAATGAAGAGCTGGTTGATTTAGAAAAACATGGAAAGACTTGGATTTATGAAGGACGATGCTATCTACCTTCAGAGAAACCAATGATAGGAGAAAATAAGCACAAATATGGTTATACATACATACATCTACACATGTACTGTGTTTATATGTATGTGTGTTTAGATATGTGTATATACATGTATACATATATGTATGAGTGTGTGTATATGTGTATTGATGTCTGTGTATATTTGTGTATGTATACCCACATACATACGTGTATATTTGTGTGTATACAGATATACATGTATATATGTGTGTGAGTGTATATGTGTATATATGTTTAAATATCTGTGTGTATGTGTGTGTATATACACACATATACATATGTATATATGCATATATACCTATTTAATTGTAGCCTTCTTTAGGTGGGTAGAGGAAGAGGAAAAAATAAAGTAAAGAATGCTCAGCAGAGAACAAAAGAAAACCAACAAGGAAACCAAGAAAAGCTGGGCAGCTTTGAACACAATGTGTAGGATTTATTATATAGGCTTTCTTGGAACGGGAATTGATTGTTTTGGATTGAATCCTCTTTTATGGTCTGCCGTGTACATGGCAGTCTTCCTCAGTTTGTATTTAAGGTTAAATTTTTTTTTAAATTACCAAAAACAAGATAATATTTCTCCTTCACTACCAAAGGAAGTTGGCGGCGGGGGGCGGGGGGGAACTTACATTTGTTTTAAACAATTAAAAATGTAGAGAGCAGTTTGCCTTTTTCCTCTTGCATCTGCCATCTGCTTACTGATGGTCTGTATATGATTCTTGCTTTAGTTTGTTAGTATGTAGTCAATGCATAGTTTCTCTTAGCTTAGCATCTGAAAACAGAAATTCTTCCATTCTGAATGAGTTTGTTAGGATCTAGGCAGTGTGGTGTAACGGACAGACCACTGGACTTAAGTCAGGCAGATCTAGGTTTAAATCTACCTTTGGACATTTTCTAGCTATGTGACCCTAAGCAAGGCTCTCTGAGACTCAGTTTCCTCATCTGTACAAAGCAAATAGTAATAGGCCCTGGCTTATATGTCTGATATGAGAATCAAATTATAAAAAAAGCCTATAAAAGTGATGTACAAGCCTTAAATGTCTATAGAAATGTCTATTTTTAATATTGCCCCTGCCCCCTTTCAGCTCTCCCCCAACCATCCAGTGGGATTTTGTTTCTGTATTTACAGTGCCTCTCTAAATTCGGCACTTAATAAAAACCTGTTGGATTGAACCCCAGGTATTAGCTTATTATCCTATAATAGCACTTTAAAATGTGTGAGGTATTTTTATTACAACTCTGTGAGGGTGATGCAAATACTGATATTTTCATTTCAAAAAATGAGTAAATTGAAATTCATATAGACCAAGCACCCAAAGACATGCAGCTAATAAGTATCAGGACCAGGATTCATAGGCTCAGAAATTTAGATATGGAAAAGTATTTAGAGAATACTTAATCTGACTTCATTTTTACAGAGGAGGAAGCCAAGGCTCAGGGATGTTAGGTGAAATATCCAAACATACAGATAATAAAAGGCAAAACTTAGAGTGAAACTCAGAGCCCACAGGCACAAATTTAGAGTTCTTTCCATTATAGCTGGGCTACCCATGGGATAGTCAAGTGACCTCAATGATCTTATGTAGAAGACGTTTCTCAAATCATTACCCCTATCCCCGGAATCCAAAGACAAAGAAAGGGACTTCACCCACGAAACGGTCATCATATAGCTTTAATTCCCTTCTCTACTTTGTCATCGTCTAGTAGGAAAAAAAAATTGTGAACCACAGACTATGGCTGTGAAGTCAGAGGACCTGGGTTCAAATCCTGACTCTGACCTTGAACAGGTCACTTAACTTTTCCAGGCCTCAGTTTCCTCATCTATAAAATAAAGGGGTCTGACTAGAAGGTCTCTGAGGTCCCTCCCAACATCATATCTATGATTTTTAAAAAATCTGAAGTCAAGTTCAGAACCCTTTCTTCCAAGTGAGATTGCCCCATGTTACAATCACAAAGGAATCTCTAGAATCGTTATTAAAATTAATGGAGTCCCATAGAGAGGGTATAATAATTATACTGAACATTTATGAAGGATTTAGTATGTGCTAGGCACTGTGCTAAATGCTTTATAGTTACTGCCTCATTTGATCTTCCCAACAACACTGGGAAGTAGATACTACTACTATCCCCACTTTATAGATGAGAAAACTAAGACAAATAGAGGTTAGATGGCTTACCCAGGGTCACACAGCTAAATGTCTGAGATCATATTTGAACTCAGGAAGATGAGTCTTCCTGACTTCAAGCTTAGTACTCTATCCACCACACCACCTAGCTGCCTCTCTTTGGAGGTCTTCAAAAGAGTAGATAACCTGTTTCTGGGTATATTATATTAAGGACTCCTTTTGGGTGTGGGTTTGACTAGAACAGGAATAGATATTTAGATAGGTAGATATTTAACAACCAGCTTTCCAGGATGGAGGAAGGGAAATGTATGCTAGACACACTTTTAATTTGAATTATTAACATTTTCTCCAGTTCTTCCTTAAGTCTAGACAATCAGCAAAACAAAACAAAATCAAGTCTTGATTTATAGTTAGCTGATTTCCAGGGTGTACATGCTCACACTGAACATTTAACAATCAGCTCTTGAGAACCTCTTTGAGCTGAGTACAACACAGCCCTGGACTAGAGGGTCACAGATGTCCCTTCCAACTCTCAAATTCTGTGATTCTGTGAAAATCAGTCTCATTTTATATTATATTGTCATGCCTCTTTGACCCCCACACTCTATTTCCCTGCTTTTTTTATCTGCTAAATATAACCCTTGAAGAATGAAATCTTGCCACCACAAAGGAAACTTGAAGGCCTGAATGCCAATTACCAATGAGTTTCTGCTAACAAGCAAGAGTAGTCTTATTGTAATAAGCACATCACTCTCAAAGGAGACAACTTTCCTTTTCTGGTGTGTTTGTTACAAAATCCACATAAAGAATTTCTGGCATATTTCTTATAAAACATATTTGTGTACCAATCAATATTACAATATAGTGGCTTTTTCTAGGAGCATTGGGAATCAATTCTTTTTTACGTGCTACCCACCTGTTCTCCCTCCTCACTGATACTACCTCATTGTGTGATGTTGGCCAAATAACTTCCTCTCTCTGGGACTCAATTTCCTCATTGGAAAAGTGAGAGATTTAGATTAGAGAATCTAAAGTTTCTTGAGTCATTCACTAGAAAAGTGAAACTCAACCATTTGTCGGCAGTAGATACATTCAGCTTCATTGTCAAACCATCACATGCCACAGGATGAAAGAACTAGGGCTATTTGGCCTAGGGGTGAGAAGACATGGGGGTGACATGATGCCTGATTTCAAGCATCTAAAGGGATGTCAACACAACAGAAGGAATACATTAGTTGTGTTTGGCCCCAGAGGCCAGGACTAGCAGCAACATGGGGGGAATTGCAGCAACATTGTACGTTTGACCTTGATTCAGGAAATGCTTTTTAATCATCAGAGCTGCCCAGCAACAACTATGGCAAATGTCATTTATACAACACTTTAAAGTTTGCAGAATGCTTTACATGTGCAACAGCATTTGAGACTCAACAACAACCCTACAAGGCAAGGGGGGAGAATAATAATTGAGGAAGCAAATTCCATAAGGGTTAGTAAATTCCCCATGGCCATGCAGCTATTGAGTGTCAGAAGTGGGATTTGAATTCGGGATACGTTCATTCAGAGTCCAACATTCTTTCTACTACATTAAATAATGGACTACCTTGGGAGGTAGCAAGTTCCCTATAATTGGGAATCTCCAAGAAAAGGATGGTTGAATACTAGTCAAGGACAAATGAATGATTCATTGTAGAAGAAATTCTAGCCCAGGTAGGTGAAGGAATACATGTCTGAGGTCCCTTCCAACTTGGAAGAGCTGTGATTTCATGATTCACATTCTGGTAAATTTCAAAAAGGAAGGAGTAGAAATAATCTGGACATATTTCCTGATTTTTAGATATAACCTGGTTTTCACTGAGGTCCCTGTCTAACTCCATTTAGGCTTTGGATTTAATTTCTTTTCTTCTCTGGACTTCTTTGTGATTTTGAATGATTGAAACATTATCACCATCTTTATTTCCTCATGGAATCTCAGAGTTGGGATGGACCTTAGAAGTCATCTAACCTAACCTATACTTGAAGAGGAATGCCTTCTACAGCCTCCCTGTTAGACAACTCATTCCACAGACAATTCTGGCCCATCCACTTCATGGACTAGTCAAAATTTCTTAACATGTGGGTGACTGAGGGTGTATAATTTTCCTCACTTTAGAATGAAAACTACCTAGTATTTATACTGAAAACAATGCAAGAACAGTTGGATTCATAGAAATTATGCTGCCTTCACCTTCACCTTATAGTAATATACAATAAAATGTGTGGCTGCTTTGAGTGTCCATCTCCCTCGCACCTCCAGTACAATTTAAGCTACTGAAGACAACTGAGTAGTCATGCCACGAGTCATTTGCCATAGGAGGGTATAGGAAGTCAGCAGCTAACAGAACAAGTGAAAACCAGAGCCATTCTGGTTAGTTACATGCAGTGCTATCTTTAACTTTGTGTTTTACCTAATCTGACACTGTTCATTTGTAGCTTGTTTCAGACTTAGATTAGATGTTAAGACCTGGTTTAGATTTTGTGGCTGAGAGCTCTGCCACAAACTGACAGAGTGAGCTTGGGCAAGTCATTTGACTTCTCAAGTTTTTTGTGTCTTTGTCTATAAAAACAAGAGGATTGGACTAGATAACTTCTAAGATCTTCTAGCTTTAATACTTTGTGATTCTGTGAGTCATCTTCTTTTAAGCTGCAACAATCTAAGAGAACTCATCCACTTGAAAGTACCTGAGGATGACAAGTTCTAAAGCATGTAAAAAAAAAAATAAAACAGGCTAATTTTGGGAATGGTGGTGGGGGAAGGATCACTTTAACCTCTTTTAGTTCTACCAGTGGCTTAATTGAGTGCCAGTATAATTCCTTGACATTCATAGATTCATAGGACATTGGAGCTGTAAGGGACCTTAGAACTTCAAATGTGAGAATATAGAACACAGAATGTTCAACCTTAGAAAGTGTAATATTGGAATACAAATAGTTAGAACTGGGAGAGACTTAGAAAACAGGATACTAGAATATATAGAACATGAAATGTCAGACTTGGAACAAACCTTAGAAGGTTTGATGTTTGAACAGAGACTGCCAGAATGAAAATGATCCTTATAGAAGGTTATAACAAAAACCTATAGTATTAGAGCTGGATGTCGTCTTAAAGCTTAGTTCTTTCAATCCCTACATTTTCAAGGAGAAGAAACTGAGACCCAGAGGAATGAATGACCTGCCAAGAGTAATGGAGCCATTTCTTGGCAGACACAGACTTAGAACCCAGATGTCTTCGTTCAAATTTACTGTACTTTTCACTTATACGAGGTGTTCTCAAGGCAACCATCCTATTTCCCTCCAGAATTCCAAAGCATATGAACCTAAACAAATGTTATACTGGGCATAAACCAGAATTCATTGATCTCAATTCTGTCTCTGACAATTTCATGGAGGGATTTTGACAGGAGAGCTTGGGAGTTGTTGCCTCTCTTGATAAGCTCCTTGGGGGAAGGGATTATTTCATTTTCTTCTCTGTATCCCCAGTGCTTAGCATATCGAGGCACTAAAGAAGTGTTTGTTGATTGACTGATGTCAAAATACAAAAAATTTCCACCCTCCCTCCATGCAGCACCAATTTAATTCTTTCTAAATCATTCACTCATATACTGCTTCACTATATAGGACCCTGAGTTAATTCATGGGCTTTAGAAAGTCATTTACCTGGGAACCTAGCACAGATACCAAAGGATCATCATTTGCTCCTTATCTCCTTGTACCTTGCCATCAGCAGCCTTAGCACAACTTTGTTGGTTGCTCTTTCCTGTGATCACAAAGCCCTGAAGGACATAGAGTTAATTTACCATTTTAATCCCTTTTTATTACTTCAGGAACTGGGCAGAAAATTCATAGGAATATAGATTTAGAATTGTAAGAAACCTGAGAGGCTGCCTACTGTAACTTCTTTCATTTTATAGAGAGGAAACTGAGGCCCATATAGATTAACCGACTCGTCTAAGATCTTACAAGTAGAAGTGTAAGACCGGAGATCTTTGACTCCAAAGTCAGTGATCTTTGTACTGTCTCATGGCTGTCAGTAGGAATCTCAATAATCACTAAGACACCTCAAAGAAAAATGCAACATAGAATGTTAGAGCTGGAAGAGCCCTCGGATATCATCTTACAAGTGAGGATGTTAAAGCTAAAAGAGTGCCCAGTCAACAGTAGTGCTGGAACTAGAACCCAGATCTCTTAACTTAAGATCTAGCCCCATGATTGTTGCACAGACTTATGCATGGTTCTCGGCTCCTCCTGAGGAAGCTCTCACTTGTTGGGAATGAGCTGCTGGAAAGATCATGCTCTGAGCCAATAGCCCCAAATAAAATGGACCTACCTGTTGGGCCAGGCAGAGGTCTTTCAGGTGGTGCAGTCGAAGTCTTCATGCTGTTGCCCATCTCTCTTGCTCGATTGCTCGCTCTTGGGTTAGAAGAAGCAACTTCAAAACTAAGACAGAAGAAACACACACTCAAAGTGGGGCTGGCACCAAGCTCTTGGGATGGAGAATGACCCAATTTAGAATGCATAGTGCATCATTTTTTAAAAAGCAGCTTGCTTCATGAAAGCTGATGTTTTTTATGTGAAGATGAGATTTGTGTGTTCTGGTTAAACTTAAGCAGCTCAAGTTGTTTTATCAGGGGAACAACGGAGGGGGGGGGGGTGGAAACCACAGAGAGGGAAGTCGCTAACAAATGCTGTTTGTAGCAAAAGTTTCCATTACTCCTATGCCTCAAGCTGAATGCAGTAAAAAACCTGAGGACAGCTTGGGGAGTGAGGGGTGGAGTTTCAGAGACACCAGCAATTCGTATCATCTACGAAATATATCTTTGTTGACTTTGTTACTTAAAGGATCCATGATTCCATCAATGTGACCCACCTACTGACACAGACCACAGTCACTGCATGACTTAAGAGATTGTTCTTAAGAATTGCTGTGGACAAAAAAAGATCATACTGCCATCAGAATTATACTGTCATCAACCTGGTGACAAAACCCTTCCAATTGATCTAAACCAGACTGTTACTGGGACAGCATGTGAAGTTCTCCAGATCGGAGGAGGTATCAGACTTCAAACTCTCCAGGTAGAGCCTTCAAGAACCTGGAGTCCCTTCCATGGCATAATAAGGCATCACAAGCAAATTTTAGTGGAAGTGATTGGTACCCTCTCCATCACTATCAAATAATAGACTCAAAGCAATCTTTTTTCCAGGAATATAATCTTTCTCAGATGCCAAAACACTATTATAACTCAGGCGTGCTACTGACTCTGTGTGGTTTGATCAAAGCAAAAGGTTTTCCATTGCCTACAAAGTGAAATTTCAATGCCTGAGTCTGACATTCAAGGGACTCTACAAACTTGTCCCAATTTACCTGTCCAATTTTAGCTTATACAAACCTCCTTCTCATATTCTACATTCCAGCCCAACTGGACTACTCTCTGTCCCCTACCACAATCCTGGCCTCTCCCACCTTCATACTTCTTTCCCTATAATAAGAATAGACTCCTTGTCTATCCCCCATCTCCATATATTGAAGCCTCTCCCTTCCTTTAAATGCGCAGCTCAGGGGCTACCTCCTCCTCCAACTCCCCTGTGCCTCCCTGAGTGAAATTGATCTTTCTCAGCTTCTCATAACAATTTCTCTCTCTTTCCTTTCTCCCAATCGCATTCTTGTCTTACATCCTACCTATTTGTATTCAATCAATGAATCAACTAGTGAACAATCCTTTATGAATCGCTTGAGGATACAGATACAAAGAATGAAACAATTTCTACTCTCAAAGACCATATATATGTGTGTGTATATATTTATATATATATATATATATATATATATATATACACACACACACACATATATACATACATATATACACACACACATACATATTTGTATATGTATATGTATATGCATATGTATGTATGTATGGCATATATATGTACACACACACATATATAGTTTTTTATTTTTATTTTTTGCAAGAGGAAAGGTAGGGCAGTTGGGCTTAAGTGACTTCCCCAAGGTCACGCAGCTAGTTTTATGTTAAGTGTCTGAGGCTGGATTTGAATTCAGGTTCCCCTGACTCCAGGGCTGGTGCTGTATTCACTGTGCCACCTAGCTGCCCCAAAAGACCTTATATTCTAAGTCTATAGTGACCATCTCCATATCCTTTTCCTACACCCTCCCCTCTTTGCTATATATACAACTGCCACCATTAGATTGGACTGTAAACCCCCTGAGGATAGAGACTGAGTCAACCTTCATAATTGTATCCCTCTGATGCTAAACAAGGACTTGCATTTAAGAGGTCTATAATAAATGGTCATTGAATTGAAATGGAGTTTAAGAATCTTATTTAATGGAGCTGACATACCCTGGAGAGACAACTCATTTCATGAACACATTCCGTTATCCATGTGCAGTGGCATAAATTTAAATTTCCCCAACCACTCAGTTCAATTCTAAATTTATCAAACATCTTTTATGTGCAGTGTCTTCTGTTCTCCCAAAGAAAAATGTCTTAAAAAGGCCCCTTTAACATCAATTAATTAATGAGAAAAATGAAAAGCATATAGGAAGGCTCTTTTTAGCATTCAGAAGAAGCCTTTCAGGAGCTGAGGGGGAGAAAAGAAATCACTATAGTCAAGCTTTGCTCTCTTGAGACCTGGATCCAGCCTTGGGACAGGCCTCCTCCAGCTTTCTCACATTCCTCAACCTCCCATATCCTTCCTATGGGAGGAAATAATAGAATTCATGAGTGGGAAGAGGAATCTAGATGGTGCATGTCATAGAGCTGAACTGGGAGACAGTAAGGCGCAAGGGGAAGAAGTATTTATATAATGCCTACTATGTGCAAGCATCGTGCTAAGTGATTTTTATATAAATGGTATCTCATTTGATCCTCACAACAACCCCGTTGGAGTTTTTGCAGTGGAGAGAACTGAAAGAAACTGAGGCAGAGGTTAAGTGACTTGCCCAGGGTCACATAGCTACTCAGACCAGATCAGAACTCAGGTGCCCCTGACTCTGGGTCCAGCATTCTCTATTGTTCCATCACTGAGCTGCCTCCAGGAAGACCTGAGTTTGAAATCTACTTCAAACACTAACTATGTGACCCTGAGCAAGCCACATAACCTGTAAGCCTCAGTCTCCTCATCTGCAAAATGGGCACAGTAGTGGTGCTTGCCTCACAGGAATCTTCTGAGGATCAAATGGGATTACATATAAAGCCACTTGCAAACTTTAAGGCATTAGAGTTGTATAAATGCTAGCTATTCACATTATTAAGTCCTTCATTTTACAGTTTGGAAACCAAGGCCCCAGTCAATCAACAAGTATTTGTTAAGTGTTTAACCATTCCAGGCACTGGGGATCCAAAGTCCAAAGGGAAACAGTGCCTGCCCTCAAGGAGTTTCCATTCTATCAGAAGAGAGAATATGTACTTATGCAAATGTATGCATAATATATGCAAAATGAACATAAGGCAGTTTGAGAAGGATTGCTTCCCAGTGATCGCAGAACTTGCTGTTCATGTGCTTGCTGTTTGTTGTTGTTGTTCAGTCATTTCAGTCCTATCCTGACTCTCTGTGACCCCATTTGGGGCTTTCTTTACAAAGACACCGAAATAGTTTGCCATTTCCTTCTCCAGCTCATTTTACAGGTGAGGAATCTGGAGTTAAGTGACTTGTCCAAGGTCACACAGCTAATAAGCATCTGAGGCTGGATTTGAACCAGGAATATCAGTCTTCCTGACTTCAGGTCTGGCTCTCTAGACACTTCCGCCACCTAGCTGACAGATTACTCAATGTAAGTTGTTCATTCACTCGTTGAGATTGATATGCGTCTGTTTAGGAATTTCCATATTAATATCATAAGAGTTGCAGTGCTTTTGGTTACAAAGTGTTTTCACATGCATTATTTAACAATGAAAACCAAAAAAGCATTTAATAAGTAATTACTATGTACTGTGCATTGTACTAGATTCTGGAGATATAAAAACTAAATAAAATAATGCCTGCCCTCATAGTGCTTACAGTCTACTAGGAGAAATATGTACATACACACATGTATGTGTGTGTGTATGTGTATATATGTGTGTATGTGTGTATATATGTATGTGTATGTGTGTATATGTATATACACATACATATATGCACATACACACACTTATGCAAAGGACATACAAAATAATCAGTAGGCAGCAGCTGGGGTGGGGGGATTTGGAAAGATTCCCATAGGAAGAGGCCTTAAAAGGAGCCAGGGGTTAAGAGATGGAGGCGAGGAGGGAAAGCCCTTAACCTCACAACAATCCTGGCAGGCGGGTAAGGCAAAGATTGCCACCCTTTGGGGTTGGATGATGAAAATGAGGCTCCCTAGAGACATTGCCTGTCTCCACCGTGCTACCTGGCACAGTCAGGATGTGAATCTCTATCTTGTGAGTAAGCCATCCATATCGGCATAGTAAAAGGAGAGGAGATAAAGAGGAAATGTCAGCTAGGCCACTGACCCTGGAAACCTGACAGCAGCACTGCAGTGAGGAACGGGGAAAAGAAAGGATTTTCACACCTCCCCCACCACACCCAAAGGAGAACATTTCTCTTTCTGACTTCTGCTTCTTGGCCTGTTCTCTGCCACCCTTAGGCCTTTCAGACATTTAGGCAGGTTGACACAAATCACTCAAAAATTTCCTTATGGAGATTCTGACTTTAGTCCTCGAGAACATACCACCTTGGTCCAGAAAAAAAAAAAAGAGGAGGGGCAGTTAGGTGGCCGAGTGAATAGAGCACCAGCCTTGGAGACTGGAGGACCTGAGTTCAAATCCAGCCTCAGACACTTGGCATTTAACTAGCTGTGTGACCTTGGGCAAGTCACTTAACCCCAATTGCCTTGTATTCCTCCCCTCCAAAAAAAAAGGGAAGAATTTAATTCTTTCTTGGGATGTTCACTCAGTTGGCAAATTATATCTATCAAGAATTATTAGATGCATGGCACTGTGGTAGGTTGTTTGGGGTGTTAGAGTAAAGACTTAGCATGATTCCTGCCTTCAGGGAACATATAGTTCAATTGCTATAGAGTGTATGTCGAATAACATCAACAAACATTTATCCAGTACTTGTTATGTGTGAAGTACTATATGTAAATATATAATGTCTATGTAAATACCACCTGTTATTACTGCATTATATAGGAATGACAAGAGGAATCATGATATAGTAAAGAGAAGGCTAACCCTGGATTCAAGAAGGCCTGGGTTTAAATCCTGGTTCTGACACATTAAGTGCTGTAGAACTTTAGGCTAACAAAATCTTAGAGCCTTTGACCCATCCCCACTCCAAGAAACTTTCTAAGACTTTAAGTCAGGGAGAGTTGTTAGTCTTCCTAAGCAGAAGGATTTTCTACACTGGAAGTTCCCCACATCAATCCAATCACAGACTCAGATCCCCTCCCTTCCCCGGCCTTATTATAATCACCATCAGCAACCACCACAAAGTAGTGAAAAGAAACAAAATGGAGTTTTTTCTGACCTGTGGGATGTGACTCTAACAGATTGGCTGTATGGTAGGAAGGATGGATTTTCAGTGAAAAGCCCTGACCTCAAACCCTACTTGGGTTATTTATAACTTGGATAAGGTTAGACTAGTTACTTCACAACTCTAGGCTTCAGTTTCATATCTGTAAAAAGAGATGTTATACTAAGTGACTTCTAAGGCCTCTTTCAAAATTCACACGCTAGAATTCTCACATTCAGGTTTTCCAGCTTCATGTGGAAGTGGTTTCATGACCTGTCTTTTTATAGCCTCCAACATTCATTCATCCCAGTCTTCTCCAACTCTTCATGACTCCATTTGGGCTTTTCTTCACAAAGATACTAGATTGGTTTGCTCTTTCCTTCTCCAGCTCATTTGACAGATGAAGAAACTGAGGCAAAAAGGGTTAAGTGATTTCTCCAGGGTCACACAGCTAGTAAGTATTTGAGGTTGAATTTGATGTCAGGAAGATGAGTCTTCCTGACTCCAGGCCCATTGCTCTATCCACTGTACCATCGAGTTGCCCGTCATGACCTCCAAGGGACCTCTTGAAAAAATGAAATTAGAAGACGCAGAAATGATCATTCTTTCCCTATTTAATCTGATTAGAACACATACTCCTTCAGGATAGGATCAGGCCTGTGCCTTGATACTCTGAAGACTGAATAACATCTCTTAAGGAGCTCCCAATATTAATTAGCATAAATTTTGAACATATATAATGTGTATATTTTGTCTCTTTGAATAGAATGAAAGTTCCTTGAGGATAGCAACTATTAAATTATGGTCTTTGAATCCCCAACACCTGACACACTAATGCTTAGTAAATGCTTGCTGATTGATTGAATATGCAACATGCTGCCTTTGGAACTTTACCTACTAAATGGAGTGCGCACGTGGAGAATTTTGAAGAGAATTTAGCCTCAGTTTTTCACTCATCTGGCATGAATGTGTCTGTAGTTGGGGCAGATTATGAGAGAGAAGTCAAGAGGCTGCTAGAATTGATGGAAGGTGGAGTAGAGGATAGGGTTCTGAACTTGGAATTAGAAAGACCCAAATTCAAATACTGCCTTAGACTTTAACTGAGTAATCTTGGGTAAATGACTTAGTCTTGGGCAATTTTGGTTTCCTCATCTGTAAAATGGGAGTAAATAGCAATAGGGTTGTTATGAGGATCAAATGAGATATTTGTCAAGGGCTACATAAATTCTAACTATTGTAAAATAGGAAAATTTCTTCCTGCTGACATCATTCATTCGTTTAAGAAACATTTATTTTACGCAGCATTGTTGGAAGCACAGACAGAGTCCGTTCTTTCAAGTAGTTTATACATTAGTAGAAGAAATGGACAGAAAATAACTGTGATAAAAGTTAGAATATGTTCACAGGAGAGAGAGAGAGAACAAACATTCCAGCTTGTGGGGGAGGAGGGAGGGAGGGAAGGGAGTTAGTAAAAACTTTATAAAAGGAGAGTCAGCTGAACTAAACCATAAAAATAGGGTGTCCTTTCCCTATACCCCCTCAATTCCACTGCTTTTTCTTGCTCTTACTAGTTTCCTCTGGCTTAACTTTCATGAGAAGGTTTCATCCAAGATGTCAGAGCCTTGTTTATCCCTTTTCTCAGATATCCTAATGTTGGAGGCCACAGAAGAGGAAAAAAAAAAATCCTGGTATATACATCACTCCAAATTGACAGAGCTTTATTCCTGCCCTGTAACATATTATCTCCACATGATGTAAAAGTTATAGGGGGGGAATCAGTTTTAAAAGCGATGAAACTGGGTTCCCAGAATCATAAACTTTTTTTTTCCCTTTAAATCAAAGAGATATTAGATTCCTAAATGATGTAGCAGCAGTATTTGGATGAACATGTCAGAGGATGTAACTGGGGATATCCAAGGGAAAAATCTAGTTAAGGCCTGCTTCGCCCTGGCTGTGAGCTTAAAAAAAAAGAAGGGGAGGAGAAAGACAGTTCAATGATATTTTAATGAAACACCTTTTGTTGACTACACTGAAAATTACATCCTTCCCTTTCCCCTCTCCTACTGTTCAGCTCCAGTTCTGCCTTTTAAGTGACCACCACATTGTTATAGTCATATTTTCTGAATTAGTTCTTTCCTTTTCTCCTTTGACTCTGAACCAACCAGGAACACTGACCTTAAGAGGTATGTATTCCATTCGTCAAAGGGTGGGAAGAAGGATCCCACCCTACAATCCCTGACATAACCATTTGTGGGGCTTGTCTCTAACTATACCACATCTACCCTTATCCTCCCACACTCCCCAACTTCATCCCCTCTCTCTGCTTTTTAAGCTCCCAGAGTTTCCCCTTCAGGCATTTATGTCCTAAAAACGAACCATGCATCCATAGCTACAGCTGCATGGGTGCCATTGGGACTATTTGGCACCCCAGATCATCTCGCAGGATGAGCAAGCATGGATAGGTTGTGATATGTGTCATGATCTCAGTATATTATCTTTCCTAAAACAAGCAGCCCTTTGAGCCCTGCTCAAAATTCCTCTATTGCTGCTGAGGGTACCACCATCCTGACAGCCAGCCAGGCTTACCACCTTAGAATCCTCTTCGGCTTCTCCCTCTCCTTCATCCCACATATCCAACCAGTTGCCAAATCTTGTCATTTCTACCTCCACAGCATCTCTTCCATTGGTTTCCATTGCTCACACAGCCACCACCCAAGTGCAGGTCCGGATCATCTCTAGCCTGGGCTATCCCAGTAGCCTCCTGATTGATCTCTCTATCATAATTCTCACCCTGCTCCAATCCATATTTCACACAACTATGAAACTGATCTTCCTAAAGTGCAAATCTGGCCAAGTCACTCCAGTGACTCCCTATTAATTCTAAGATCAAATATTATTTAATCTTCATTTCATCCTTATTATTTTCTATTTTGGGGTGAGTTTTTCAATATATACCATTATTAGTAAAGCAATATATGTATATAATGAATAAAGAATTGAGTGTAAATATATATTGTGCATATGTATATTTATATACAGTGTCTGTGCCCCAAAATATTTTACTTATAGGAGCATGTGATCAAAAGTATTTGGAGATTCCTGATGTAAAGGATGGAGTTGACATATTGCATGTCACTCTAGAGGGCAGCACTATGACTCACGACTAGAAGCATCAGGGAATAACAATGAATAATAATATCCAAGATTCATATATTGGGAGGTGGATGCTGTTGTTATTATCCTTACTTTATAGATGAGGAAACTGAGGAAAACAGTTTAAATAAGATAGTTACTAAATATATAGAGCTAGATTTGAACTCAGGTCTTCCTGCCTCCAGGTCCAACACTCTAGGTATTATGCCACCTAGGTGTTGAAATGGATTTTTAGCTCAATATTGAGATATTTCTAAAAATTTGATGCTATATACTGTCTTGCAAACCAGTGAGTTTCCCATCACTGGAAGTATTCAGGCAGAGAGACTTTAATACCATCCCTGTTAGGGATATTGCCCAAGAATTGATATGGTTGAGCATGAAGAGCCCTTCCCTGATCAACAGTTGCTTCATTGTTAATTCCATTAAGGGAAATTCAAGAATCCTTCTGAAGTGGAATGGAAATAGATGGGGAAGGATGGACACATAGAGAAATGCCAGATCCCACTACCTCCCAATTCTTTTTTTGCATGTTCTTCACAGACCCTAGTGATGTTCCACTTAGCACACCAACCTCTATCTTTTTGAGATGAACTAAAATACAGTAGAAAGAAGACTGCAATTGGAGGTAAAAGATACAGATTTCATTCCTGTCTCAGATACTTAAGTCATTCAGTGACCTTGGCTGGGTCACTCAGATTATTTATCTATCAAATGGAGAGGTTTGGAATAGACAGATTCTAAAATTTTCTAAACTCTTTCAACCTTACTGATGTTCTCGCATTCTATGTTCTAAGGTTCCATCCACCTTAGGATATGTTTCCAATTAGAGCATTCTCCATTCTTACAGTCTGTATACTAAGGCCCATCTGCCTCTAAGATTCCATGTACTATGTTCTAACATTCTGTGTTTTAGCAATCCATTTTGTAAGATTTTTTCCTAGATCCAATCATCAGTGTTTTTTTAGTCCCTTCTTAGTTCTACCAAATCATATTATTCTAAAGCTAATTTTCCTCTTCTCTTTATTCCAATTTCTCTCCCATTAAGTCCTTATGTAGGATACTTGAGAGCATATTTTCTTGTATCTCTGAGAGTGAGGTGTAGTGGAAACAGCTCTGAACTGGACAATAGGAAATGTGGGTTCTATTCATAGCTCTGGGTAACTGTGGTCATCCTCCACTCTCCTCCTGCTCTCATTCTCAGTTCCCTCTTCTGTATTATGAAGAGGACAAGATGACCTTAAAGTCCTTCCCAACTCTAACATTCTAATATGCATAAGCTCACACACACACACACACACACACACACACACACACACGCACACACACACACACACACCTTTAACATTCTAAAATTGACATCTAAAACCCTTTAATAACATTCATAAAAACCTTTAACATTCTAAAATACACACATGAGTCTGTAGAGTTGTCCATAGTTTGACAATTTAACTTGCCCTCACTGGAGGGTTTCCTCATCAATAAAATGAGACTTTGGAGTAGATGGCCTCTGGTGTCCTGTCCTGCTCTACCCGGTGAGTCTATAAATTTTAAAAAATGTGGATGTTTTGACTCCAAATCCAGTATATTTCTCATTCATTGTATAACAATGTCTTTAGTAAACTTAACAATTTATTCATTCAGATCTCATGGTATTACAATTTACCTTCTCCTGATATATGTGGTTTCTGGAAAACTCAAGGAATGGCCACATCGCAGGTTTTATAGTCTAATTGGTTTTGTTTAAACCTTTTTGTTACACTTTGTAACTAGAATCAGATTCTCAGTGTGAGATAACCTCAGAGGCCAACCTGTTCAGTCTCCACATGAACAGTAACCATACTATGGCGCAGCCCACCAGGGCTCTCGGGGCTTTGTCTTGAAGACCTCTAGTGAAAGGGGACCCACCACTTCCTAAGGGCAGCCCATTCCACTTCTGGGTAGCTCTAGTGGTTAGGAAGTTTATACAAAGCCTAACACTGTCACTCAACAATTTCCACCCATTGGTCTTAATTTTTTCCTTTGAGGCTAGCCACTACAAGTCAAATCCTGAATAGTCTACAGTTACTTGGAGATGGCTCTGATGTGCCCCCACCCAAGTCTGAAATTTTCTCTTCTCCAAGCTAGATATCCCCAGTTTATTGAACCAAAACCCAGATAGTATGGACTGCATCCCCTCCACCATCCTAGTTGTCCTTCTCTGGACATTCTCCAGCTGGTCAGTCTTTGCTAAAATGTGCTCAGAACTAAATTAAGTATTCCAGGTGTGGTTTGACAAGAGCATAGTACAGAGGAACCATCAACCCCACCACCCCCACCCCCAGTCCTAGACACAGTGTCTTCTGTTGCTTGAGCCTAATAATACACTAGCTTTGTTGGCTTCCTTATCACTCTGTTGTCTCATATTGAGGTTGCCATCCATTGCCCTGTTGTCCAGGCCTCTCCCTCCCCAATCCTGTAGCTGTGAAACTGATTTTTTGAACCCAGCTGTAAGATTAAGCATTTATCCCTATTAAATTCAACCTTTAGATTGGATTAGATTTGACTTAACAATCCTGTCTGAGATTTTTTGAATCTTGACGTCGTCACTCAACACTTTTATGTCATTTACAAATTTGCCGTGCATGCCGTCTATGCCTGTATCCAAATCCTTGATAAAAATGTTATGCAGCACAGGTCTCTGAACACTCTACTGCAGGCAATTCAAGTTAATAGAGAGTCTTCAGTGACTAGTCTGCAGGCCTGGCTACTCAACCAATTCAGTCTCCTTCTAACTGAATTATTGTCTATATTTAATATTTGTTTACATGCTTAATTATCTTTTATATTTATGTGTATTTTGTTTGTTGTAGCTTTACACTGTTTTTGTATTTAACATGTTTAATTATTGTCATGTTTAACAACACCAAAAAGACAGAATTATCTTCAACAATTTTTTTTCTTAATGCTACTTATTTGCAATGGTTTTCTTGTTGTTCAGAATATATCTAATACCTTTCACAAAAAAAATCTTCTCACGAGAAGATTTTACTGGATTGCAAAAGATATTGCCAAAAATTTCTTTTTTTTTCACTTCCCCAATATGAAAGAAAATTCTGCCTAATGGATAAATCACAAAGCTTAGAATTTGTAGAACCATACGTGAAGTAGGTCTTTCATATCATTCCTTTAAACAAGCTTCTTGGATTGTAAGCAAGATAGCCTCAGCTGAGACTGGGCCTGTGACTTGACTCCTAAGTATTCTCTTAAGGGGTAAATTTAGGCTTAACGCAAGGAAAACCTTGTTAGTAGAGTTGTCCCCAAGTTGGACAGGCTGCCTCAGGAAGTACTGAGTTCCCCTTACTAGGGTTTTTGGGCAAAGACTGTCTAACCACTCTTTGTGTGTGTTGTAGAAGTGTTTTGTTCAGTCATGAAATAGGCTTGGTGATCTCTGGGAGTAGTTTCCAGCTCTGGAAAGTTCATGATACTGTGATAATGTTTCAGAGACATAACTAGAGCTAGAAATGATTAATTTTTGCCTCTATCCAGGAACACTTTCATGCCAGCTTCCTAGGGGCTTGATCCTGCAACTGTTTTGTTTTTTAATGTACATATACATTGGTGTCTAACATTGTATTGTATTCTAATTACTCCTTTAAAAAAAAAAGGCTTCTAGGAGGGGAGGGAAATGTCCTAGGAAGTTTCAATGAACTGGATCCAAATTAAGCTAAATCAAAATTAGCCAGTCTTGGTTTTTTTTATGCACTTCATTTTAAGAAGGAAATGGGATAACATTAATTTAAGTGGAACAATATTGATTTCTAAGATCATCATCATTGTTTTTGTTGTTGTCACTCAACTGGTTCAGTCATGTCTGACTCTTTAGTGACCCCATCTGTGCTTTTCTTGGGAAGATCCTGGAGTGGTTTGCTATTACCTTCTCCAGCTCATTTTAGAAATGAAGAAACAGAGGCAAACAGGGCCCAGTGACTTGCCCAGGGTCACACAAGTAGTGTTTGAGGCTGCATTTGAACTCAGGAAAATGAGTCTTTGTGATTCCAAGCCTAGCACTCTATCCACTGTGCCATCTAGCACCCCTCATCAAGTCATAAGTTCATAAAATTATAGATTTAGAGCTTGAAGAGACCTAGAGGTCAATGAGTCCAAGCCCTTCTTTGTACAGATGAGGAAACCAGAGCCCAGAGAAATTAAGTGATTTGCCCAAGGTCACACAGCTAGTCAATAACAGGATTTAACCCCAAGTCTTCTTGATCCCAAGTCTAAGCACTTTATGAACTAGTCCAATATGCTCATTTTTTGTAGAAGAAATTGATGTTCAGAGCAGTGAATTAACTGGCCCAAAGTAATACACCCACAAGTCCAAGAGTAAGGATTCACACCTAGGTCTTTTGAGTCTAAATCCATTGTTCTTCCCCTGTGCTATTCTGCCATCCCCCTCCCTAACACAATTCAGAGATTAAAAAAAGAAAAGTGTCACGTTCAAAATAATCTTCCATAGGTTTCCTATCTACAGTATCACAAAATCATAATTAATGCTTAATTCTGGGTGGAGGATTGCACTGGCTGAATTCTCAGCTATCTTCTGGCACTAAGATTATAGGAATGGTCATCCTGACACATCATTCTCCCTCATGAAGGAAGAGTCAGTGACGTTCACTAGATTCTACTTACTACAGCAGGAAAGTAGACACATATATAGAAAGATTATGAAAATAGATAGAAATGGATAGATAGATGGATGGATAGATAGATAAGTAGGTAGATAGATAGATAAATAGACAGATAGACAGACAGACAGACAGATAGATAGATAGACAGACAGGTAGATAGATAGATAGACAGATGGACAGACAGATAGACAGAGGCAGACAGACAGACAGATAGATAGATAAATAGACAGACAGACAGGTAGATAGATAGATAGACAGATAATAGATAGATAGACAGACAGGTAGATAGATAGATAGATAAATAGATAGATAGACTGATAGACAGACAGGTAGGTAGGTAGATAGATAGATGCATAGATGATAGATAGATAAATAATAGATGATAGATAGACAGGTAGATAGATAGACAGATAGACAGACAGGTAGGTAGGTAGATAGAGAGAGAGAGAGAGCCCTGAAAATAGCATGCTGAGTCTAGATTCAGGTAGACCCAAGTTCCAATCTAGCCTCAGACACTTACAAGCTGTGTGACCCTAGACAGTTCACAGCCTCTGAATGCCTCAGTTTCCTCAACTGTAAAATGATAATAATAGCACCTCCCTCCCAGGGTCGTTATGAGGATCAGAGGAGATAATATTTGTAAAGCTTTTATTACAGTGCCTGGAATATAGTAAGCATTACATAAATGCTAGTTATTGTTATTATAATTACTATGTGGATGAATGAAGGAAAAAAAAAAAAAAGGAAGTTAACCAGAGATAAGGAAAGAAACCAGAAGCCCTGTCCTCTGTTCCCTGAGGATTCTAGTTGGCCATGACTTAACTTTCCAGATACCTCCTCACTCTGGTCATCGACATCAGCTCTTCCTGTCCCCCCTACTAAACGACCTTGGACTCCACCTTAGGGTCCACTGGCACTAGAAGCGGGGGGGAGGAGGTGATCATCAGAACAAGGTGAATGTTAAATCAGGGGGAGGCCTTAGAATATACAATATTAGAATATAGGTTTTTAAAGCTAAGGGGGCCCCAAAGATCATATGGGTCAATCCCCTCACTTTACAAATGAGGAAGTTGAGGCCCAGAGATGGAAAATTACTTGCCTGAGGTCACTGCATGAATTGGTGGCAGAGCTGGGACTTAACCCATAGTCAGTTCTGATAAATGAATTAATGAGACACCCTATAGGTAGACGGGCAGGTAGGTGGTGCAGTGGATAGAGCATTGGACCTACAGTCAGGAAGACTCATTTTCCTGAATTGAAATCTGGCTATAAGTTTAGAGCTAAAAGGGTCCCTAAAGGCCATCAGGTCCAACTCCCTCACTTTATGGGTGAGTAAACTCAGGGACAAGGGAGGTTAAATGGCTTACCTGAGATCACAGGTAGGAAATGTCCCAGGCAGAGTTTAAATTAGGACTTTCTGACTCTGAGTCTAATACTCTAGCTAATGTATCATGCTATGTGACCTTAAGTCCCTTTACCCCTTCAGGCCTTGGTTCCCCATCTATCAAATGAGTAAGTTGAATCAGGTGGCCCCCTAAGTCCATTATTCTGGTTCTAGCATTTTAAGGTTCCACAGGTCAAGCCATCCCAAAAACCTGACTCCACTTTTTTGTCCCTATGTGCTTTAACATTCAGTGTCCTGCCCTGGCCGAACCTCTGCCCAATGCTCTCCAGGAGACTAAAACATAGCTACTCTACCCCCACCCACCCTACAAAAAGACCCACGCCCTGTGCCCGAGTAAGTGGAAGGTTACCTTTAAACGGTGAGCATGCTTCCCCTCTTTGCATGAGCTCCAAGGAGTGACTAGCCAGCCAGGCAGCACTGTCATTCAATCTCCATCAGCTGCCGCTGCACCAGCTGAATGACGGCTGTGGTGAGGGGGCCCTGGCGAGTGTTATGAAGCTCATGCTATCATGTAGAACGGCAGTTGCCAAACAGGCCACATACTTCCTCTGCTAGAAATAAGGAAGGCTCGATGTGTTTGCAGAAGCCTGGGTTCCTGTTTTTAGCAACCACATGAAACTTTTGCGTCTTCTTCTCTCTAAAAGGACATGGGAAAAGACAGGCATTTACAGCAACTCTTTGGAAGAACATCTGGCCACCTGGATTTCAGACAGGAATATGCCATGTGCATAATCAAAAGGGCATTAAGCGGTTGCAAGAAATACTGAATTAGTAAAAAGAAAAGTCACCGTTGCATGCCCCTAAGACAGATCAAACTGGGAGCAAAGTGAGTTTAGGTGGCGGCTCTCAGCAGTCGATTCTGTTTTCTGTTTCCCAATTTAACAAGAAGACGCTTGCTGTCCTCCTGCTAAGGAGTGGCTTAGCCCAGGCTAAGACCCTAGATCCCCTTAACTTTGACTCTATTCTTCTCTACTGCTTTAAACTTTTATTAGAGAAAGTTTAAAACACTGGTCAGAAACTTCATCTCCAAGACAGAGCCTGTCCGTGCAGCTGTCCCACATGACTCACCCTTTGTTCTTCTGAAGTTGTTTGGATGTTGGTGCTGTCAGGATGCTTTATGAATATGATTTCATGACCTGCCTTCCCTAGTCCGTTGGGAAGCAGCCGCTGGATCTTAAGAACAGGTGAACTGAGGCTGATGGGAGATGAGGCAGACTTTTTTCAAGTCTGGAGAGTTTGACAGTGGGACAGAACCTGGGCTTTTAGCTTCCAGATTCTGTGCTATAACTGAGAGATTTGGACATCGGGTAATGGAATGTTAGAACTAAAGGGAACTTTAGAGACCATTACCTTAGGCCACATAGCTAGCTAGTGGAAGAGTGGGTGGTAAAACCTAGGCCTGCTAATCTCCCAGTTTATTCAATATTCGTTGACTATTAGCACTTCACTTACTTTATACCTGCCCCATCAGCCTTCCTTCCCACAGTCACTTCTCTAAAGCTAAATTATCTTAGAAGTTAATTTTAAAAAATTTAGTATGTCTTCATCGTCCCGATAGTTGTATCCAGTGGCTGTTCATAGAACCAAAGATTATAGAATTTAAGAACTGGGAAGGACCTTGGACCACAGAACATTAGGAAATAAAATATTATAGCAGGAGGCAACCATGATACCCTGATTCCATGATAGCAGGGAAATGAGAGAAAATGAGTTCAAATTCTGGCTCTACCACAATAGTAACTTGTATAACTTTAGGCAGGTCAATTAGCCTTTCTGGGCCTCAGTTTCCCTGTGTTTAAAATGAGAGAGTAGGAATAGATGGCTAGCAATGGTAGCAGGGGTTAAGGCTGAGGAGATGCAAAGATAAATGAGAATGACCCCTGTTCTCGCATCGCTTATAGTGCAGCAGAAAAGATTTGGCATGTACACAAACAACTCATGCAAATTAGACTAGGAGGTGTGTATTGGAGAGGAAGGTAAAGGGTTCTGCTAGTTCAGAGTGGGAGGGATGACATCTAGCTCATTTCTGGGTATCCAGGTCTGCTACTGTCAGACTGAAGTGGTAAAGTATACATTGAGTTTTCATATGTAAGTCATTCTGAAACTCTACTCACAATTTATGAAGTCAAAATAAAAGCAGGAAGACTGCTTCTACACTTAAAAAGTGGAAACTTTTGTTCAGGCTGTCAAACAACACCAATTTTAAAGTTCTTCCTTGCATACAGAACGCTGTGCCGGAGACTGTGGGGTAGGAGGAAGGCAGTACTTATGAAAGACTAGGTTCCTCTTCTTAAGGAAGCTATATGTAACTTAACGAAGAAGAAAAGGCAGCTAGTTTATAAAATTATCTGAGTAGTCAGGGAGGCAGATTCACTTCTCTAGACTTGTGTCCTTTATAAAATGTAGTTGTTAGACTAGATGACCTCCAAAGTCCTGTCTGGCTCTGATATTCCATGGATTAATGAGTTTATAGACGCTATGGCATAGTAGATAGAAGGCTGGTCTTCAAGTTAAGAAGATCCTATTTTAAGTCCTTCATCTAATACATTCTAGCTGGATGTAGACATTCGGGCAGCTAGATAGATTGGAGCCAGGAAGACGTGAGTTCAAATTCAGCCTCAGAGACAGACTAGCTATGTGATCCTGGGCAAGTCACTTAACCTTTACTTGCCTCAGTTTCCTCATCTGTAAAATGAAGATCAGAATAGCACCTATCTCTTAGGGTTGTTATGAGAATCAAATGAGATAATAATTGTAAAGCACTTAACGTAGTGTCGGGCACAAACGAAATGCTACATGATGTTAGCTATCCTTAATATCATTATCTAACCTCTCAGTGCTACAAGTGACTTTTCTTTCTTTTTTCCTCTCCTCTCCTCTCCTTTTCTTTCCCTTCCTTTCTCTTCTTTTCCTTTCCTCTCGTTTCCTCTCTTTCTCTTCCTTTACCTTCCCTTCCCTTCCTTTCTCTTCTTTTCCTTTTCTTTCCTCTCCTCTCCTTCCTCTTCCTTTCTTTTTCCTTCCCTTTCCTTTCCTTTCCATCCCATTTATTCATTCCTTCTCTCACTTCCCTTCCTTTCCCCTCACTTTCCTTTCTCTGCCCCCTTCCCTTCTTCTTCCTTTCTCTCCCCTTCCTTTCCCTTCCCCCAGTGTTCCCTTCCCTTCCTCTACCTTTCTTTCTCTTCCTTTCCCTCCTCTCCCTTCCCCTCTTTTCTGTTACCAGCTGGGTCTCTCTATCTCACCCTGGTTGAAAACGTAACAACTACTTATGGGCCTTATCTTATTCTTCACTAACACAGAAGCTTTAACCTGCTCCATTTATCACCTAGGCCACTTTACCCCTCCTTAAGCAGCCTGGTGGTCCCCTGCTCCAGGCCATTCCCCATACTGGTACCAGACTTAGTTCAGTCACCTAATCAGCTTTAGTTCTACGGCAGATCAAATCTCCTGTGTTCAAATGATCCACCAGACCTAGCCTTCCCAGGCGCAAGATCTACAGGGGTGCATCCCTGTGTCTGACCTACTGCAACCTAAGCTGTAGATGGGTTGCCAGTCTGGATCAAAGGCACATTCCACACTAAGAGTTCCCATTACTATGGAAATCACAGATCTGAAAATTTTTAAAAAATATTTAACTAGTAATTACAGCAGAAAAATCTATTTATTGCAGTACAATTTTAAATATAACACAGGATAAACCATGTGCCCCAATCAGCTAACATTTATTAAGTGTTTTCTATGTGTTGGATATTATGCTAAATGCTGAGTATTCAAAGATAAAGCAAAAATTGTCCCTTCTCTCAAGAAGCTTGCATCCTAGTGGGGATGGAAGGAAGTGAAAAAAGATAACATGTTTACATCAGAATGCACAAGATAAATACAAAGTAGAAAGAGGGTAACATGGAGAAGACAATGGCACTGGAGCTCCAGTGGGAGACCAGGAAAAGCCTGTTGGAGGAAGTGATCATTGAGCTGAATGTTAGTCTGTGAGTAGGAGACTGGAAGGGAGAGCATTTGAGGCACAGGGGAATGGCCAGTGCAAGGGGCAGGATGTGGAGTGGCATGTGGGAGGAATAGAAAATAGACCAGTAGGGCTCGATCACAGAGTTTATGGAAGGGAGTAGAGTATAACAATATTGTAACTATAAGGAGATCCCAAGACTACAACACCTAAAAAAGGACTGACAGGACAATGTTAGTTTATAAATGGAGGTATATAAATGGAAGTTCCAATGGACTTAGTGAAAGAAGAATGGGAAAGGGTCAATGACATTAGAATGACTCGAAGCACATGAGAAAATGTGTAGATGATGTAAGTCTTAAGCTGAAGGGAGATGTCGTCAGTGAACAGTAGCTAAGAGAGTGCCCTACCTAAGAGGAGCTGCATGGGTGGCTTAGAGGCAAGATAGGTTAAAATGGTATGAGGGCATTAGCAAGTTGACCTGTATGGCCCTTATGAACACAAAGCAAGTCACTTGGCCTCTCTGGTCCTCATCACCTCCTTCTTCTGTAAAATGAAGAGACTGGACTAAATGCCTTCTCTGACCCCCTTCTCCCTGCTCTCAATCTATGATTTCCCTACCTTCTCCCATTCCTGGGCATTCACACAGGTAGGTCTGGAGCATCCTCCGTCCTCATCTTAGCTTTTGAAAATCCTTTATCTTCAAAAGGCCCAGTTTCCATGTCACCTTCTTCCCTGCCACAGTTCAGAGTTATTTCTTTCTTTTCAAATTTTCCCAGCACATTTGTCTGGATTCCTCTTTTGCCTCAGTCACAAACTATTGCCCCATACATACCACACTCCCACAACCATGAAAGTTTTTTGTGGACAGGGACTATATTGTTTATCCATGTAGCCCCAGAATTTAGCACCACACCTTGCACATTGTTAGTAATTAATAAACACAGCATGGTATGTAGAAAGACTTCTGGTTTGGGAGTGAGGCTAGAACTGCTGCTTAATCCTTTAATCCTACTTAATACATGGGTGTCTTAGAACCAAAGCAGGGTCAACTATGAAAATGTCTATTGTATAGTTGACCTATTGATATATTTATTCTTAGACATATGTCAGATATTCTTGAGCTGGGGACTTATCTTCTCATTTGATTCAATTCAGTGAACATTTTTATTAATCACCTACTATACCCAGGCACTGAGCTAAGACACTAAAAACACAAAGACAAGAAAGAATCAGAGTTGGAAGGGCCTCTAGAGGCTATCTAGTCTGATATACTGACTTTATAGATAAGGCAGCTGGGGCCCAGAGGCATTAAGTGCCTTACCTATGGTCATACAGGTGGATAAACCTTCCTAAAATACAGCTTTGATCATGTTGCTCCCTACTCAAACATTCTCAGTGACTCTCGCCATTGCCTATAAGGATAAAGTCTGGCCTGACATTTAAAGTCCTCCATAATTTAATCCTATTCTACTTTTTCAGCCTTATCTCTCACTATTCTTCTAAATAAATCTTCTACTTAAACCAGACTATTTTATGCTCCCCCTCATCCTCTGACCCAGTGCACACATTTCAGACTTTCCCACATCTATGCCTTTGCTCATTTAAAACCTCTGCAATGCCTTCTCCTCTGAAGATTGATCTCTCAAAATATTGACCCTAACACCCATCTCAAATTCTACCTCTTCCATAAAGCCTGTTGAAATTCTACCCATCCCTCAATACCTAGTTCAATTACCACTTTCTTTATGCATCCTTCTCTTACCCCTTTACTTGAAAATAGGCAATCCAATTTATAGTCAAGTAATACAATTAAAGAGGCATGGTGGAGAGAGCACTAGCCCTAGAGTCAGAGGGCCTGAGTTCAAATCCACCCTCTAGCTGTGTGACCCTGGGCAAGTCACTTTACCCTATTTGCCTCAGTTTCTTCTGTAGGCTGGGGAAGGAAATGGCAAACAGCTCCAGCATCTTTGCCAAGAAAACCTCAAATAGGGTCAGGAAGGGTCAGACATAACTGAAATGACTTAACAACAATGCAATTTAAGTTTAAATTATAGGCAAGGCTCTGTTTGAGGTACGGGGGGGATGATGATGAATTAAAAAAAATAGTCCCTGCCCTCATGCTGCTCATGGTCTAATAAGTCCATAATAATGTTTCCTGTATATCTTTATCATGTTCCACTTTATAGTATAATTATGTATGTGTGTACGTGCTATAACCTCACACTAGACTGAGCTACGTGGGAGAGTAACCTTATCTTGTTTATTTTTCTTCCCATGGGCTCTTTGAAGATGGCTAAGATTAGGTACAGGCACATGACCTTACTTAATGAACATTTGTTTGGGTTGAATTAAAATGAATTTGGATTGAATTAAATGGAAGTCTTCTCTAAAGAAACAATGTTTTTGATTGGAAGAAAACTCAATGAATAGAGCCCTGGATCTGGAATTAGGAAGACCTACGTTCAAATCCACACTTAACCTCTTTACCTCAGTTTCCTCAATTTTAAAAATAGTGATAATAATCTCACCTACCTCCCAGGGTTGTGAGGATCGAATGAGATAATATTTGTAGTGTTTAACATAGTTCTAGGCACATAGTTGTGCTGATTTTTTTTCTGTCTGGAAATGTCAAATTGCTATCTCCTATCTTTGTTCCTAAAAGAACCTCCAAAGATTGGATGTGGTAATACTTCTGTCATTGTGGTGTCCCCTAGATGAACTCAATTCGCCTACAAGGAGGAGACTTGAAGGACAAAATCAGAGTATTTGTGCTGCACCAACCAACAGACCATATTCTTGGGGGGAAGGAGAGGAAGGTCAAGAAAAAAAATATAGCTGTCATTTGCCTAGTGCTTATAGTTTGTACAATATTGCGCGATTGCGTTATGTTCTCATGTTTCTGAATTGCTCAACTATCTTACAGAATTCCGGAGGCAGCTAGGTTAGATCGTTCTGTGCCCAGCTTACACATGAGTTAACAAAGAGATCACCTTGTTTCCCAGAGGTCACTGCCTTTTGGAATATAACTTTCTATAATGCTCAATTTGCACATGAGTTAACAAAGAGGTCACCTTGTTTCCCAAAAGTCACTGCCTTTCGGAATATAACTTTCTATAAGGACATCCCCATTATGTGTTGTTACATTAAACTCATTCATTTATATTATAAATTTGCAGAGATGGATGGTTGCCTGTTTCAACCCCTACATGAGCTAAAACTTTCTTCTCAGCATCCCTGATATGTGATCATGCAGCTTCTAATTGATTAATTTGCCCCCAAGAAAGACACAGGTTCTATATCAGATTGCATACTGCCATAGTGGGGAAAGGGGAAGAGAAGGAGGGGGAGAATATTTGGAACTCAAAAGCTTGTGGAACTGAATGTTGTAAACTAAAAGTAAATAAATAATTTTTTTTTAAAAAGGAGAGACACAGATTCAGGATCAGTAAGGATGTATCTCAACTGTTGAGATAAAAGGAAGTTGACAATGAGGTCAGCTAGCTTCCTGGCGGTCACTGTCCTTCAGAACATAACTTTCCCTACTCACTTCCTTTTGATGTATTACCACATACAGGAAAATTCATTGAGTTGTATCTTAGAATCTCTGAATTGTGGGAGACCTCAAAGCCAGTCTAGTACAAATCTACAAATCGTGCCTGCCAAGAAATCCCCTCAACAACCCCTCTGACCAATGATCACCTAGCTTCCCTGTGAAACTCTCATGATGAGGAGCTCACTAGGTCCCAAGATAACCTGTTCATTCTGCTTTTGAACAGGACTAACTGCTAGGTAGGACTATTCCATGATCTATCTCTTTTTCAAAAAAAAAAACTTTTATGGAGATGTTTTATTTTTAATTGCCTAGATTCCCTCCCCCCACCTCCAATATGTATCTAATATATATGTGCTCTGGGATCTCCCTGAAATCTGACAAGGTTGCCCAAAGTGTTTAGTACAAAGTCATGTCCCAGGTACCTCCACCTAAAGTAGTTATTGATTAATAATAAAAGCTAACATTTAAGAGTTGGGAAAGGCTTCAACTAGGAGGAGAAATTTTATCTGGTACTTGAAGGAAACCAGGGAAGCCAGTAGGTAGAGAATAAGGAGGAAGAGTATTCCAGGCATAGAGAACTGACAGAGAAAATACCCAGAGCCAAGAGATGGAGTGTCTTTTTCATGGAATAGCAAGGGAGCCAATGTCACTAAATTGAAGAGTACATGTCAGGGAGTAAGTTGTAAGAAAACTAGAAAGATAGGAGGAAGCTAGGTTATAAAGGCTTTGAATGCCAAACAGAGCATTTTGTATTTTAACCTACAGGCAATAGGGAGGCACTTCAATTTATTGAGTAGGGGGTGATATGATTGGACCTCTATTTGAGGAAAATCACTTTAGGCTGAATGGAGAGAAGGGACAGATTTAAGGTAGGCTGATCCACCAGGAGGCTATTGTAATTGTCCAGGGAAGAGGTGATGATGGCCTGCCTCAAAGGAGAGAAGGGGATATCACAAAGGTGAAATTCACAGGCTTTGGCCACAGCTTGGATATGGGGAATGAGAGACAGTGAGAAATCCAGGATGAGTCCTAGGTTGAGGGCCTAAGGTACTGGGAGGATGGTGCTGCCCTCTATAGTAATAGGGAAGGGAGGAGGGGAGGGTTTGGGGGATAGATAATGAGCCATTTTAGACATGTCAAGTTTAAGATGTCTCCTAGACATCCAGTGTGAGATGTCTGAAGGGCAGTTGGAGATGTGAGACTGGAGGTCAGCAAAGAGATTGGGATAGAAAAAGTAGGTCAGCATAGAAATGATAATCAAATCCATGGGAACTGATGGGATCCCCAAATGGAGTAGCAGAGAAGGAAAAGAGAAAAGGGCCCAGGACAGAACCCTGTGAGATGCAGTTAGAGGCAATGACCTGGGTGAGGATCTGGCAGAGGAGGCTGAGATGGAAGTGATCTTCTAGGCAGGAAGAGAACTAGAAGAAAGGAGTGCTCTAGAAACCTACAGAAAAAAATAATTCAGAGAGAAGAGCGTGAAACAGTTCAGGTGCTACAGAGAACTCAAAGAGAATAAGAATTGAGAAAAAAAAAACATTGGATTTGGCAACTAAGAAGTCATTAGTAACTTTGAGGAGTGCAGTTTCAATGGAATGACAATGTCAGAAGTCAGATCACAAGGGGTTAAGAAGACAATGAGGGGAAATTGGAAATGCCTGTTGTAGATGGTCTTTTCAAGGGGTTAAGCCACAAAGGACAGAAGAGATAAAGGATGATGGTTGGGGAGGATCAAGTAAAGGTTTTTGAGGATGGGGAAAACATGGGCATGTTTGTAGGCCATAGGGAAGGGACCAGTTGAAAGAGACAGCTTCATGAGCTTCTCTGAAGCTCCCAGTGTGGTATTAACTTTTACTCCTGTGAAGACTTTTGTGTTCCACATCTCAACACTGCAGGATAACACAAACAGAATGTTGTTATTTAAAATTTTATTTTACTTTTTAAATTATTGTTATTATTAATTATTAATTATATATGCTATGTATTGTAATATATAATAATATTTGATTATTATTTATTATTTTATTATTAACTTTTTAATTATTTAAATTCCTATTCCAGTGGAAGTTTCAGGACATGAAAGGAATTTTACAAATTCTTTAAGGCAACCCAATCTCCTCTCCTGCTTCTGTTTAATTCTGAACCTAATTCAGAATTCACATTTTCATTTGAATTTAGTAATTCACATTTCTCTTTTTGTTTCCCCCATTCAGTTATAATGTCCTTATGGGATCACTGGTCTGTGGCTTATATTATCAGTCAGTCAATAAACACGTATACCAGGCATTGTGTTAAGCTCTGGGGATACAAAAAAAGGCAAAAGACAATTTTCTTCTTTCAAGGATCCCATAATCTTATGGGGGAGACAGTAATATCTCTAACAGAAGTTAGTACAGAATGTCATTTACAAAGTCTGAGATGAATCTTTCAAAACACTTGAAGATTCAAGTATTTTCCCACGTGTTAGTTTGGGAAAATACCTTTTAAAGTATAAAGAATAACACAAAGCTATCATATCATTAAGGTCTTTTCCAGCCCTAGAGTTCTGTAATGAATTAGTATTTCTGCATTGTATGTCACCTAAATACTCAAATGGCTCTGTGGTCCCATCAACTTGGACACTCCTTCCAATAATACAGATAACAAGTCATTCATCCCTGCCCATCTTATGTGAATCTTGTCTGTATCCTCTCAGAAGATCATCATGGGTGGGTGGCAATCTACCCAATGTGCTAGAGGCCTTCCTCAATTTCTCCTGAAATCACAAGGGAGACCGTTGGAGCACTAGGGCCATCATCCTGTAATCTCTTGTGCTATTGTTATGATGTTATGGTGGTTGCTGTTGTTGTTTTAAAATCAAAGATATAGGAAAGATTCTCAAAGTAGGACCTGAAATTAATTTCAAACAGTGACATCTTGATTCGCCATGTTAGGCAGGTGTGAAATCTACTGTCACATTCTCCTTACCCACTGAGTCGTGGCTAATTAGCCAGACAATGCTGACTTAGGCACAGAAGGGGACCAAAGGCCCCTTCTTGGTCTGAGTCTGAACTATTCAAACCCCAATAAAAATCACTTCCTAGCAAAATCGAGTTTCATCATGAAATGTTACCCTGACTGGAAAGAATCTTATTCTCTCTCTCTTTCTCTTTCTCTCTCTCTCTCTCTCTCTATCTATCTATCTCTCTCTCTGTCTCTCTCTCTCTCTCTCTGTATTGATGATTCTCTTTCATTCTTTGCATGTTCCCTCTAGACAAGTTTAATGAGCTGGTGTGAGAAATTATGTATGCCTACCCAAAACAAAAAGAAAAAGTCATCATGATTTAATCAAACTGATGTTTTGTTTAAAAAGTTGCTTCTAGAACTAAGAGACAGTTCACCAGGTGGTTCTGCATGGAGGAAAACATAGGGTTTGGTCACGCTGGGTCTCCTCGCAGATTCTGATCCAAAAAGGAAGGTGAATTGCTGCAAATCTTATTTACAATGAGTGCTTCAACCTCAAATGTGCTTTGATTGCAAGTGATGTTCTACAAAAGCTATGTTAAGTGGTGACACCCATGGAAAATTGTGAGCCCATCTTTGAAAAAAAAATAAAGGATTTTGTCCAGAAGCTGAGGGCTGGGGGGTGAGGAGAGGGTGTGAAGTGAAGATGGGGGGAATGGCAGTAGCATCCAAGGGAGTCTGATTTAGTGCTAGTCTACAGTCCAGGGGATCCAGACCGAATAGCAGCGGGAACAAGGTTATTGTCACAACCTGAAGTCGACAACTACACAGGGATGTTGTATTTTGGGAATGTGGACTTTCTTTTTTCCCCTTGGCCTTGACCTTTTCATCCAAAAGCAGAACCAAAGGATTCTTCCATTTTAGCTCATAGAAGTTTTTTCTTTGTTTTTGGTTGTGGTTTTTGTAGTTTGCTCTTTTATCTTGGGGGTGGGTGGGGAGTGTTGCTTGTGAAATTCTCAGATCAAAGATTAAATGCTAACCCAGTTCAAAGAAAGGCATAGCAGGATAATTCTCCAAAACTTTGCTTTGGTTCTCCCCTCTTCCTTTTTCCTTATTGTTCTCGTGTTTGTTTTTTTTTTATTATTTTTGTGATTCAATTCATTAAATGTACTATTCAATTAATTATGAGTACTAGGTGTGAGAAGTGGAAATACAAACACAAAAGCAAAATAGTACCTACCCCTCACAAAGCTTGCTTTCAGAAAAGCAGGAGGCGATAATGGACAGCTCCCGTGAATTTAATGACCATGATTTTGAAATCTACCTTTTCTACCCCAATCTCTATGCTTGCTTCTACTCTCCCATCTCCAACTGCTTTCATACATCTCAAATTGGATGTCCAGCAGACATCTTTAACTCAATATGTCCAAAACAGGACTCTTTATCTTTTCCCCTAAACCCTTCCTGCCTCCTACCTCCCCTATTACTATAGACCACACCATCCTCCTAATTCCTCAAGTTCCCAACCTAGGTAGGAGTAATCCTAGATTCCTCACTATTTCTCATTCCCCATATGCAAGATAGTGCCTTTTTAAAATTTTACCTTTGCAGCATCTCTCAAATATTCTGCCTTCCCTCCTCTGACACTGTCACCATTCTAGAACAAACCTTCCTTACCTCACATGCAGATCATTACAATAGCCTACTGGTGGGTCTGCCTGTCTCAAGCCTCCCATCTCCAATCCATCTTCCATCCAGTTACTAAAGAGATTTTCATAAAGTGTAGGTCTGATCAGGTCAGGCCCTTACTCAATAAGCACCAGTGACTCCCTGTTGCCTCCAGGAGCAAATGTAAAATGCTCTGTTTGGCATTCAAAGTCTTCATAACCTAGCCTCCTCCTACCTTTCCAGCCTTCTTATTATGTCTTACTCTCCAACATGTACTCTTTGATCCAATAACATTGGCTTCTTGTTTCATGAACAAAACACTCCCTCTCTCAGCTCTGGGCATTTTCTCTGTCTGTCCCCCATGCCTGGAATGCTCTCCTTCCTCAAATCCAACTACTCACTTCCCCCACTTCCTTTAAGTCCCAACTAAAATCCCACTTGCCACAGGAAGCCTCCTCTTGCCCCTTTTAATTCCATTGCCTTCCCTCTCGTATTTCCTATCTATCCTATATGTGGCTAACTTTGTATACATTTGTTTGCATGTTGTCTCTACCTTTAGGGTAGGGTAGGTCCTTTAGGGGAGGGACTGTCTTTTTCTTCTTTTTCTACTCCTAGCACTTAGCACAGTGCCTGGTACACAGTAGGCACTTAATAAGTGTTTATTGATTGATTGATAGAGTTCTGGACTTGAAGGCAGGACAGCCTGGGTTGAAATCTTGTCTCAGACACTACTGGCATGCACATCATGGTCACATTACTCTCTAAGACTCAGTTGCCTCAACTGTATAGGATAGGTAATAAAGGAAATACATGTTTATATGTGCTTATGTCCTAGCATTGGGATGATTAAATTGGATAATGTCTATAAAGTAACTTAGAAATGTGTAATTAGTAGAAATAATAGTATTCCATTGGGGAGGAGCAGAGAGGAATGCAACATATGTACCCAGACTTTATAATATAAGATATTTTGAAGAGGTAGAGCCTCATTAACAATTAAGATTATCAGGGAAGGCTTCATGGAGGAGGTAGCACCTGGGCTGAGCCATTGATTCAATTCAACAAACATTTTTTATAAGCTTACTATGTACAAAGTATTGTGCAAAGCTCAAAAACGCCCTAGGAAAGGGAGGAAGGGGAGGATGTCACCAAAAGTCTAATGGAAGAATTAATGCTGGAGTTCAACCTTAAACAAAGACAAGCCTTAAAGAAAGATCAGGATTCTGAGAGGAGGGGATGAGGAGGGAATTCCTTCCAGGAGCTGAAATGGGAACTGGTAGAAATTAGTGAAGGCTGGTACAAATAAACAGAGGTGGGAAATGAACAGCACACAAGAATAAATAGTAGGGAAAACCCAACTTCATTTTCTCCCTGTCATTGGTTTGTATCCTATATTTCTTTATAGCTTAAAGGAATAGGACTCCTAGATTTGCAGTCATGAAAGCAGACCTCAAACCTGAGTGTCTCCTTGATTCATTTTGTGATGTTGAATAAGTTAACAAATTCCATTCAATAAACATTTGTGTTGTCCTCTCTCTGACCTAGTAGTGTGATCTTGAGCAAATTTGCTATTCTCCCAGGCCCTGGTGTCCTCATCTACAAATGAGGGGGTTAGAATAGTTATTCTCTAAATTGAATTCCAGTTTACTGAGATTTCTTGTTAATATTGAGTCGTTTTAGACGTGTCTGACTCTTCATGACCCCATTTGAGGTTTTCTTGGCAAAGATACCAGAGTGGTTTGCCATTTCCTTCTCCAGCTCATTTTGCAGATGAGGCAAGCAGGATTAAGTGACTTGCCCAGGGTCACACAGCTGGTAAATGCTTGAGGCCAGATTTGAACTCACACTTACTGAGATACAGAAAGATAATAAGACATAGGTCCTATCCTCAGAGACTTGCAGTGTTACAGAGGAGACGAGACAAAGACAAGAGCATCTACCACACAGGGTTATGAGGATCAAATGTGCTAGCATCTATATAGTACTTTGCAAATTTTAGAACACTATATAAATGCTGGCTCTAATGTATAACACAATAAACCCCGAGTATTAGATATGCCTATAGGATTAATATGATGATATTCTCTGAGTAGAAATGTAAGCTTCTTGAGGACAGGGATTATGTTTTGCCTATCTCTAGCATTTATCAGAGTGTTTGGTTCATGGTAGGAGCTTAATAAATGCTTGTTAAATTGGATTAATTAGCATAATTTGCAATATGATGATGGCAAAGAAGATATCCCCCAAAAGCTACTGAGTAAATTTATTAAACCTCTCCCTGACTCAGTCTCTCAATCCTGAAATTAGGGACAACAATTATATAAGGATGCTGTATGGATTCTTAGGAAGAAGTCTAATGTAGAAAGTCAAGATGACAAAACTAGAGAGATTTAGCTGGGTCAAGAGAAACATTAGATGGCCTAGGATAGCTATATTCATGTGTTTGAAAGGCCAACACTTAAAAGAAAAATTAAGTTTGTCTTATGATTAGATTTGTCTAAAAGTGAAACTAGTTTCTTTGGTAAATAGTGAGTTAATCAGAATTAGAAGTCTTGAGGGAAAGATTCTCTACTCACTTCTTAAGAACATGGTAGAAGGGATTTCTGTTCAAGGAGGGGGTGGCTTAGATGACCTCTGAGGTCCATCAAGCTTTAGGTTTCCATCGTATACAATCAGTATAGTTCATATAGATGCTTCATAAATTAATGGGATAGAACTTTACTATGTTGCTCAAATTGTGATTTTAACCATCTGGTCCTCCTAACAGCGGATCAAATTATGTTGCCCAATATATTAATGGCAAAAAGAGAAGAGTACCATGGATCACCCTGCCTAGAAAGACAGTATTAATAGAGTTGCCTAAAATTATTTACAAAGGGATTGTCTCTTTTACTCTTGTGAAATAATTTCTACCAGGAAATATGCATATATCGATGCATAAATGAGAAAGAAGAGAAGACCATTAAATCAAGAATATTAGATTAAATGCACTTTGTTATGAAAAAAAAAGCACTGTCACTTACTTAAAAGTCACACATGATGTTGGAGATTTTAAAAAATTTGGCACATGTGACAAACTCCAATGTGACTGGAAAATTAGACATTTTAATGCAAGGTATTTCTGACTGCCATGTATAAACAAGTAAGAGACTGGGAAAATTAGACATAATATTTGTGACAGGTGGAAAAAGTCATTTCCGTTAAGTCTGTAGGAACTTGGAGCACAGACTTGCTGGGTTAGCAGACTCATTTTTTTTCATAGAATTAAACTGAACCAAAGTATACTTTCCACTTGTCAAGTTGAAGAGCAGCATTATTTGGAAAGACTTCCAAAGAGAGAAGTAACAGGAAATTTAAAATCCCTCTTGCTGTCTGGGCCAATACCTGTAATACAGATGTGTCATATAATGTCAGTCAATAAACATTAATATGTGTCTAATGTGCTCCAGGCACTGTGCTAAGTGCTGGGCCATACAAAGAAAGTTTAAAGACAGTCCCTGTCTGTGAAGAGATCACAGTCTAATGGGGGAGGCAACATGTAAACTAATATGTACAAACAACTTATATTCAGGATAAATGGGAAATAATCAACAGAGGGAATGTACTAGAATTTAGAGGGATTGAGAAAAGCTTCTTGTAGAAGGCAAGATTTTAACTGATATTTGAAAGACAGGGAAGAGGAAGACAAAGAGCATCCTCTGGGTGTAGGAGAGTCAGTGAAAATACCAAGAGAATGTAGACAGTCCTGGCATCCCACTTCTTCTGTATTCTCACTCTAACAAACTTTTCAACAATTCAGTTCACAAAATATTCACCGAACACTGATAGTGAGCCTTTATCCTTCCCTCTACTAAAGTCGTCCTCCATGGCCTCATCGTGAAGTGGAGGTAAAGCTGAGTTCTCAAATGTTACTCCCGCAGTATCCAAATCTCTTTTAGCTCCTTACCTGAGCACCATCCCAGCAAAGTGCAGAGAGGTCCCTCATTGTAAACAAAGGGTTACTGTTCATTGGGGATGTTAAAGGGGGCATTTTTGTTCAAGTTTGAATTGTGCTGAGAGACCTCTGAGGTCCGTACCATTGCTGAGATTCTGTGTATTTATGAGGCCATCAGATGATCCAATTCCATCCATCCAAAAGAGCACTTATTAAGTACCTATCATACTTGGTGGTTAATTGTTTTGACCATGGAGATATCGACACCACCCGTCTTGATGGAAGCACAAAATGTTAAAACTGGAAAGAATGTAGAGATCTTCTAGTGACAGGGTTTTCCACATGAGGTACACAAGTAGATTTCAAGGGATCTGTGGATTTGGATGGGGGGAAATGGCACTTTTATTTTCACTAACATCGATCTAGAATTCATCATTACCTTTATTTATGACAGTAGACAATGACATCTTATTCTGAGAAGGGATCTATCCATTTCAATTGACTACAAAGGAGCCCAGAACCCCCCAAAGGATTAGAACCCTGACTTCAAGGCAATTCTCAGTCTGCAGATAAGGGTATTGAAGCCCAAGCTATTGACCAAGGGAAATAATAGTTATTTAGTGGCGGTCTTGCACCCTATCTTGCAATATTGTTGTGAGGATCGAATGACATATTGGTAAAGAGCTTAGCACAGTGCCTGGCACATAGTTGGAGCTGTATAAATGCTTATTCTCTTCCCTCCTCCATCCAACTGGACTGGAATGAACTCCCCTCTTCCTCTGCCCCCTTCTGCATTCAACTGAACAATTGCCTCCTTCATGAAGCATTTCCTTATCCAAGTGATCTTCCCTTCTTCCAGTTTCTCCCAAAACATTGTCTGCACCTCACCTTCACCATGAACCCAGCCTACCATTTATTATAGTTATCTGGACATCTATTGGTTTATATCATCTCTGTATACTCAACATCTAACACAAGACTGTACACAGTAGGCACTTAAAATTTCTTGAATTCAATGAAAGTTTCAATGGAAATTGGGATATGGGACTCTCATAGAATTTTATAGCTTGAGGAATCTTGGAAATCAACCCATCCAGTCTCTTCATTTTATTAATAAGGGAACTGAGATTTAGAGAAGGAAACTGGTTTGCCTGAGATCACAGTAAGTAGTAAGTGGAAGACCATGACTGTGTCTCATGTATTCATGGAACACAATATTAATGATTGCCAATAGTATAAATTATCACCAAGACATAGCACTGATCCATAAAATCTCAAGAGCAAAGGTTTTAATAAATGTCAATGTACCACATATTCATAATCTCTAAGCTACATGAAACAAAAAAGGTTTAAAGATACAGAGACCTGCCAGAGATCGAAATGATATGAGAATAAGACAAAGTGTATATCATCTCTATTGTTCTATTTGCAACTGAAGTTGTGCTGAGAAGACCGAGCCTACAGAGGATGGGCTTATATCCTAACACTTTTATTCAGCTATAAAAGGCTGTTATTTTATCCACTTGTGAAGCAGTTTGTAGAACATTAAGAATGAAAGAATGACAGAAAGTCAAATCAGTAAACATTTATTGATGGCAGAATAATTTTTCTCAGGACCATTTCTAGCTGAACCATCAAAAAAGATGAGAAGAATAAAATAATAATAACCACAATGATTGTTTTATTTGTTTCGATTGAGGCTTTTCAAAATACTTTGCATACATTGTCTCATTTGATCCTGGCAACATTCCAATGAGGTAAGAACTACAGGTATTTAATACCTGCATTTTACAGATGAAGAAATTGGAGCAAATAAGAGCAGTTAAGTGACTTGCCCAGGCTCACTCAGGTAGTGTCTGGGCTAGATTTAAGCCCAGTTCTTACTTACTCTATCTACTCTCAATGCTTCCACTCCCTAACTCCCATGAAAAAAAGAATATGGAGACCCCAGACCCTTTTTGTATCACCCAAGTCCCCTACAACTTTTTATTCAAACAAACAGGGGAACTGGTGCAGAAAACCAAGAACTTTTATTAAGTGAATATAGGGAAGCAAATATGTTTAAGCCCTAAGGCTGATACTCCAAGATTAAAGTTTTACCAATTACCATTGTCCCATTAAAGTATTGCCAAGATGTGAGAGTTACAAATTATTGTAAAACTCTTTCTTCTATGAATCAGGAGAGCAAAACATTTTAAATATGGGAACATTAAAGAGAACAATAATAATGCCTTGGACTTAGGAAGTCAATTTATCTGAGTCACTTGGAATGGAATGGAAAAGTATTTTTAGTAGCCTATTAAATGTCAGGTGCTAGATATGTGAGATAGTGCCTGCCTTTAAGGAACTTATGTTCTAATAGAGAAATGGGGAAGACATCACATAAAGAGGGACGTGATCAGAGAAGGGAATTTCTGTTTAGAAAAGGGAGATGTGGCAGGAGTAGTGAATGGAGCTATTGGGCAGCCCATTCTATGACTTTCATTAGTCTGTTCCTTTCTATTAAACTTATTCTTAGAAAAATATATCTTTAATGCCTTCTATGTATCCGCTCCATGCTGGATTTTGTGGGGGGACTGAGAAGAAAACATGGCCTCTACCTTCAAGGAGCTGGAGTGACAAGATTAACCCAAAGGAAACCATAATGAATAGTAAGAGACAAGTTATAATTAAGTACTAACTTGTGTGGTTCAAATGAAAAGCAGAATTGGATTTCAAAGACAGAGAGATCTGCTAGCATCAGAGAAGTAATTGAGAAAGGCTTCATGATAGTGATGGGGCTTGAATTTGGCGTAGGGTGGGGAGAATTTAATTTAATTCAATAAATTTATTTTAACTCAATAATTATTAAGGGACTACTATGTGCTAACTGATGTGCAAGTCACTAGGGAGTAAAGGACAAAAACAGAACAGTCCTTGCCATTCAGGAGTTTGCATTCCGATGTTGTACACACCCACCATATACACTGATATAGCAACATGTAAATGTAAGGTCATGCCAAGTCATTTTTAAGAGGGAAAGAGCCAGGGTGGGGTTGGGGGTGGGGATGGGGATCAGGAATGGTTCTTTGAAGTAGGTGGTGATTGAACTGGACTTTGAAGGAAGCTAAGGATTCTAGTGTGGAGGGAGTGGTATTCTAGGAATGGAGGGCCACCTGTTCAAAGACGTCATGGAAGCCAGAGATGGAATGTTGCATATGACCAATAGCTAACAGGCTAGTTTGGCTGCAAAAGAATGCCTAGGAGGGATTAGACTTAAAGGGAGATGGAAGTCAGATTGTGAAGGTCTTTAAATATCAGATTGAGGATTTTGTGTTTTGTCCTAGAGGCAATGGCCCTCTTATGTAAATCAATGAAATGCTTTGCTCAATTCCTTAGCCACAAATGTTTCCTTTACCTCTGAAGGTCATCTCAAAACTGTAATTCTTGTGCACAGACACCATGTTCCACTGATTTTTCTTTCTCAAACTCTCTCCCTTTCGTCTCTTTCTTTACAGTCCTATGGTCCTTATTCTACTTATTCTACAGTCCTATGGTCCTTATTCTACTAAAGGTCCTTATCACTCCATGCTTGGACTACAAGAAAGCTTTCCTCCACTTTGGTATCCTCCAACCTCAATCCACCTTCTGAATCCTTTTCTAGATTAATCTTTGGGATTGCGGGGGGAAAGAAGGGGGCTTGAGGATACCTAAGGATCAGTGAACCTACCCAAATTGGCAAGAGGAATATATAAATAACCAAGCCGTGAGTGGCCACTGCATGTCCAGCCTGGGACAGATAGGGAGACCCAGTTTTCAAAGAAAAAAAATTTTTTTTGAAAACATAATCTCTGCCCTCAAGGAAGGTCCATCACAATGTAGACTGTCAGATATGGCAGGACAGTAGCTGAGTGTAAAGTTCAAGACAGGTTTTAAATAACTTAATAAAGATAGAAAGTTCTCTATCAACCAGGCTGTTCTATACACTGTCTCTTGCAACAAGCAAGCCCTGCCTATTCCTGCTTCTGGGCCTTGGTTGGTTCTATCCCCATATTTGAATATCTTCCCTTCCCAGCCATCTTCACAGCTGAGCTCCATTTAAACCCAGTACAATCAGAATTGTCCACAAGAGGAACGGGATGCCACTGGAGGACTTCTGGTAGAAACTGACTGAACACTTATCAGGTGTGGCATAGGGAGGGTTCTTGTGCAGATGTCAATTGGACTTGAAGGTCACTAAGGTCACTCCCAACTGAGATTCTAGCATACCTGAATGGCCCCAGAAGGAGGCATTGATCACCTTGATCACCTCAGTCCAAAATCATCTCTCTTGCCTCTACAATAGTACAATATTTAGTGCTACATTCCACTTGTTTTTAGGGTTTATAGGATCATAAAATTAATTCAATTTTGAGATTTCATCATAAATTGATAACTAATTCAACAATAACACATTAGGTACATGCTTTTTAATAGAATAATATGTGGACTGCTGGTAATGCAGTGATTAGAACACTGGGTCTAGAATCAGAAAGACCTGAGAATGAATTAATCCTCAGGCATTTATTAACTGTGTGACCCTGGGCAAGTCACTTAACCTCTGTTTACCTCAATTTCCTCAATTGTAAAGTGGGGATGATAATCATAGCACCTGCTTCGCAAAGATATTGTAAGAGTCAAATGAGATAATATTTGTTAAAAGTACTTGGCACCATTCTTGGCACATAGTAGACGATACATAAATGTATATTATTCCCTTCCTTCCTGGGATGGAAATACGAATCTTTGGTAGAAGCCCCTGCTCTTGTGGAGCTAGTTGTCTTATAGAAACTGTTACTTACATTTATACACGTTCCTAAGGGTTACAAATGGCTAAACTCGTGGTCTTATGAGGTACTTAGTATGAATGTGAACATTTCTATGGGACAGATGACAAAACTGAGCCTCAGGGAGATGAAATAGCTGATCCACAGTCATAGGGATAAGTGTCAGAGCCAGGGTGTACTGAGCCCAGTCCATGACTTTTTTCCCTGTTCCAATTCTGCAGCTGAACAGCTCTTACGAAGGCTTACTCTGTACCACTTAGGGAGGTAGTAGACTCCCCCTCAAGGAAATTCTTCGGGTAAAGTTGCCTGTTCCCTTGCTGGGTCTGCTGTAATAGGGATTCTTTTTGGTGCTCTAGAAGGCTGCTCAGATTCCTTCCAGCTCTGAAAATCTGGGATTAGGATATTCAAGGAACTTTCCTTTGGCCTCTATCCTAGTGATGATTCCAAAGAAGAATAAGGCATGATCCCTGTTCTCATGGAGCCTACAAGGGGGTCGGGGGGGGGGGGGGGGATTGGAGTATGGACACAAAGCCAGCACAGGACAAGTGCTAGCGAAAAGGTTCATATACAATCAATCAATAAGCATTTAGTAAGCACTTACTGTCTGCCAGGCACTGTGCTAAGCATTGGGGATTAAAAAAGAGGCAAAAGACAGTCCCTGTCCTTAAAGAGCTTGCAATGGAAACACTAAGAGAGGACTAAGGCAGCATGAATGAATCAGATAAGGCTTCGCTGAGGAGGGGACATGAAGCTAAGCCTTTATTTAAGTACATCAATATTTTAATCATAGATTCATCAAATCTCTTAGTTATAAAGGATCTTAGAGTTCACTTACACCACCCCCTCCCTGAAGCATAAATCAATCCCATCTGTGTGTTGAGCTATTAACCTGTATAAAGTGTTTTTCTTGATGCTGGAGGAGACAAGAATGAATGGCATGATCCCTGCCTTCCAGAATATCATCTAGTTGAAAAGTACAACTTTTTAGCAGGAAAGGGGTTGCCATTGGCTACCTATGAAAGCAACAGTATCTCAGCTTTCCCAGAACAGTTCAAGTGTTTGAAATGACCGCATGGCTTTTGCTTCTGTTTTTTACTTTTACCGTCTTCTACCTAGGATATCTTCAAGTATATGAACAGGAAGCCCATGGTGGCTGCCCGTGTGGTTAACTGAGGAGGCTTTTATCTCTGAGGTCCCAGAAGCCCTAGAGAGACAAAGTATGGTCAGCAAATGTGGTTCCATCCGATTCTATTTTTAAGGCCCAGAAACTAGAGGAAGCACAAATGCCATATGATAGCTAGGTCAGCTTTAGATGGTTGATGCTTCAGGGGCTGAAGGACTGATGGCATTCCTCCAACAGATAGTGAAAGGTCTGATGTCATATGTGAAGTACAACCAATCAGACTGGACCTAGAGAACTCTGCTGATTGTTAGAAGGAAAGTACTTTGCAAACTTCAGAGCCTTGTAAAAATGGAAGCCATTGCTGCCTTGATCAACACGAATCATTTAAACACTTACTATGTGCTAGGAACTGTGAAGTGTAAAACTCTATAGATGTGGCAGTTACCATTCAATCAACATGTATTTTAAATGACAGAATTGCAAAGAATTCCCTCGTTCACAAGCTTAAAAGAGATCAGGATGGGGGCGGCTAGGTGGCACAATGAATAGAGCACGGGCCCTGGAGTAAGGAGGACCTGAGTTCAAATTCAGCCTCAGACACTTAATGCAAAACTAGCCCTGTGATCCTGGGCAAGTCACTTAACCCCGATTACCCTACTTTCCCCCCTCTAAAAAGAAAAAAAAAAGCAGATCAAGAGGACAGGAGGGAAGACAGGGGAACAGACTTCTGGGGGAAAATACACTGGATTGAGTCAAGAGACTAGGATTCAAGTCCTGACACTGCCATTTAATATTCATGGGCACTTGAGTGAGATTCTAACTCTCTGGTCACAGTTACCTCATCTGTAAAATGGGCTAACAATAACAGTTCACATGCATATAGCGTCTTAAGATTTGTAAAGTGCTGTATTTTACAAATGGAACGGTGGATAGGTCACTGGATTTGGAGTCCTAAGACTTAAGATCTAACTCCTAAGACCCAGACTCAAATTCTGCCTTATCTGTTTACTAGCTAGTCACTTAACCATTCTGTGGCTTAGTTTCCTCATTTGTAAAATAGGGGAATTGGGACTCAATGACTTCTAAAGGCCCCTTCCAGCTATAAATCTATGAACCTATGAGGTACATGGTATAAATATTATTATCCCCATTTTAAAGATAAGGCTATTGAGGTCTCAGAGAAGTAAAATGACTTTGCCCAAATTCACCCACCTAGTAAATGTGATATCTGGAGTATGAACCCAGATCAAAACCCAGGGTTTGTTCCAGTATTTTACAAAATTTTTCTCATATGATGCTCTATTTTTTTTTCAAAGTAACTGTGAAAGTGGAAAGTTCTTTAGTGGCTTAGTGAAATCAGGCAAGCCAATGCCTTTAACCACTTCCTCATCAGGAACCCTGGCTTTACACAGTGTAGTTAGAAAAATAAAAATCCAGGGGACCTGTCCTAGAGCCCTTCTCAGATGGTTGGTTGAGCTCTTTCTTAGAAGGAGGTTAGTTTGCCCTATATTGCGATTAGTTCAGAAGTTGTAAGGTTGGAGCTGGTGTCTGGATTTGGAATTTCCCTTGACCTTGAATTTCCTGGTTATGTTTCTTTTTAAAAGGACAAAAAAAGCCACAAAATACAAATCCCTTCATTCTCCAAAGCCATGTCATGCTTACAAAAAAAATGGAACATAGCGCGTGCTCGCAGTAAGTGAGAGGAGGGTAGAGTGCCTTGGCAGAAGAATTCATGGCCTGGGGGTCGGGAGCTCTAGCTAGCTCTTTGACTGTGGGAGGGGAGGCGTTTTTCTCTCTCTGGATCATGAGGAGGTTAGCTTAGAGGATGGTGAATAGCATTAACATTCTTTGTTCTAAACATACATGTCATAAAGCCAGAAGGCATTTTAGTAAGTGCCTATGCTAAGCACTTGGGGTACAAAGAAAGGTACAAACAGGCTTGGCCTTCCAGGAGTTTACATTCCAGTGAAGGAGATATATGTAAAGAAACAGATACATACAAGATGTGTACAAAGAAAGTGAAGGACATTTCAGAGGGAAAGCCTGGGGGAAAGATCTCTTGCAAAATATTGCATTGAGTTGGGTCCTGAAGGAAGTCAAGGATTCTAAGAGGTAGAGATGAGGCAGGAGATCATTCCAGACATGGAGGTGACCAATGCAAAAGCTCCAAAACAGGAGACAGAGCATTCTGTGTGAGGAATGAGGAGACCAGCACAGCCAGATGATAAAATGATGGGTAATAAAGGGACTTGCTCCGACATCCTACGCTCTAAGAGTTCCAACTTTTGTCAAGGAAGATCAGACACGGCAAATGCTTTCTGGTGCTCCCAGTCATGGCATGCTGTGCATCAGGCACCTCTAGAGTCTTTAAATTAGACCCTAAAGCTGCCATGTTCCATGTCCCACATGGATGGGGAATTGCTGTCTAGGTTGTCCATTAGCATGGACCCTTTATCACAATGGAATGTGATTTTGCAATCCTCCCACTTTCTTTTGCGTGGGACTAAAGACATAAAACATTTTATAGCTGGTCATGCTGGCAGTTCTGAAAACCAAGCAGGAATCTTTGGAATTTCTATCTAAACCAGAAATTCTTAACGTGGGAGTCCATGACTTTGGGTAAATATAATAATATTATTCTGATCAGGGGTCCATGCACTTCATCAGGCTACCAAAGGGCTCTGTGATATTCAAAAAGCCTTAAGGGCCCTTGGTCTAGAAAAATTGAAATGGATTTGTCTCATAGCTAGAAATATTTCCATTATGGGGGAGGAGAGAGGAGACAAGGGGAATCACTACAAAACCATTGCTATATATTACGGAGGGGGCTTCCAAAGGAAAGTGGCTCTACTTCATCTGGGCCTGTTTTCTCATCTGCAAAATGTGTTGATTAAACAAGATGGATTTTAAGGTCCTTTCCAGTTCTAAATGCTATGATGTGATTCTAGCCATGTGGCCTTGGGCAAATCATTTTTTCCTTTCTAGGACTCTTTTCTCATGTTTAAAATATAGAGTTGGGGCTAGATCTTTTCTACCTTTAACATTCTATGAGTCTTTTCATTGATTCTTCCCAGCTAGGAAGGTGAAATCTTCAATCTCTCATTTTCCCAAGAGATTTGTCCAGAGTAAGGACAGCTATAAAGGGCAGAGGAGGGTGCCAAGATCTCTGTCCTCCTAGTCTACTGCATCTCCAGCTATAATATGTTGTCTCAGGTCTCTTGTGGGAAGTCCAGTGTCTAAGACTAGCAGTGGCAGCTGAGGAATTGCATCCGGAGCAATGACTTAATGAAAAGCACTAAAGGTGTAGTCACAGGGACCTGGATGAAATTCCAGCTCTTTCACATGCTCTCTGTGTGACCCTGGGTAAGTTTCTCCCTTCCACTTCTATCTCTCTGGCCTCAGTATTCACACCTGTAAAATAAAGGGACAGAATTGGAAGAGAAGACTTCCAAGATTCCTTCCAGCTCCAAATCTATGATCCTGTATCAGCGTCTGGGTCTGTGAGTCTTTTCCCATGCCCTTTGCTGTTGTTATTTAGTGTGCAAACTCTCCATGACCCCATTTGGTGTTTTCTTGGCAAAGATACTGGAGTGGTTTGCTGTTTCCTTCTCCAGCTCATTTTACAGATGAGGAAACTGAGGCAAACAGGGTTAGGTGACTTGCCCAGGGTCACACAGATAGTCAGTATCTGAGGCCAGATTTTAACTCGGTTCCTCCTGACTCTAAGGCCAACACTCTATCCACTGTACCATCACAATACACAAACTCCCTTGGTTTCTAGTATAGTGAATTTTTTTTTAAGAATGGTATCACAGAGGCTAATTGTAATATATTATATCCTTAGAATGAATAATCTTAAAAGGACCCGAATTCAATTTAAATGGTATGACATCTTGCAGGCACACCTCCTGTTCTCTAGCATCTGTGCTCCTAACAAATTGGGTGTAAATCCAATCCTATTTTAAATGCATCAAGAATTTTCATTAATTAAAGCCCAATATACCCAGATTGATTGATTTATTCTTTCTAATCACATTCCTTCTCAGCTAAGAAATCTGCATTGTTCTTTATTGCTTATAAAGTAAAATCCAGACTCCCTAGCCTGGTATTCAAGGCCCTATATGACTCTATTCCAATCTGATCTCGCAATACCCCTCACTACCTATATGAACCCTTTGCTCCAGCCATAGTAACATACTGTTTTTTAAATACAACACACACGCGCCTTTCATCTACCTTTGTAGACCCCATTTCTCCTATTAGATGTGCACTCATTTAGATGCTTAATTCTATGTCTTTCACTGACAACTCCAGCCCCAAATGACCTCGCCTGAACTTATAAGGCATGCCATCTATAGCACTCAGTTGACAGTTAGCATACCAACCTAATTTGGGGTACACTGACTTGTTACCCAGACTTATTGACTCTATCACCACAACATCTCTAAAACTGTCGCCTTCTTTCTCCTCCCACAATCTCTACCTTGGTTCAGACCATCATCACCTTTATCTGAACTATTTCATTAGGCTCCTGATTGCACTTCCTGCCTTTTGTCTGTCACACTTCCAATCCATAATCCATCCTCCATACATCTGCCAAATTACTCTTGCCACAGCACACATCTGACCAGTAATGTTCTGTTGCCTCCAGGATAAAATACAAAATACAAATATATATTTTATATAAAATATAAAATAAGATCATAGATCTAGGACTGGAAGGGACTTCAAAGGCCATCTAATACATCCCTCTCATTTTACAGATGAGGAAGCTGAGGTCACAGAAGTCAGCTTCCCATTTAAATGTCTCCACAATATGATTCCCATCTAGCTTTCCAGCCTTATTTCTTATTGGTATCCTTCACACACTCTTCATTCCAATGAAATAAGATTGCTATCTCTTCCCCATACATATATCATCTTCTCTCTCCTCCCTTTGCAGAAATGGGCTGCCCTATCTGAAATGAACTCCTTCTTTACTTCTGGCTGGTTGAGTCCCAGGCGTCCTTCAAAGGCGGTCTTGAATGCCACCTCTGACACAGGGCCCTTCATAATCCCCTTCCCACCCACTCCCTCACAATTATTAGCATTCTTTCCTCAAAATGTGTATCGCTCTTTAAACACATTGCAATATGTTTGTGTGTGTGTGTGTGTATATATGTTTATATTCATGCTGGGTCCCTTCTTTTGTTGCTATTCAGTCATTTCAGACCCTGAAGCATGTTAACAGGAGAAATGTTGGTCAAGCCGGGTTTTTGGTGTATGATGTCTGAGGGGGCCAACTGTTCCATGTAAGATCTGTTTGTCATACTATATTGGTCTGACTACAGGTTACACTCTTAAAATGAAATCTCTTTGAAAAGGAATAAATTTATGGGCATCCATTGAAAATTAACGCTGACTGTAGATTGTGCACAAGCCAGATTTGAGAGAGACACAGCTATAGATCAACGTGAATGATTGATGACAAAGCTCTATCATTTACCCTTCCATCTATTATAGGCCCAGGAGTGGGTTTATGCTCATTAATATAACTGGCAATTGGTCTGAATTCTCTTCTAGGGTGGCTCGGCTTTCTCTCCCGCAGCAGCAATTAGCCAGAAAAGGGCTCAAGAACAGGCAGCAGCTCTTGCCCAGGAAATCAGTTGTCCAACTTCTCCTGATGATATGATGTCCTGCCTCCGCCAGAAACCTGCTGAAATCCTCAATGATGCTCAAACCAAGGTGAGCACTGAAGGAGGAAGTAGGGAAGATCTTGCAGAATTTTATAGCTAGGACCTGGGACTTCATGTGGGTCATTGTATTGGTCTGAACTCAAGCTGCGATGAGTTCTCTTTGAAAGTAAAAAAAAAAAAGTGTGGCCTAGTAGATAGAGAGCTGTCGTTGGACTCAGGAATGCTTAAATTCACGGCCTTCTTCTGACCCATAATGGCTGTGTGACACCTGGGAAAGTGTCACATCCTCTCAGTCCCAGGCAACTGTGCAAATCTGCATTGGTAGAGGAAGCTTCCTCACAGGGAGTGCCCACTACTAATAAAATCATAATTGAAAAAATAACATCAATTTTAGTCCACAGTGCAATCCTCCTTTTTTTTGCCAGTTAGGCTACTCAGACCCAGAGATTTTCAATAACTTTGGTAATATACTAAGGAAGGAAGCACATTACAATGGAAAAAAATCACTGGATTACAAATCCATGAACCTGGGGTTTTGCCCTGCTTTTTACACTTAACATCCATGTGACTTTGAACCAATCACTTCACCTAACTGCTCTCCCCTCATCTGTAATAGGAGGAAATAGGATTACATTCATCTAAAGTCCAACAACTTATGAATCTCTCTTTTTTAAAAAATGGGGCTCATATTAATGAGGTAGAAATATGATGAAAAAAATGACCCCAGACTGATAGTTGAAGACTATGTAGTCCTAGTAACTATCTGTGTGACCTTGTGTGAAGTACTACTCTTCTCTGGATCTCAGCTTCATCATCTACAAAAATGAGGCAACTGGCTGACCTTCATCCATTCCTTTTTTTTTTTTTTATGAACATTGATTAAGCAAGTAGTATTTGCAATGCCCTATGGTGGGAGCTAGGAGATAAAAAGACCAACAAGACCCAGTTCTAGCCCTCTAGGAAATGGCTTCTTCCAGGCAGGTAGGCAGTCAATATACATTTTTAAGTGCCTGCTATGTGCTAAGCACTGTGCTAAGTACTGGGAATACAAAGAAAGGCAAAGGACAGTCAGTCCCTGCTCTCAAGGAACTCATCCTCTGTGGAGGGAAATGGCATGAAAACAGCTATGTACAAAGGAGCTACATACAGGTTAAATTGGGAAATAATGAACAGGAAAGGTGCTAGAATTAAGAGGGTTTGGAAAAGGCTTCCTGTAAAAGGTGGGAAAGGCTTCCTGTAGAACAGCGGTTCTCAACCTGTGGGTCGCAACCCCTTTGGGGGTCAAACAACCCTTTCACAGGGGTTGCCTAAGACCATCGGAAAACACATGTTTCCGATAGTCTTAGGAACTGAGACAAGGCTCCTCTATCCATTTTCAGGCGGATCCGCCCACATGCAGATACACCCACATATGAGTATTAAGGATCGTGGCATTAGGAAGGTTGAGAACCACTGCTGTAGAAGGTGGGATTCTAGACGGATTCTGCTGTAAAAATCTAGATCAGTGAATGTGACAACTCCCAGGTGACTATGTGATAATAAACAGTCACATCTCTTTATTCCCCAAACCCAGCTCCTGGCAATAAGTGGCCCATTTCATTACTGGGGACCAGTGGTTGATGGCATCTATCTACAAGAGACTCCAACCAGAGCATTGCAGAGATCTCCCAGGGTGAAAGTGGATCTGCTCATTGGAAGCTCTCAACGAGATGGGCTCATCAACAGAGCAAAGGCCATTAAGGTAAGCAGATTATAGATATCAGTTCGTCAGGTACCAGGGAAGCTTTAGCACTCCTGAGAGCCACAAAATAGGATTGGATCATTCATTCATCCATTTATTCAGATTGCGCAGGGCTCTTTGCTGGGTAAGATCATGGATCCATAAGACAGAATCCTTCCCCTCAAGGAACTTGGGATCAGTTAATGATGAGAAAACCTGAATACAGATAATTACAAGAAAATTTAGAATATGAAGAAATAGAAAAGTCTATGTAAGCACATGAAGGAGAGACCACTTCTGACTTGGATGGGTCATGGGAAGAGAGAGGGAGGATACAAGGGAGAAGAACCAGGAAAGACTTCATGAAGGGAGACAGATGGTTTAAGTTGAGTCTTGAAAGACTAGTAAGACATTGGCAGGCAGAGTTAGGGATGGGTATGAAAAAGAGAGACAGCATGGTATGGTGTATAAAAACACCAGAATGAAGTCAGATGACTTGGGTTCAAATTCTTACTTAGATGCCAACTGTAACCATGGGCAATTTAATTAAATTTTCTGAACCTCTGCTTCCTCATCTGTAAAACAAAATAATACTTACACTATCTAACTTACAGGATGGTATGGAGAAAATACTTTCTAAATCTTAAAGTGGCATTGATAGAGCACTGGGACTGGAGTCAGGAAGACTGAACTGAGTTCAAATCCAGCCTCAGACATGTGACCCTGAGCAAGTCACTTCACCCTGTTTGCCTCAGTTTCCTCATCTATAAAGAGAACTGAAGAAGGAAATGGCAAACCACTCCAGTATCTTTTCCAGAAACCCCAAATGAAGTCATAAAGAGTCACACATGACTGAAACAACAACAAACCTTAAAGCATTGCACAAATATTATTTACTATTAACATTATTATTATTATCATTCTCATTATTAATGAGAGACAGACTGTCATAATAAATAGAGAGATGACCCTGGAGCAAGGAAGACCCAAGTTCAAGTCTGACCTCTGACACACACTAGCTACATGACCAAGGGAAAATCACTTGATGTGTCCAAGTCCCAGGCAACTCTTCAGCCTAAAACTATAGGTTATAGACAAGTGGCTGATCAACCTTTGGTTAGATAAAGTTCTCATACTAGTGAATTCCCCTATACCAGTAAAATCACAGGTCTGGACTAGAAGGATTATTATTTGAGACATGAGGTTATATCGTGGTATATCAGGTTGTATTTAATCAGGAAGATCTATTGTTTCAAGGAGTCCCCAGATCTGACTCATCCTAAACAAAGCACTTCAACCCCTTCATGCTCTGAGCAATGCTCTTAAGTTGTCCAACAGCGCTGATATGCATTGGTAGAGGGAGTTTCCTTACCTGGAGTTCCCTATTCCCCCCCCCCCCAGTGAAATCATACAAATAAATTACACAAATAAAAATAAAATTACATACAAATAAATTTCTGATATGTAGAGGAATATTATAGATATGGGAATATGTAGGATGTCTTTGGCCACAGTTACTAATGCAAGTTGGTTGGAGTTAAATCTGAAAAAGGCAGATTGGAGCCAGACATTGAATGACCTCAATTACCAGACTAAAATGCCCTACAGCTCATTTATTAGACAATGGGAACTACTGCATTTTGAGCAGAACAGTAAGCTGTTCAGAGTTTTTACATTAGGAATGTTTAAGCTGGAATCTCATATAGGATGAATTTGAAAAGAAACACCTTCATGAGGAAGTAAGATTTCTCTTCATGTCCCAAATCCTGGAAGTAACCTCCTTTGTCACTGCTCTGAAGTGGCATTCTTCCTGGGAAAAGGGTATTCTGACAGTCCGATTGGGAAGGCATACTACCCAGCACAGCCTTAGAGGAAAGTCATTTATGGATAGACTTGGAACCTGGAAACCTGGGTTCAGAGATCCTAGTTCTAGTGCTTCCTAGGTTAGACTTGAACTCAGATCTTCCTGACTCTAGGCCCAGCTTTCTATCCATTGTGCCACCCCAGTGACTCTAGAAGACAGTTGTAATTGTATAGGCAAACAGTGGTGAGGGCCTCTACCTAAGTGAATGGAGAGAAAGCATTACAGGTATGAGAGATTTTATAAAGGAAGAAATAGCACGGCCATGTATGTTGTTAGGTGGGAAAGCCTATATAAAAATAAACAGTCATCGCTGTTCTTATGGTCCCTGGGCCAAAAGGAAATGGGGGAAAAGTTGGGAGCCTTGCAAATGGCTCATTCTTTTATCTTCTTTAACTGGCTCTTCCTGCTCTCTCACCAGAGGCTGTTACATTAAGATGTTTACTAATGAGGGAACAGTAAAAAAAAAAAAACCACTGGGGGAGATGATGAGCACTCCCTCTCCAATTGACTGATCACCCATACCTAAGGCCCCTTTGGTGAAAGAGTGGGGATTGTAGAGAAAAGCCCAAGGAGAAACATGTCTAAGATCTGCTTAACCGGGAGCTGCTTCTGGCTTCACATGATTCAGCAAGCAGGATGAGACAAAAATGGTCAGTTCAGCCAATCTGCCAGGCCTCAGAACCATAACTAGGAATTTTTGCACCTAACTCAGGAACCGCAAACACACCCAGGGGAATAACCAGCATAAAAGGCATCCTAGGTTGAGGTGAGGGAGTGGAGAGCTGTGGTGGAGACAGAGAAGTGAGCCCAGGACACCCTGAGGCTATGAAGCTCTTGCTGGAGAGGCCTCCCTCTGGAACATGAGGGCACCAGTAGTTCCAGAGAAGTGGCTTCTGATTTCATGATTCAGATAAGCTTTGAAAGGGGACTACTCATGACCTCCAGGCATACTTTGGAACCCAAATCTCCCACTCCCCTCCAATCACACACACACACACACACACACACACACACACACACACACACACACACACACACACACACACACACACACTGGACTCCACAGGAAAGGTAAGGCACCTTGGGAAGGCAGGGCTTCTAGAAAAAGAAAAACTTGTATCTGGAGAAGGCAGAGGAATTCCCAGGAAGCACAGCCCTTCAGTGGGCCCCAAGGGGCTATCTCCCTCATGGCCTTGGCCTTGAATCAATCAATTAATTATTCAATCAATAATCATTTATTAAGCACCTACCAAGTTCCAGATATTGAGCTAAGTATGGAGGATTCAAGCAAGAGGAATGAAACAACTGTTACCCAAAATTGGTGGACTTTCTAATATGCTCCAGGGTTCATTGCCCTGCTCCTGGGAACAAAGTGTTGAGAATAGTTAACTACTAGGTCTTATAGAAATAATGCCCCCTCTCCAAGAGAGCCTGGTCCTTGAAAATACACTTCTCCTCCTGCCACCATAAGGACACACCATATTTTCAGTCCCAAAACCCACGACTTAAGGCCACAGAAGAGTTTGAGGGGCCAGGGAGAGAAGAGTTTAAGGGGAAAGAAAAGGGCCCTCCCCACAAAGGAACAGACCTCCAGCAGGGATGGAGGCACTTCCTCCTGACTTTCTCACTAGTTTGAAGTGACCTCTTCCCCCCTACCCCTCAAATTGAACTCTTACTATTGGAGGATGTGTCCTTCCCAGTCTGCTGCCTCTTCTCCCCAGTGGCAAGAAGTGCTGTGAATGGTCCCTGAATGGCCACCATACTCAATGGCCCCATTCACCCGCCCAGGGTCAGGTCTGCCCTGCCAACCCCAAGCCAGGCCAGAATCTGAGTCCTGCCAGCCATAGTCTCTGCCCCACCAGTAAACAATTAAGCTGCTCTCCCACTTTGGGCTCCACTCTCACTATACTATTATTTTTTCTTCCTTCCAAAACTCTACTCCCTCCCACCATCAGGCTCTGTCCCTGCTTTATTCCTTAGTTCATTAGCTGCCAATGGCCCATCCTCTGGCAAATTTCATCCTTGAGTGGTTCTCTGCTTTGGAGGAAAAAAAAAAAAGGCCTGGCCAGACCTCCCTTGCTGTGACTTCATGTTTATGTCTCAAGGGATGATCATTCTGCCATACTCTGTTCTAGACACTGTCCTAAGCTTTTAAGTAGTGCCTACTGTGTGCCGGGCACTGGGCTGAGCACTTTACTTTTATTATTTCATTTGATCCTCACAACAAGGTCAAGTGACCTGCCCAAGGTCACACAGCTAGTATCTGAGACCATATTTGAACTCAGTTCTAATTCCAATCCCAGTTTTCCATCCACTGAACCACCCAGCTGTCAACCAAACCACATCTAGCATATTGTTTCACTCTGGGTACCACATTTTAGGCAGGACATTGATAAAAACTAGATGGCATCAAGAGGAGAGTAACCAAGACAGTGAAGGGTCTCCTATTCACGTATGTGACTCATTTGAAGGAACTAATATATTCAGCCTAGGAGAAGGTTCAGAGCGAAATGTCTGGTAGATGTCTTTAAGTATTTGCAGAGTTCCCACAAGGAAGAGGAACTAAGCTTGTTTTGCTTGGACCCAGGAGACAGAATAAAAATTGCAAAGAGACAAATTTAGACTGTGTAACAAAAGCCTTCTGAACTTAGAGCTCTTCCAAAGCAGAACAGACTAAAGTGGAATGTAGCAGATTCCTCTTCCCTGGAAGGCTTCAAGCATAGGCTGGGTCATCACTTGTTGGGCACACTGGAGAATGGATTTCATCCAGGTTGGGTTGGACTGCATGTCTACTGAGGTCCTTCTAACTCTGAGATGCTGTTATTCTGTAATTCTGATTCTTATGTTATGTCTATGCTCTATGGTCTCTGGTCTTGGTAGAGAGTTCTGGGGATCTTTCTTCCTCCCTCTCCTTTTTCAGCATAAACTTTTCTTGAACAGATGTGTAGTTATCAAGTCATCAACAAGCATTTATTAAGCATTTCCTATGTGTCAGGCATTGTCCTAAGTGCTGAGAATACAAATTTAGAAGCAAAAAGAAAGACAACCCTGCCCTCAAGGATCTTACATTCTGATAGCAGAAGACAAAGTACTCAAGGCAAATAAATTTTTGCTGATCCTCATTAGATGATCTGTCACACAGATTTCAGTCACCCAGAAATCCAAATTCTGCTCTTAGATACTATCTTCTTGAGCAACTGTTTGCTTCCCATATATGCCTTAAAAGTTGAAATGGAAAAAAGCCATAAAAACAACCAAGTATGGTGGTACATGCCTGTAATCCCTATTACCAAGGAGGCTGAGGATGGTGGATTGCTTGAGTTTGGGAGTTCTGAGTTACAGTATGACTAGAGCCAATCAGACATTCACATCAATATGGCACATAACCAGTGTGATGAGCCTCTTGGATCAAGGGACTGACAGACACCCTCAAGAGGGTGAACCAGCCCAAATCAGAACAAGTCAAAGCTTCCTTACCCATCAGCAATGAGATCAGGCCCATGAGTGGTTGCTACACTTCCAACCTCAGTGAGATAGAGAAACCCAGTCTTTATTTAAAAAGAAAAAAAGCCATAAAAACACCACCTGTGCTTCTGAGTCTCTGGTTCATTTTTCTAATTCCCAGAGTTATTCTCTAGCTTTCTTCTGGTAGTATCATTTGTTTCTCCCACAGGAATCAACAGGACTGAGTAGTCAACAATGGATTTGGCTAGGGTCAAGATTCATGAGATATGCGACAACCACATACCTTTCTATTGTTCTTGTCAGATGGATGGACTTATCCCTCCTCCCTCTGCTCAGTACTCTCCCAATAACACCAAAGTTCTCTCAAATCCACAATCCTCTATTTCTCACTTAAAACCCTCTTACACCCTGCTTCCAGCCTTCCATTACGGGTTTATTGCTATGACTCTTCTACATACTGTCTATGGTCCAGTCAAACTGACCTTCTTGATGTAACTCACACACATCATTCTCCTATCTCTGTGCCTTTGTACGGGCTGTTCCTCTATGCTGGAAGGTACTCCATCCTCATCTCACCTCTTTAAAGCCCTTGCTTCCTTCAAAGTTCACCTTAAACACCATTTCTTACACATGATCTTTACTGAGCCACCCCAGTTCCCTACCCTCCTTGTATTTGCTCTGAATACACACACACACACACACACACACACACACACATATATACATATACATGCATACATATATATGTACACACACATGCACATATGCATGCACACATATATAGGATATCTTTGAGGGGAAGGATTATTTAATTTTTGCCTTCTTATGCCCAGCCCACACAGAACCTGATACACAAGTAGGATGCTTGTTGTCATTACAGTTTTGTCCAACTCTTTGTGACCCCATTTGGGGTGCCATTTTCTTCTCCAGCTCATTTTTACAGATGAGAAAAATGAGGCAAACAGGGTCACTTGACTTGTCCAGGGTCATATAGCTAGCAAGCTTCTGAGGTTAGATTTGAACTCAGGTCTTCCTGACCCCAGGCCCAGCACTCTATCCACTGTACAATCTAGCTGCAAGTATGATGCTTAATAATACTTATGAACCGATTAATGGTGCCTTCTCTGGGACTACCCTCTCAATTCTTACAATTACTTTGAGACATACAAGATATGATTCTTCAGAGTTGATCAATAACCTTTGTTCAAGGTATTTTGTGAGTATGCAGTTCTAAAACTATAGCTCAAGAGCTCCCCATTGGCATATTTCACTTTGCTAGTCAACCAGTAGACATACCAAGGTGGCATTTACTGAGATTGCTTAATAATAATAATAATATTAATAATAATAATTAGTATTTATATAACACTTACTATGTGCCAAGAACTGTGCTAAGTATTTACTATTATTATGTCATTTGATCTGCACAACTACCCTGGGAGGAAGGGATGTTATTATCCACATTTCACTGTTGAAGAAGGCAAACAGAGGTTAAGTGATTTATACAGGGTCACACAGATAGGAAACATCTGAGGCTAGATTTGAACAGTAGCTACAGAATATTTCTCCTGTAAACCTAGGTCACACTCTCCTATAAATATACACCTCCTCTATAAGAAGAGTTAACACATGAAGTTGAGTTGGCAGCTCAAATAACAAGGACCAGGGATAATTCTCCCTTGAATATACTTGACTCTCTTTTCTACCACCAAGGAAGGGTCATGTTCATCAAGGCTCTCTCCCACCTTGACTCCCTTCTTGGGAAAGGCTTGTTCCCTGCTAGTTACAGTATCTCTTCTAGAATAAGAATAGTCCTCTCTCTTCTCTTCCTTCTCCCCTTATCTACTACCTTCTGGTAGAGGTGTGAGGGATAAGGCAAATGGAATCCCCGCCTCAAGAACTGGGTTCTTCCTCCATTGTCAGCTCTCTTCTTTGCTGCCAGAGGTCAAAATGCTAAGCACTCCTCTGCATTCACTGACTGCTTAGAGAGCCCATCTTGATTTTTTAAAGGATTGCAGAAGCTAAAAGCCAAGGTTCTTAACCTGTAGTCCATGAGCTTTTTAAAATGTTTTATTAGCTTTTTTCTTTTCAATTAAAAAAAATTTCCCCAAAACTACATGTTTAAACAATTTTTAACATTCAGGGGTTTTTTTTTTGAGTTTTTAGTTCCAAATCCTCCTTCCAGCCCTCTTTCCTAACCTTCCCCCCACCCTGAGATAATAAGCAATTTGATACAGGTTATACATGTGCAATCGTGTAAAACATTTTCATGTTAATCATTTTCTACAGGAAAACTTGAACAAAAGAAATAAAAGAAAAAAGTGAAAAATAGTGTGCTTCTGTCTGTATTCAGACAATATCAGTTCTTTCTCTGGAGGTAATTAGTATGTTTCATTATGATTGTCTTGGATCATTGTATTGCTGAGAATAGCTAGGTCATTCTTCATTGTACAATATTGCTTTAGCTTTTTTCCATATAGTTTGTTTCCTTTGTAATCCTATGTATTTCATTTTATGCATTAAAAAAAGACATTATTCTGGGAAGGGGTCCATAAGTTATCAGGCTGCCAAAAGGCCAATGACAAGAAAAAAAAAAGTTAAGAACTATCCTAAAGGCATAAAAAAGCCTCCCTCTAGTGACTAGTGAGTTTATTTAGATTTCTTTAAGATAATAATAATCTTTTTTCCATTTTTCCTGCTCCCTTGCATTCAGTCATTCTAGGGGAAAGTCAGTTATTCAGGGGCCTTCTGCTCAGCTCCTCCCCTCACCACCACAAGAATCTTCTTCTTTGCCTGAGATTCCAATTCTCCCTTCCTTGGACTCAGCTCTATGACATAGCCCTAAAGTTTGCTGATTCCTCTTTCCCTTTCTTTTCTCTGCTCCAATCTTCTACCCTTCAGCCTCTTGACACAGATAAGGTATTTCTTTAGATCCTTTTTCTTTCTTGGTTTGTCCTCTGCAGAACCCTCATTCTTCCACAGAGTGGGGAGGTCTCATACCAGACCTTGTATTAGCATGGAGGCCAGCCTGCATTTTGTGCTCACTGAAATACTTCAGCTCAATGGGAGAATAAACTTTCTAAGGATGAGAATAGCTCAGCTGTGAAACAAATGGCCTTGGTGATTCCAGCTCTATGTCCAGGACATTCTGGGATGAGGATGTAACAGAAGGGATTCCTACCACAGGGAAGGGGTTGGGCATGATGACTTCTGGGCACCTTCCATCCCTGAGAGTTTATGATGCTATCATTTGTGGCAATCCTGTTAACCAAACTACCCGTTATTGGTTCATTTCAATTTAACAAGCATTAATTAAGTGCCTTCCTCAAGGTCAGGTACTGTTCAAGGTGCTAGAAATTATTTCTGGGTTTGTCCTTTCACTGGACCCGTGACATAGGGGCAGCAAGATGGTGCAGTGGATAGAGTGCTGCCATCAGGAAGACCTAAGTTCAAATCTGGCTTCAGATGTTAATTGTGTGACCAAGGCACTTAACATCTGTGTGCCTCAGTTTCTTTAACTGTGAAGTATGAACATGAATAGTGCCTACCTATCATATTGCTTGCCTTCTCAATGAATAGGAAAGGGGCTAGAGGGAAGAAGAGAATTTGAACTAAAAAATGTGAATGTTTATATATAATAAATATATACATATGTATGTATATTTATTTTTGAGTTGTTTCACTCATGTATGATTCTTCATGACCCCATTTGGGGTTTTCCTGGCAAAGATACCAGAGTGGTTTGCCATTTCCTTCTCCAGCTCATTTTACAGATGAGGAACTGAAGTTAACAGGGTTAAGTGACTTGCCCAGGGTCACACAGCTAGTAAGTGACTGAGGCTGGATCTGAACTCATAAAAATGAGTCTTCCTGATTCTAGACCCAGTGCTCTATCCACTGTATCATCTAGCAGCAACATATATAAAAGCATATTATATACATAAAATAATTGTGCCTACCTTGTAAAATTATCTTAAGGATCAAATGAGATAATATTTGTTTTTCTTAAAAAGCACTTAGCACACAGTTCCTGGTGCATGATAGATACTACATAAATGCTTATTTCCTTGCCTTTATTTGTCTTAGCTGAATGGGCTCTGAGAAACCAATAATAAAAGTGAAAGCTAGCATTTATACAACATTTTAATATTTGTAAAGCACTTTACGTATGTTAATACTTTTGATCCTCACAACAACCCTGTGAGGTAAGTGCTGTTATTATCCGCATTTTACATATGAGGAAACAGGGGCAGACAGAAGCTAATTGACTTGCTCTGGTCACACAACTAGTAAGTGTCTAAGGCACAACTTGAACCCAGATCTTCTGATTCCAAGGCTTAGTCTCTAACCACGATCCCACTCACTGCCTTAAGTGACTTGAACAGACTCACACAGATGGTATGTGTCAGAAGTGGGAATGGAATCCAATTCTCCCTCACTTAGAGGTCAGTTCTTTAACTACTATACCAACCTGACTGTCTTTGCTACTATATTAGAAACACAAATATAAAAATAAAGCAATCCTTGTCCACAAGGAGCTTACATTCTATTGGAGAGAAGACACTTAAATTAACCCTGGGTGGAAACTCATCTCCACTATTTCCCTGGGCTGCCTTTACTGGAATTCTCCCCAACACCATCAGTCAGCATAAAACTCTCACCACTGCTGGTTAGACTAGCGAGCTGTTATCTCAGGCTCTAAGCAAAAATGATTGGTCTTCCCACTTTGTGATATTAGAATGATGTTCCCTGTGGAGTTCATCTTTCCACGAGACTTAAATGTTGCATGGTTAAGATTATTATCTTTTCCCCAAAACATATGCCTTTTTTGATCTTCCCCATTACTGTCAAGGGAACCACCATCCTTCCAATTACCCAGTTGACACTGATATCATTTCCTCCTCCTCCTTCTTCCTCGTAGCCAATCAGTCATCTTGTCATTTATACCTCCACAAAATGTGTCATAACTAGTCACTTCTCTAGACTTATTCAGAATCAAAACTAGTTCAGGCTGCCATGACCTCTGCCCTGGACTATTGCAATAACTTTCTAACTGATCTCACTGTCTCAACTCTCTCCCCACTCCAATCTATTCCCCACATAGTTGCCAAAGTGATTTTCCTAAAGTATAAGTATAATCATGTCACACACAGGCACATACACACACACACACACACACACACACACACACACAACTGAATAAACTCTAGTGGCCTTCTATTACCTTTAGCACCAAATATGATCTCCTCTATTTGGCATTTAAATATCTTCATAACTGGACCCCATCCTACCTTTCAGTTTTCTTAAATGTTACTCCCTTTCAAACACTCTGTGGTCTAGTCAAACTGGTCTTTCAGTTTACCTTCACCTTTGTCTTTGCATTGTCTGTGACCACCCTCAGAGCTTGGCATTCTCCCCCTTCTCTCCTCCACTTCTCATAATTCTTAGCTTCTTCTAAGAGTCAGCTCAAGCAGCACCTTTGGCATCAGGCCCTTCCTAGGCCCCTCCAGGGGGCTTAGCAGTGGCTTATTCAGTGAAATGGCAGTGCTGAGAGAGGCTGGGCTGGACAGACTAGCTCATGCCTTCCACTCCAAGATACCATTCTTGCCAAAGGTTTTGATAAAGCATGCAGACATTTTTACTGTCGCCTCAAGTTTGCCTTTGGCAACCCTTCAACCCTTAAAAGGCTCCATGCTTTCTTACAGTGTGCAAGTTCCATGAAGGCAGGAATCATGGTTTATTTCAACTACATAGTCCTTCTCTTCCCATTCAGTGACCAGCATTTTATACATTAAATAGGTTTGTTGAATTTAAGAAAATAATTAAGGGTACATAGATCAATCAAAAATTTATTAAGCCCTTAATTTGTGAGAAGTGTCTTCAAGTATGGAAAGGTCTGTCCTGTTGTTGAAGTATTTATCATGTTCTGTGTGGCCTGAAAGGCAGAACTAGGAAGAATGGGTGAATGACACAAGGCTCCCTATATGGGGAAATGGTCTAACAATGAGCAGTCTCATAGATTTTGAGCTAGAAGGGACATTAAAGGTCATCTGGCCCAGCCCCCTTATATTACAAATGAATAAAGTGAGGCCCAGGGTCACACAGCTAAGGATTTAAATTCCGGAACTCTGACTCCAAAGCTCCCTATTTTTCCACAGCAATAAGAATCCCTCTTCAGCATAAAGCATAAAACAAGATACATAGGATTCCAAAAGAAACCAATCATGTTAAACACAAAGACACAACTTTTAAAAAAATTTCGGGCCTACAAACCTCTTGAAATATATCTTAACCCCAACTTAAGAGCCTTGTGTCTTCTGTATGTATAGATACATACAGACATACATACACATATACATACATACATACATATATATATATATATATATATACACATATATATGATGTCTCTCCTGATAGAGTCTGTACCCCTTCAGGACAAAGAATGTTTTGCTCCTCCAAGCCCAGTCCTGAGGACACCACTACTTGAGTAAACTCTCACAAGTCTCATTGGATAAAGTGTTGGGTCAAAAAGTCATGAGTTTAGATCCTGTCTCAGACACTAATTGTGAGACCCAGGGCAAGTCACTTAACCTCTCTATGCCTCAGTTTCCTCATTTGGAAAGTAGGGATGATAAGAATAGCACCTACCTCCCCATGTTGTTGTGAGGCTCAAATAAGAGGATATTTCTAAAGAATTTTTGTAAAGATTTTTGTAAAGATATTTGTAAAGTAACTTGTGCTACTTATTTTCATTATTTTAGTAAATGGTTGGTTGATTGGTTAAGATTTTTATAGCGTATTTCTCACCCTTCCTCTTCCTTCTCCTCTTCCTCTTCCTCCTTCTCCTCCTACTTTTACCCCTCTTCCTCCATAGCCCCAAGCCCTGGCTATCATCATCCCAGGCAGGCCACAGGCACAGCTGGACCCAGCTTAGTACCAGAGGTTCACCATGTTCTAGCTTTGTCCAAGGCTCTAGCCCAAGCAGTTCCTCCTATATGTGTCCACTTCCCTCTTTTGCTGTCAATTCAATCCAGGCTGTGTCCCAGCAGGCTCTTACTCAGACACTAGCCACTCTTGGATGGGCAATAGACTGTGTTTTTTCCAATATACCATTGGGAAAATCAATGTTTATCAACTTTCTTCTGTCCGTGATCATAGGCTATTAAACACAGCTGGAAGTGATCTTAGTGATCACTGACCACAAACCCTTCCTTTTTACAGAAAAAGAAACTGAGACTGAGAGAGGGAAAGTGGATTGTCCATAGTTACACAGCAGGGTGGTATAGTGGACAGAGCCCTAGATTTGGATTCAGAGGACCTGGGTTCAAGTCTTGCATCTGGCACTTACTATGTATGTGATCCCAATCAAGTCACTTAAGTTACTTAAGTTCCCTGAACCTATAGGTCCTTAAATGAGGAGGCTAAACTAGATATTTGCAATCCCTCCCAGCTCCCTAAATCTATATAGCTCTATAGTTGATGACCTGAGTTTTGAACCCAGATCCATTGACTTCAAATCTAGGTCTGTTTCCACTCATCATGACTAATTGTTCAACACACAAACACACTCCAGTCATCCACTTTGTTCTTACTGCCATGTATTCTACCAAGGGGATTTATCTCTCTGTTGGGGCACTTTTGTTGTTCAGTTTCAGTCATGTGCAACTCTCCATGACCCCATTTGGCATTTTCTTGCCAAAGAAACTGGAATGGTTTGCCATTTCCTTCTCCAGTACCTTACAGTGGAGGAAACTGAGGCAAACAGAGCTAAATGACTCACACGGGGTCATGCAACTAGTGTCTGAGGTCAGATTTGAACTCATGAAGATGAGTCTTATTGGCACTCTATCCACCGGCACAATGAGCCACCTCAGTGTTCATTGAGATGCAACATCAACTCAAAAGCAAACACATCTGCACATATACTGCCAAAGCCTTAGCTGAGAATTTGTCACCAGGATTTGGGCCACTTATTATACATCAAGTCCTGGAATCCTTGAAGGCTCAGGCTCGGAGAGGCTCTAGAGATCATTCAGTTCAAGTCCCATATCCTTAGGTAAGAAAACTGAAGTGGGAGAGTCAATGTTGCTTCTTTTAGCCTGTCTCATTGGATCATAGAAAGTAAACAGTGAAGTGAGAGCACAGGATTCTAGTCTGATCATGCTACTAACTCATTATGTGAGCTCAGGCAAGCCACTTTATTCTCATTTGTAAAATGGGGGGTCCAACTTGATAACCCCAAAGTCCATTTCAGTTTTCACATTATGTGATTTCTAACTGATTTACCCAAGGTCATACACCTACTCTTTCCTTTTTCTCAAAAAAAAAAAAACCAAAAAAACCCAACCCTTCCAGTTTCAAGAGATTCCTCTCGGTTCAAGCATCCTCCTAATTTGGTGCACATGTGGAGGCAGATCTGGTCTTCCTCCCCCACCCCCCATCTCCTGGATACAGAAGTGAGATACAGAAAAATAGAATAAGACACTCACCAAGGACAGATTATTCTCAGGCAGCCAGGAAGACTCTGCTAGTGCTTGCTGTGACATCGCCAGTGGGTTGCTGGAGAGCACATTGGTCAGAGATCCTTTGCCCACAAGTCCCAGACAGCCACCTGGGGCTTTGACAGCCCAAAGGAGAGAAAGTGACAGAGCAGTTGTTCTTGGCTTGGAGCAGGGAGACTTTTCAGGTCTTCAGGATTGGAGAAGCCCAAGTAGATTTTACTTAATCCGTACTAGAGTCAATCTTCCCTTGCTGTGATGCATTATCCGAAGAAAGGCAAATCAGAGAAGGGACAATTACAGAGCTGCTATGGCCATCCCAAGACCAATTTCTAAACCAAAGTCCAGTCCTATCCTCTCCCTTCCCCCACTCCCTACCAACTTCATTCTTCTGCCAGCTTTGAGAAGGTGCCATCCATGCCTGTAGCCTACAACTAGAACGTAGAACCCAAACTCCTGGTACCCAAGTTCTGGCTACCTTGCCCTGTTCAAAGAGAGAGAAGTGTGGTGAGGCCCATAATCATCCCACTCCAGCATAAACAGACAGAGACCATCAGAGTGCATGCCTTCACTGAGCAGCTTTCCACCAGACCCGGGCTGAGGAAAGGGAGGGGGTGCTTAAAGCCTGTGTGAAGAACCACAGGCCAGTGAGCATCACTTCACAGGGAGCTGGTGCCTAATGAATCCTGGCGACATAGAGAAAAGTTAATTACCTACCTGCTGAGCATCAGGGCTGCCTGATTTGCCTCGAAGGGCTCACTTTCCTTGGAGGGGTCTTTTTATCTGAAATAACAGCTTCCTATTGGACTTCTTGATCAACTGTTGTCTGTGGAGTTAGACTCCCTCTCTCCTTTTTCCTTCTCCTCTCTCTCTCTTTTCTGTCTCCTCTCTCTCACCTCTTACTCTTCTCTCTTTTTCTCTATCTCCTCTGGCTCCTCATTCTCCCTTCTTCCTCTACCCCTGTCTTCTCTCTGCTTCCCCCCTCCTCCTTCATTCTCTCTCTCTCACTCCCCTTTCTCTCTCTCCCCCTTGCTCGCTTGTGAAATTGACAGTCTGCCTACATTCATTTACATGATGGAAAGCAGCTTTCTTCCAAAAGGGAATGCGCTACCTTTTCCCTCCAAGTTCATGTATCTGAGAGAATCTGAAACAGATCCCTCTTCCCCCTCAGGTTTAACCGTGGAGTGGACCTGATCCTAGCCCCGGCAAGGAGGGGTATGGGGCTCAGGAGGGAGTTCAGGAGCAAGTTGGAGCTGCTAGGGTTTGGGAAACGGCACCTGGCATGCATGCAATGCTTTGGGGCTCGCTCTTCTTGTCACCTCACCAGAAACAAGCTTCAGCCCAGTAAAAAGCTGTTAGAGAACAGCTTTCGGATGCCTGCTCAGAGGCAAGGAGAGAGAGCTCCCAAAGTTAGCCTAGCATGAAGGCAATTCCTGAAAGGAAATGCAAAGTAAAGGGAGCCTCTTACTGGTACCTGGTACCCAACAGATCCCGAGCTACACCACCAACAGCATCCTGCAGCAGGGGTGTTGCCATGATCAGGGCTTTGGAGGGGAAGCAGGTATGTTTAATGCAAGAACAGCCTTACCTGCCAGATATCTCTAGGGTGGGCTGGCACCTTACCACTTTGACAGGTGGCCATCCCTTCTTAAAAAACCCAGGATAGACAATTATCATCTGGTACCCTGGGCCCATGGACAGGTCCAGCACTCCTAGGACTATTTCAGGGATTTTGGTCAGGATTTGGGTGCATCTAGGAGAAAGGGGAAAGGTACGGGACCCCCTCCTCAGCTGTGTCCCCCCCCAAAGTCAATGTAGGGATCTTCAGTATACCAAAGTTATGGGTGGGGAGTGGGAGGTATTGTATACACTTACAGGGCTGTTACAAGATTACAAAGTTTTGGAGCAGGGGCACTAATCTCTAAGATCCTCAGTCTGCTTATCTGTAAAATGGGGGAAATGATACAAGCACACTCTACCTCTCTTTCTCATGATTTCTTAATAGGTTAGGTGGGCTTTGCTTTAGAAGCTCCCTTCTTTTCTATTATCATTAAAGAATAGTTTTCATCTATACACAACAATCTCGAAAGACAGTCAGTGAGAACTCAAATGTTTCCTGTGTATACAGCCCTGTAGTCATGGGAGGAGGGAGCAGTCCGGTGGAATGCAAAGATCTACAAGATAAAGTCCCTGCCTTCAAGAAACTGACAGTCTAGCAGGAGGAAATGAGACAATCACCCGAAGAAAATTAACTGGCGATACAAAATAGTAAACGCAGCTCAAGTGATATTTTCCAGCTCACCCCCTAGTGATATTTTTCATAAAGCACAGATTCTCAGTACTGGGAAAGACCTCAAAAAGCATCTGTTCTACGTCATACCTAAACAAAAATGTTCTAGGTGGCCTCTGCTTGCAGTGAGGGGACCTCCACTAGTCCCTAAGGCGGCCCTTACACTGTTGGATAGCTGTAATAGTGAGGAAGTTTTTGGTTTCCACGTTTGCTACGTTATTCTCTCTTGTTTTTCCTTCCGAGGCCAAATAGAATGATCCTAGCCCACGGTTAAGTATTGATTAAGTATTAAAGGTGTTTAGAGAAGAGAGACATCAACATGGCCTGGGGTGTAGAAGGTCTCAAGGAAGAAGTGACAGTTTAAAATTCCCTTAAAGAGTGAACAAAGGTGTAGACACAGTGAAACCTAAAGTATTCCTGGGGTGTTGGAGGAGGAGTCCATTAAGGAGCAGAAAAACCCTACTTTGTAGAAAAGAGGGAGGGAAGATTGGAAAGGTAGGCTGGAGGCAGGTTACAAAGGGCCTCGAGTGCCCGGCTAATGAGTTTGAACATTTTCTAGTACGTTGCCAAAGTTTATCCAGGTCACCTCCTGCTGAAGGTGACACCTTTACTCTGTACTTTGCCAAAAATGAAATAAATACCAGGCTAGAAAGGGCCTTCACAAGTCCTTGAGTCCAGCCCCCTCCCACTTCCCCCCTTCCTGGAGCAGATCTGGGTTACCTTGTTTTTATAGATCTCTAGGGGAGGAGATTCCTAGTGTCTCTTGGCAGCAAGTTCCAGTTTCAACACCCTCTTAGGTCCTTCATTATGTCTAAGCAGACCCTTTCAGTGTTGTTTAAATAAGGAGGATAACAATCGCTGACATTTATATAGGACTTTAAGGCTTGCAGAGCACTTTACACACATTAACTCATTTGATTTGATCTAAAGCCCATTTCCTCTCATTCTGCCATCTGTAGAGGGGGAGAACAGCCAGTCAGCACCCCCCTCCAGCTCACACTTAGAATACTGGAAGATAATGACAAATGAGCCCGGAGCGTTTGCTTCTCTAGACCTGAAGGTCCTGACACCATTACATTTTCAATTCGATTTAATAAATATTAAAAAACAGGCCTGTGTTAGAGGACCTGTTTTCCAACCTCACTGTCCATCTTTTTGCTCATTTGTCCGTCTCTGCCTCACTTAGTACATAGGGACATAAAGAGGATGGATTACTCGGAAATGGGCATAAATTATTTTTGTCTTTGTTTTTTTTTTAAGGAGGAAGGGGACTTGTCATGAGTCTTCTTTCACAAAAGGCTTCCCATGTTGCTTTGATGTATTGTGGACATTCTCAATGACTACATCAATGGAACATAGCTTCTAATATGTTATTCCAAACTAGAAGGACTTCTAATAAGAACCCGGAAATGGGCTACAGTCTGAGAACCAACTTAGCTAAGCATAAAGTGCGTGTCCAGAAGGCCATCCACCATGGCAACTTTTTCAGGCCATAGAAATTTGCAAAGACTATCTCCTAAGGTGTGAATTGTTACTGGCCTGAAACATGGGGGACTTTTCTCTTGTGTTTATTGAGCAACTTATATTATGAGCTATGTACATGAGCCTCTGCATGTATGTATATCTTTATATTCCTAGCCAACCCTTAATTGTAGGAAGAATAGGAGACCATACATATACTATGATTTGAAGGGTGCCAGTAAGTCTCCTTCAACACCTGAATCTCTCTCCTACTGACCCTGACAGAGTACATAAGATTCTATCAGAGAGTCATTACTTCGGGTTAAGCTCTTGCTTCTTTTCTTCCAAATACTCATTATCATTCAGTAACACTTCATGATAGATTAGTTTACTAGACATCTAGCTATCACAATTGGAGAGTAAAAAGCAAGATTCCGAAAGTACAGAACATAGGGAAGAATGGAATTCCCAATGAAATGCTGGGAAAAAAAAAGAGAGGGACAGATGTGTTATGTAGGGCACTGCTTAGAGAAAGAAGACTTTCATATATTTTCTCATTTGATCCTCACAATGTCCCTGTGAGATTGACAGGGGAGGTATCTAATTTATATTTTACATAAATTATATATATATACATTTATGTTATTACATATTTTATATATGTATATATGCATACATGCATACCTACATGTATATGTGTATGTGTGTTTATACATATACATATACATATACATATACATATACATATACATATATACGGCTGAGTGTTGAAATAACTTGCCCAGGGTCCCATAGCTCATAAATGGTAGAACCACACTCCTCTGACTCTACGTCTGTAATGCTGGCTCAGTTTCTTGTTCATGTCTCTTCCAATGACTTTACATCTCATTAGTGTTTTCCATTTTTCAGTAATATAACCCTTTAAGATCTTGACTTCATCATGCTGTCTGGTATTTGAAATCTTTGTTCCTGACACCCATCATTAGAATATCCTAACATCTTGACTACTCCATTTCATGAACAAAAGTAAAACTTACTCATTTCCTTATGGAGTGAGGGAAGAATTGGCAACATGGTCCTATAGATTCGGATGAGAGTAACTTTCCCCTCACCCCACTCCCACTTTCTCCACTTCATCCAAATTTCTGCTTGGCTGGGGCAGAAAATTTTTCCACTGTTGGTTACTGACAGCCTGTCTGGATGGATAGATACTGCCAACTCAGGGTATCCACCAACCCTCTAAGTGTACAACATGGTCTTTTGGAAAGACTTGGGATTTGGGACCCAAGGTACTACCCCATCTGCCACTGGAACATAAGGGAAAAAAATTGTCTTAGTTCTCTTGGCCTCAGTTTCTTCATTTGTAAAATGGGGATAATAATAATAATCCCTTCTCTGCATCCTCTTATGGGACTGTTGCCAGGATCAAATGCTGTGATAGCTGTTAAAACATTTTATAAAGAAGAAAACATTTTTTAGGTAAGCATCTCTGCAGATGGATCATAAGGCCAGTGAACCCTACAGAGGTGTCATTACTACCATGCCAAGTCTTCCCATTATGATCCTTTTCCTCGAGAGATCACGAACCCTTTAGCAAGCACCTGCTCCAAGATTGGCAATTTCCATGCATTATTACAGGGTAAGGAGGCTTAAGATGGGGGAAGCTATTCCCGTGTCCTTATCCTTCTGATCTCCGACTTGAAAGGTCTGCTGTGTAAGAGAAATAACAGCTGGCATTTGTGTAGTGTTTTAAGGCTTGCAAAGCATCTGATCCTCACAACAACTCTGGGAGGTAGGAGCTGATATTATCCCCATTTTACAGATGACAAAACTGCTGCTGAAAAAAAGTGAAATGACTTGCTAGGGTCACACAGCTAATAAATGTTCAAAGCCACATGTGAACTCAGATCTTCCTGGTTTCAAGTCCGACACTATCCATTATGTCAATCTAGCCTGATGATCCTTAAGAACTGAGTCCTACTTCCAGATCGGCCAATAATAAGAATTAGAAGAAGAACACCAATAATAACATCACCTAACATTTTATATGGAGCTTTAAGATTTGTGAATTGCTTTACATGTGTTATCTCGTTTGATACTAGCAAGCTGTGTGACCTTGGACATGTTACCTATCCCTCTTTGAGCCTCTGTTGCTTCTGTCAAATGAAAGAATTAGTCTAGAACACCTCCAAGGTCCCTTTCAGCTTATTGTGCTGCTAATTAATGGCTCAGTCCCTCTTGGTGGGGGTGAAAAATCAGTCCTTGTGAGTTCATACCCGGAAAGCTTGTCAAAGGGAACATTATGGTTCTCAGAATTAATTAAAGATAAAATCACTGGTAGAGCAAGGAGCTTTCTAATCAAGCCCCTTGAACAAAGCCCAGAGCAGCTTTGCTCTGGTCCAGAGTTAGCAGGAGCTGCATTTCTCCTTTGGGGTCTGACTGATGCTATTCCTTGAGGTCTCATTATTTGTGGGGCTGCTGATTGGCAGACATCTGTTTGCCGCTTGGTATTTTCCTGATGTTTCCCAATGATTTTGATTTCTCTTTGGGTCCTATTAATAGCAGGACTTAAACATTCACACGCTCACACAGAGGATGTGCCAGTGTCTTAATGATGCTTTTATAAACCACAGTCTAAAACAAAACTCCTGCCTAATGCAGATATTCCTCATAATTACAGCTTGCAAAAGTCATAGCATGGAGTCACGTGGGAATCCTGAGGAAGGGCCCGCTGATTGTCTAATTAAGCCAGCAATGGCATCTGTGCTCTTTCTTGTTGCCAGGCATCCGTCAGTCAAGCTATCTGCATTTCTCTTGCTACTGAATCTGTGCCACCCTCAGATTTTCCCATATGCCCCTCTGTTACAACAGGCTGGGGTAAACTCCCTCCCAACTCTTCGCTTGCAGAGTAAATGTCCAGCTTCATAGAAACCCAGTACTAGAATGAGTCTTAGCTACTAGGATCTCTAAGCAGGGCTCTTGGGAGGCCATTCTTAGCAAGAATCATTATAATAATAATCAGACTTAGGCTTCAGTGCCTCCATGCAGCACGGTACAATGGGAAGGATTACTGGGCTTGAAGTCACTGTTTGACCCAGGGAAAGTCACTCAGTGTCTCTGAGTCTTTAAAAATAAAGGGATTGAAGAAGGTGACTCCTAGGTGCCTTAGAGCTCTAAATCTGCACTTTTGTGATTTCACTCATTTAGATATGCCCTATGACAAACCCAAATGCCAGCCCCTTCACCCCATTCTGGACAATTTTGTGAGTTACTGTGGCCCAAAAGAAATAAATAAGTACAAATCCATCATCTGGTAGTTACCCTTCTGGTAACGAGTTTCACTAAACTAACCTAGGTTGGTCCTCAGATGGCAGATGAATCTCCTACCAGGCTTGTTCGGGTCTCTCCAGCATTAGAGAACCTGCCAAGGTTTATGCTCTATTGGCATAACCTTCCAGAATACAAGGTCACCTCAACATCACAGTGATGCATCAAAATAAGATTTGAGTGGGGATAAAAATGACCTTGTTTTCATTTCAATTCAACAAGCATTTTTAGGTGTCTATTGCATGGCAGGCATTATGCATTTATTGTACTTCCTAAGAAATCCATCATATATATTTGTCAGATTATAGAATCTCAGAAGTAGAAGGTTCCTTCAAAGTAATTGAGTCCAAGCCATTCCTGCCATCTGATCTAGGAATGTTCTCTACACCTGCTCTCCGAGATGGTCATGCATCTTCTCAGGACGGTTTCACTCGTTGTGTTTGTATTTGCAGCGCCTGGAAAACAGCAGGCTTTTAAATGCCTCTTGATTCATTTATTAGCAAATATCTCATGAATTGTTAAGGTAGCTCATTCCATTTTGAGTCAGGTCTAATTGTTAGGAACTTCTTCTGTGTTTTGAGCCAAAATTTGTCTGACTTCCTGTAACTTCTACCCTTTTGCCTGAGTTCTGCCTTTTGAATTGAACTGAACTGAAAGAAAAACAAAAAAAGGCACTGTCTTTGCCAACAGGATTGCTGGTGCATGAATACATTTTCTATTTATCTATCCATCTATCTATCTATCTATCCATCCATCCATCCATCCATCTATCTATCCATCCATCCATCCATCCATCTATCTATCTATCTATCTGTATCTCCCCAAGTTTTGCAATTTTAACCTTTACGAGGTGCCACGTTTTCTTAGAGTGTGTAAGCTCTCTGAAGGCAAAAATCATGGTTTTATTTCATCTGCATAGCTGTCTATATATTAAATACATTTATTGAATTTAAAAGAAGACTCAAAGGTACATGAGAGCTGTCTTCAGGTATGGGATGCCATGTCATGGAAAATTAAACTTACTTGGCTTGACCCCAGAAGACAAAACAAGAAACACTAGGTGGACACTACAAGAAGGAAAATGTAGGCTCAATAGATGGGGAAATGGCTTCACCATTGATGGGATCAAAGATTTAGATCTGGAAGGGGCCTTAGAAGTCAGACGGGCAGTGCAGTAAATAGAATGTTAGACCTGGAGTCAGGAAGTACTGACTTCAAATGTGGCCTCAGACACTCTCTAGTTAGGTGACCTAGACAAGTCACTTAACCTTTGTTTGCCTTAGTTTCTTCATCTGCAAAATGGGGAGAGTAAGAGCATCTACCTTCCAGAATTATTGTGAGGATAAAATGAGATAATATCTGTAAAGCACTTTGCAAACATTAAAACACTTTTAGATATGATTATTGTTATTATCAACTAGTTCAACCTGACCCCCCCCCCATGAAGAATGTAAGCTCCAGAGAGGTGAAATTACTTACCCAAGGTCACCCAAGTAGAAAAAATTTTAAACCACATACTTTGCCTCCAAAGTCACCCACTTTTCCGTAGCACTAAAGACTCCTCAGAATTATGCTGACATTAAAATGTTATCATTTTTCTCCCATCTAAGGCCATGGACCAATCCCTTGAAATATCTCTTAACCCCAGATTAAGAACTGCTTTTAACAAATCCTTGCTCTGAGAATGGCAATCTTTATACAGTGTTTTGGGTTTAGGGCAGTGGTTCTTAACCTTCCTAATGCCATGACCCTTTAATACTTGTATGTGGGCATATCTGCATGTGGGCAGACCCACCTGGAGATGGATAGAGGTGTCTCAGTTCCTAAGACCATCAGAAATATGTCTTTTCCAATGGCCTTAGGCAACCTCGTTCAACCCTCAAAGGGGTTGTGACCCACAGGTTGAGAACCACTGGTTTAGGGAGAGAAGCTATCATCTTGTCCCCCCATAGAATGGAGTCTAAACCACAGAATAAATATCAGATGGTAGTAGTGTTATTTTGTTCTGATGTAATTTCTCTTTCAGAGTGAGGCTTTTTGGCACATATGTAGATGACCTATAAAATGCACATATTTTAGGTGCATGCTTAAATGTGTGTGATTCCGTGGAAGAACATAGGATAAGTCTGAAAACACTAAGCACTAGCCAAAAAGCTTAGGTCCCATGTAGACCATTGTGAATCATGGGAGCACAGACCTTGGCCCACATCCAGAGCATCCCTGTTCAGATGCGCTCTCTTGGCAAGCTGGGGTAAGGAGCTCACATGTGGATTTTCCTGCTGAGATTCTCCTGACAGATTGGGGTCAAGAACTGATTTTCTCCTTTGGCTACAGCAAGGGAGGCAGTAACAGGTGTTGGCCAGACCTGAGATCAGATGGTTCTCTTGGCTGCATCACAAGCTAGCAGATAGGCAGGGAGGGACCAGCACAAGTCTCATCTCCTCAGTGAAGCCTTCTACGATCAAAGGGGCAAAATGTTGCCTAAATTAATTCATGACAAGATTTAAGGTGGATGGACTCTATCTTAGGCACCCATATGGAGAGGCAGCTTTTCATCACTGTGTCTTCAATTTTTTCACCCATACCTCTTTCAGGTTTAGGGAAGAAGGTAGATTCTGGGAGAGTATAAGAGAGCTAGTGAATGTTAGGAAAGGAAATGGAGCGGAGAGAGTTGCTGCCTTTCCTAGTATGACTGTGCTTATGGTCAAACTATCTGTCCCAAGGCCCATCTCTACAGCCACCACTCCCCACGTCCTGTCTCTTTGACCAAACTGAATTTGGTCCAGACACTGGGGCATCTTGTTATGACTCTGGCTAAATTTACCTAAATACTTAGTGGTAAAGTCAGGACTACAATCTATGTCTCACCTTCTTTATATCACACCAAGATGACCCTTAAGGCCTTGGACCCCTTGTGGGAACTTCCAGGACCTTCTAGGAGTAGGAGCCATGAGTGATGATCTGGATTACCTTGGTACTGTTCATTTTATTTTAAAATTGTTCTGTTGTATTCAAAGTATAATCTTAAAATACATAGAGAGGAAAAGATATTACGATTTTTGCTCAGGCTCTAGATGTGATATCTTATAAAGTCAATTGCGTTTAGTGACAGCAAATATTTTGGGGAATTATGAGCTACTCAGATCTATCCAGCTCCATTCCTCTTGTCATAATTCTGGAGTCTTAGGGAGCTGTCGCCCAGAAATTAAGAAATATATGTGAGAGCTGAGGAATTATGGTGGTTGATAAGCTGGAGAGGTGGCCTCCGAGTCAGTAAGACTGGGTTTTAAGTCCTTTCTGAAAGAAGCTGACTGTGTGACCCTGGGCAAATCATTTAACCTCTCAGTGCCCTAAGTAATTTTCTCTAACTTGTGAAGACCTTCTTGATCTGAACTGGTAGAAAGAGTTCTTCACCAAGGACTCCTTACACCAATGAAAATACAGGTCTGAGATAGATAGATAGATAGATAGATAGATAGATAGATAGATAGATAGATAAATTGTTGTCCTTCATTCTTGAAGAGGACCAAAATAACATCACTATGTTTGGGTCAAGGTATTAATTTGTCCAACTGTGACTGATCAGACCAATGCGAGCCCAGAAGGCCCTACTACAGGTTGGACACAAATAGTCCATATGAACATATGGAGGGGAGATATCTCTAAATTTGAACATCTCATGTTTCTTTTGATCTACTGCAATTCTGCTTTGCTCATAGAGCATCTCTGATGTGGACACGCCATGCTGGGCGATCCTCCAATGTCTCACAATCAATTCCAAAGTTCTCCAAAAAGACCTTAAGAGTGTCCTTGTAGAGACAGGTAGATGCAAGAAGCAAACACAATCAAGAATATTTTCCTAATCAATAAGCATTTTATTAAGTGCCAGGCACTGGGCTAAGCAAAGGAGGATACAAAGAAAACAGAAAAAAACAGTCCCTGCCCTCAAGGAGTTTACATTCTAATGGGAGAAACACAATGTATATAGATAGATACTTACGTGATACATGCAGAATAAATGGGGAGTAACCTGAGAGGGGATGGTTTAAGCAGATGATAGTTTTGTTTTTACTTGTCTTATCTAAAATCACTGGCTGGTGATTCCTCCTCTGTATAAGGAGATATTTATTTTCCTCTTGACTTGTTCCTACATTAGCTTGGGGATTAGTATGTCATTTCCGTCTCAAAGAGTATTTTCAGCGCAGATCATTGATCCATTGATCGTTTGGGATGAATTCACGTCTTACTTTGGCAAGCTGGTCCTCTATGCATGAGATTTAGCCTTTTGAAAGTATGCTTAGGATCACAGACCAATTGAATATTAGAAATAGTAGGAATTTAGAATTGAATCTACTCCCTTCACTTTAAGGATAAGAAACTAAGGCTCAGAACCTTGGGAATTGCCCAAAGTCACACTGCTAGCTAGCAGCAGAGATTCCATTGGGGTAGTTAGGTAGCACAACGGATAGGGCACCAGACCTGGAATTAAGAAGACCCAAGTTCAAATTTGGCCTCAGACACTTACTACCTGTGTGATCCTTGGCAAGTCAAGTCAAGTCAAGCCTCTGCCTCCCTCAGTTTCCTCAATTGTAAAAACAGAGAGAATAATAACATCTACTCTCCAGGGTTATCTTAAGGACCAAATGAGGATAATTTGTGGAGCACTTATCACAATGGCTAGCACAGAACAAACACTTAATAAAAGCTTGTTTCCCTCCTCCCTTCCTTTACCTGCTGGTTATTTCAGTCCTTGTTTCCACTATACCATGTCCTTGATGATTAATGACTATCACCTAAAGTAGTTAGCCAGGTTGACCCACTCATGGCACCTTCAAGGTTGTGCATGTGTGCCCTTGGACCGTATGGGTTTTATTGGATTCATTTTATGTACTTCAATGCATCTCTGTCCATACATATCTACATACATATTCGGTACGTAGGTACACATATCTATATCTATATGCATATATATGTATTATATTATATGATAATAGCAAACATTTATGTAGCACTTGAAGATTTTCAGAGCATTAGGTAGATGTCCCAGAGGAAAGAGCACTGGACTGGAGGCAGGAAGACTCATCTTCCTGAGTTCAAATCTAGCTTCAGACACTTACTAGCTGTGTGACCCTGGACAAGTCCCTTAACCCTGTTTGCCTCAGTTTCCTCATCTGTAGAATGAGCTGGAGAAACAAATGGCAAACCACTCCAGTATCTCTGCCAAGAAAACCCTAAACGGGATCACAAGGAATTGGACACAACTGAAAACAATTGAACAGTGACGAATGAAAGATTTTCAAAGCACTTTACTCATCTCATTCGATTTTCACACGACCCAGGATGTAGGTGCTGTTATTATCCCCTTTTTACAGATAAGGAAACTGAGGCAGAGAGTTATTAAGTGATTTGCCCATGGTCAGACAGCTAGTAAGTGTCTGTGGCTGTATTTGAACTCACGTCTTCCTGAACACCAGGCTCAGAACCCTATCCACTGGGCCACCTAGCTGCCTGAGTGGACTACATGGGAAGAAAGAAGGAAGCTAGATAACACCTGAAGTCCTTTCTAGGACTAAATCTATGATTCAATAATCCTCTGTCCCTACTCTGGAATTGTTCTGGCTTGTCAATGAACATCTTAAAACATGGTATCCAGAAATGAACAGAATTCTCCATCCAGATGCCCTGTGCCATGCAGAGGGGGGTAGGACTGTCACCTCCCAATTATTCCAGTCCTCCACTCTCCTACTAAAATTACTTGAGCTAAGATTCTGTCCCATTTAAACCCTAGATGAGGGGATTTGCAAGATTAGAAAAACTAATCAAACCAGGGGCCTATTAAATTCAGTCAGCTGTCGAAGGTTTGAGAGCTTTTGGATTAGACTGTTTCAATGCAAATATGTCATCATTTTGTCCTTATTCAAAAAATTATTTTTTAAGAAATTTGAAGAAAGTCAAGGCAGAACCAGCAGCAAGACAGCCTTTTACCAAGCTCTGCAGAATTCCCTGGGCGGTGAGAATTCAGACGCCAGCATTGAAGCAGCAGCTACCTGGTATTATTCCCTTGAGCATTCAACTGAAGATTATTCATCATTCTCCAGGGCACTGGAAAATGCTACCAGGTAAGAAAGACGAGGAAGTGAGTTTTCATTGACCACGGTAGGTTGTGGTCATCATGAAACACTAAGGTCCTTGGCTTTTCTTTTTTTGGGGGGGGGAGGGGAGACAGGGCAATTAGGGTTAAGTAACTTGCCCCAGGTTACATGGCTAGTAAGTGTTAAGTGTCTGAGGCCACCTTTGAACTTAGGTCCTCCTGACTCCAGGGCTGGTGCTCTATTCACTGTGCCATCTAGCCGCCCCAGTCCTTGGCTTTTTAGTCATGTTTCAGCTTTAATGATGGTGATTAATCATTTGGCAAATCTCCATGATATTAAAAATGGTAATCTGGTGTATAGTGGGATACAACCAGAATCTTAAAGTCATAGAATTTTAAAGCTAGAAGTGATCTTTTAGCCCAACCAATATTTCACAGAAGAGATAGGAAGGACTAGAGAGTTGAATTGACTTGCTCAGGCTCACATGGTAGGTTAGAAGAAGAGCTAGTTTAAAGGAACTGAGTTAGTCAGCCTGGAGAAGAGAAGTAAGGGAAGAGGGCAGGGACAAGATAGTTTAAAGTATTTGGAGGATTGGTTATAATCAATCAACAAGTATTTATGCCAGGCACCTTGCTCAGTTCTGAGACTACAGAGACAAAAATGAAACATTGCCTGCCCTCAAGGAACTTACATTCTGAGGAGAAAACATATACATATATAAATAGATGCACTATATATATATATATGCATATATATATGTATATATGATAATGAAATGGACATCTGCTTAGCATTTCCTTCAAATATTTAAAAACATTATTTAAAGAAAAGGGTCACAGGTTTTGCCAAATTACCAAGGGAGTTCATGACATAAAGAAAGGTCAAATAGCCCCTGATTGAGTCCAACCTCCTAATTTGACAGAGGAGGAAACTGAAACCCAAATAGTTTAAGTGACTCATGCAACTTGGCACAGGTAGCCAGTAGTAGAGCCTGAATTTGCATTCAGGTCCTCTAACTTGAAATTCAACACTTTTCCCTCTATACCAGCTATCAGCAGAAATCTATGTTCTCTATTGAAAGTAGGGAAGTATGGCCTACAGTTTAGAAAGTTCTGTGATGTATAAAACTTTTGAGAGACATAGTTTATCATTTTAGTAATCATGCTTGCATAGAATTAATGAAAGGAGTCAGTGACACTCTCAAATGCCAAAAACCCCTCATAGAACCTACTTCATGTTTATATGGCCTTGGAAGAATGGGTGTTCCTAAGGGTGGCTATCCACTCTGATTGGTTAACAATTAATGAGAATGAATATTGTAATGAAAGGTGGGTTTATTCAAACGAGGACCTGGGGGACATGACTGATCACTCAGTCTTAGACAAAGAGATTTACCTCTTATTCAGACTATCCTACCTAGGCAATCTAGATAAAAGGGGTCCACCTCTGCTCTGTGGACCACAATAATCGGAATTCATCTTAGATTAAATTGTTTGTAAGGTTCTCTAATTGGGTGAGGCAACAATTCCAAGATTTCATCTCATTATCTACCTGGAGAGCTTCAGACAACTATGCTTTGCCTTAATCTCCAAATGAGGAAGAAAAGAAATCCTAGATTGGTCATTTAATAATCATTTCTCTCACTTTCCATCCTATATAGTCAAAAGTTAAATTTTGAAAGCATCGTTCCATTTCTTTTGAAAATTCCTACCCACATAGAATTAAACCCTTATTGTTCCTGTAGTCCCATTTGAATGAAATGACACTGAATATGCCTTGTCTGTCCTTGCAAGAGCAAATTCTTCTGTTTCAAGAAGCCCTTCAGTGATTGCCCAAAGATTCCTTCCTCCAAGATCCCCACCCTCTCCTGCCATATCTAGATAAGAAGACTTGAATTTCATTCTGCATTTTCCATCCTCTTCCCCTTCTTCTCCTCCTCCTATCACCTTCTCTCCTACCATGATTCAGCCTGTTCTCTGATCAAAATGGGAAGAATGCGGTTATGATTGATTCAACATCCAGTAACTTCTTTTCCTCTTTCAGGAAGCTCATAGTTCCCCTTTTACTCCTCTATTCAGCCAGATCAGGGCCAGGCTCTGATTGCTCCACTAGTCAATGGAGGCAGAACTGGTTTTAGATGGTTTTTACAATCTGCTAAAGACACCCAGGGGTGTTGCAATTTCCAATCTGACAGTGAAACAATTAATCAATGATTGAATGAATGAGCCAGAAAACCCTTGGTATAGGACTGCTGGAGATGATGCACTTTAATTCTTGTTAAAAAGTAGTGCTCAATCTTAAAATTTTATTTTTTTCTAAGTTTTGGTTCTATCACAGAGTGACACAAGTGCATAGAATTCTAGGCTTAGAGTTCAAATCAGCCCAGGTTCAAATTCCACCTAAGATACTTAACTATCTATGTTACCTTGGGCAGGTCATTTAACCTGTCTCAGCCTTTGTTTTCTCATCTGTAAAATGAGGGAGTTGGATTTGATGGCCTTTAAGATTCCTTCTACCATTAAATGAAATCACCTTTTGTTTTAAGTAGTGATATTATGAGGCAGCTAGGTAGCACAGTGGATAGAGCCCTGGGCCTGAAGTCAGGAAGACCTGAGTTCATCCAACCCTGCACTTTATGGAGAAAATTAAGGCTTAAGGAGGTGAAATGACTTTCTCCAGGTCACCTAGTAATTAATAATAATAATAATAAATCAGAATGTATATAGTACTTTCAAGTTTGTAAAGTGCTTTGTAAGCATTATACTCATTTGAGCCTCAAAACAACTCTAAAATGTTGTTTTGACACCTACAGGTATCATTATACTAATCTGACAGATAAGGAAACCGAGGCACAGAAGTTTGTCACTTGCCTGTGGTCACATAGCTTGTAAGTGTCAGAAACAGGATTTGAACTCAACTCTTCCTGACTACAAGTTCAGAATTCTCACTGTTATTCCAAGCTACCTCTTAGGTAGCAAGTGACAGAGCCAGAATTCAAACCCAGAACTTCCAGCTCCAAATCTGGTACTCTTTCCAGTATGCCACACTGCAAGTTTATGCAGTTGTGGTCCTGGAGCTATTTATGACTGACCTTGGACAACTCATCCTCTTCCAGCTTTACGGGACTTACATGTAACATGGAAATCATTAGCACTGAGTCATGGTGCAATAGAAAGAAAGGCCATCCTTAGTGGGGCACGGTGGTTTTTTGGGGGCTGGGGGACTGGAGCTAGGAACTGACATAGACACAAATAATGAGTCGGTTACTATAGAATACTATTTCCATGAATCTAAGGGCTGAGGCTAAGGTGCAGCTTTAGGCCAAATGGGAGGGAGGTAGTCAACATACATTACCTGGATAAGGGCCAGATTTTAGGGATGTAGACTGAGCAGATGGACAGGGTACAGACAAAAGTTAGGTTTCAGACACAAAGGAAGGGAGAACTAAATTCATATTAGTAAAAAGACTAGGGACATTATCTGCTGGTTCACACACCAGTGCCACTGCAATTTGAATATTGATCTAGGACAAGAGTCATCTGACCCTGGTTTTAAACACTCATCACAGATCACATCAATGAATAATAGCAGGTATGTGTGTCCGGGAAGTTGAAATAGGACTCTGTGGGCTCTTGTGGCTAGTGTTTCCAACTCAAATAGGAGACTAGGTTCTCTGGGGAAGTCCCCCCATTTTCTGGAAGGAATTTTACAATTGTATTCTTCCTGTTTCCCAGAAGATAGTATTGCTTGGAATATATTTTCATCTTCACATGTATCAGAACTGTTGAGATATTAGGTACAGTTTTAGAGAAATCATTTCACTCTGGTACTTCAGTCAACAGCTCAGAGAGATTTTAGAAATCTAGTCCAACTAACCCATTTTACAGATAAGAAAACCAAGGTCCAGAGGAGTGAAGCATTTTTCACCCAAGTCAAATTAGTAGCAGGGCTTAGATTTGTACAGAGGTCCATCAAGGATATTTCCATTGCACCAGAATGTGCAATGAATAGACTGTTGGATAAGGAAGGCAATATTGGATTCAAATCTTGATCCAGACACTTACTAGTTCAGTGACCATGGGCAATTTATTTTATCTCAGTGAGCCTTAGTGCCTTCATCTGGAAAATGGGAATAATAATATCTATAGGTAATAGGATCATATATAGCAATCAGTCATGCATTTATTAAGTACCTACCACATAAGGTCTTTGCAAACTTTAGAATATTATATGTAAGTATTATTGATAGCTATTTTCTCAGTTCATCATAGCCCAGATTCCATTATTATTAGGAATAATCTTGGTAATGGACATAATTTCCGTTGCTGAGAATAAGAAGAGTATAGAAAAGAGACATAGGAAAAGAATGACAGTGAAAAGAATAGTGATTTTGGGGTCCCAGATCTTTTGTTCAAATTATACTTTCATTGCTTATTACCTGAGTGGCCTGGACAATGTCTGTCCTTGCCCTGTGGCTGTTTCTTCATTTGTAAAATGAGGGGATTGGGCTACATAATTTCTAAGGTCCTTTCCAACTTTAAATCCAATATATGATCTTTTCAAGTCCATCTTGTGGGGAAATTCTACACTTATTTCAGGTATCCTTTCCATAAGAAACTGTATCTCACACACACACACACACACACACACATACACACACACACACACACACACACACACACACACACGCTTGCACGCACACACACCATGGAAAATGCACCATCTGCTGGGACTGATTTGTTCTTCCCAAGGTATAGGTAACAGCTATAGATTGGCAGGAATCCAGAATGCCTGAGGAGTGGAAATCTAACAATTCCAATTACTTGCTGTGATACTGGGAGGAGATCAGAAGTGAGAAGGCTGAACACTTTCTAAGGGAACCTCCTGCTGTAACCAGACATGTCTGTTCCTGACCCCCTCTGACTCTGTCTTACACTTTCTCATGCCTTGCTGCATTTGCTCCTGCCATGACCCACAAATTTTGTCCCCTCCTCCCTCTCTCTGTCTCACTTGTGAATGCCAAGGGAAGAAACACCTTTTAAAGACCCCAGTACAACCAGACTATGTAAGAGGCCCCCATTTGATGAGGATCTACTCATATAGCTGAATTCAACAGTACAAGCAACCTATTGACACATCCAGAGTGGCATGAATGGTAGATGGAAAGCCAAGCCACAGTGATGGGTGTGGTCATCTGAAAAGTTCTATTGTTTCCCATATCTCTGCACCTGTAGAAATAATGCTTGTCCTGCAAGATCCTTTTCAGTCAGTTGAAAAGCAAAATTTTCTATGTGCTAACTAGTCACTGTGCTAAACACCAGAGACACAAAGAAATGCCAAGATAGCCCTTGCTTTCAAGGGGCTCACAATCGAATGGAGGAGAAAACAGGCAAACAAGGTGTATGCAGGGTAATTTGGAGGCAACCTCAGACAGAAGGCATGAAGGGGCCTGGGAAAGGCCTTTTGAAGAGCATAGGATTTGATTGAGACCTGAAGAAAGTTGGGGAAGCCAACAGGCAGAGATAAGGGGTGGGAGCATTCGAAGTTTAGAAGACAGTGAATAAAAATTCACAGAGTTAGCAGATGGAAGATCATTGTCACTGTACATGGAAGGGACCCAAGTGTAAATAGACTGGAAAGAAAGGAAATAACCAAGCTTTGGAGGGTTTTACATTTGATACATATAACAAAGCATTCAGAAGGTACTAAAGTTTATTGGGTAGGGGACGGACACAGTCAGACTTATTCTTTGGGAAGGTGACTTTGTCAGCTGAGTGGATGATGGGCTGGATTAGGGAGAACCTGAGACAGGGAACCAACCAGCAGGCTACTGTAATTGTCCAAGCAGGAAGTGATGAGATCCTGCATTAGTGGGGTAACTATGTCAAAGGCTAGAGGGGGTGTGTATGAGAGATATTATGAAGGTAGAATTGACAAGACTTCCATTGGATTGGGTCTGAGAGAAGAGTAAGAAAGAGTCAGCACGCAGGGACGACACTTAGGTTTTGAGCCTGGGTGACTGAGAGGGTGATGGTCATACTCTACCTTCTCTGGGAAGCCTTCCCTCCGCATACCCAACTCTTGAAATCCCTGATTTCCTTCAATACATGAAGCCTTTCCTGGTCACCCCCACCCCAGTCTCTTAATCTAAGAGATTAAAGTGGCTTGCTTTAGGTCAGTAGCAGAGCCAGGATTTTAACCAAGGTCCAGGTTCATTGTTCTTCCTATTGTACTATATGTATATCTTATTATTACTAATCATAACAATAGCAACAACATCATGCTTATATAGTACTTTTATCACTTTCTTCACAACAGCTTTGTGAAGTAGGAAATGCAAGTATTATTATTCCCTTTTTTGACAAATAAGGAAACGGAGGCTTATAGTTTGTCACTTACTTAACGATGCTTAAGTTGGTTAGTGGCAGAGGCTGTGATTAAATCCAAACCTTTGCCTCTAAGTATCACACTTTTTCTATAATATCAAATCTATTATATCAAATCCTGACCTTAGAATTTAATCCAGCCTTAACAAGCCCAGTCTCAACCATAGATCTTCTAGCCTTCACTTGAAGACCTCCAGTGATGAGGATCCCTCTCTCTCCCTAAGGCAACCCATTCCATTTTCACATAGCCCCAATTATTCATGATTTTTTCCTTCCATTGAGCCTAAATTTACCTTTCTGAAAATTCTATTATTTCCTCCTTGTTCTGCACTTAGTCCTAGAAGAACAAATATAATCTCTTTTCCATGTGACAGCTCTTCAAAGACAGCTTTGATCTCTCCCCTAAATGCTGTTTTCTTCAGGCTAAACACCCCCTCTTCTGTCAGCCAACCCTCATGTGGGCATTATCTCAATTTCTTTCACCATTCGGATTTCCTTCCTCTGGATATTCTCCAGCTTATCAAAGCTTTGTTTAGAATGTGGCACTCGGCACAGAATGTAATATTCAAGAAATGATGTGACCAGGCCAAAGGTGTATAGCACTATGCTCAATAAAAGTTGTATTATTGACTTGCTTTTTTCCTGTTTCCTGTTACTCTCAGCTTCTCTCCTCCCCCAGATACATTCCAAATTATATGACAAGTTTACTCCCACTGTATTTGTCTCAGCCACTGAAGAAAGTAGATAGAATGATAGGACTTTGACCCCAGCTTCCTATAGTACCGAACAAATGTAACCATCCCTGAAACTAGTTCTAATACACAATTGCTCATTTAATGGTATGTATTAAAGGCTTCCTTTAATTAATCATTCAATGAATCAACACTTATTAAGCACCTACTCTGTAAATATAGTAAATGAAATGATCTCAACTCAAAATAATAATCATGATTTACATTTACATAGTACATTAAGATTCCCAAAGTGCTTCAAATAAATTAACTAATTTGATCCTCACAACAACCCTGTTAGGAAACTACTATAATTACTCCCATTTTACAGCTCAGGAAACTGAGACTAGAAATGGTTAAGTAACTGTCTATATGTATAATCAGGATGTGAGGCAGAATTTAGTGTTCTAATTCAAGTCCAACGTTCCACCCAATATTCTAACATTCTGTTGTTGTTGCTGTTTGTCCTTTGTCCTCAAAGAGGACCATGACATAGGGAAGATGATGCCATGACTTGCAAGTGAATTGGATTTAAGTGAGAGAGGGCTGTGCAAAGTCACCAGTCTTGCTTTCTCCTCCAGAGCCATTTAGAGAGATCAGGATGATTGAAAATGTCTAACACCATTAAGCAGCTAATCGATTCAGTGGATCAAGTGTTAGACTTAGAGTCAGGAAAACCTGAATTTTAATCCAGTCTTAGATTCTTACTAGTTTTGGGACACTGGGCAAGCTACTTAATCTCTTCTGTGTGCTGTAAAATGGGGATGATAATAGCACCTACCTCATGGGTTTGTTGTAAGGATCGAATGAGTTCATAGAGATAAAGCATTTTGTAAAACAAGGGATTATATACACACTAGCTATCATCATCATCACCATCATCATCAATCATTGTTATTACCTAAATCCAGCCGCAGATATGTGCCAGGCACTGGGGATTCAAAGACAATACAAGTCCTGCCCTCCCAGAGTTTGTATTCTATAACAAGGGTGGTAGCATGCACACAGATAAATCAGTTCAGAGCAGTTAGAGGTGGGGAATGCTAACAGCTAAAAGGAATAGGAAAGATTTAGTATAAAAGAGTTTGCTTGTTTATCCTTGGGAATGTTCTGTTATGGACTTAGCCTTTGGTCCTCCTTGAGGGAATGGACACGGTGTAGTATTGGTGGGGAGTGGGGGGTGAGGGTGGAGTAGGGAGCAGACCAGTTCTCTTGGGACAGTGTTAAAGGCATCTGTGGTAAAGCACACCTTTGGGTGGTGAAAGGCCCTCATTTTCAAAAGGAGACATCCATTATTTTAGGAATGACTAAGTACTTAAACTTCATAGTGTGACTACCCAGATCGACTCTAATAGACTTTCTCCTCTCTCTCCTACTCCAGGGACTATTTTATCAATTGTCCCATTATTGACATGGCAAGCCACTGGGCAAGGGAAACCCGAGGGAACATCTATATGTACTACATTCCTGAAACCTACTCTCAGAGCAGGTAAGGTGACCATTTGGCCAGAAATAGCTGGTCCCATGGAAGAAAGTGTTTCTTGTCTCCTGGGTGATCATGGTCTTTATATTTTTTCCTTTAAATAAAATTCACCCTTCAGAATTTCAGGAATCTGTAATTTCATAAGTATGCATATTCTTTCCTCCACTAGAGATCATAACCTTTCCTTGACTTAGTAAGTGGTCTCTGATCCTTCAGTCAACTTCTTGATCTTTCTAAACTTAGAAAATTTATTCTTAGGAGGCAGCTAGGTGGCTCAGTGAATAGAGCACCTTCCCTGGAGTCAGGAGGACCTGAGTTCAAATCCGACCTCAGACCCTTAACACTTTTACTAGTCGTATGACCTTGGGCAAGTCACTTAACCCAAGTGCCCTGCCTTCCCCCCTCCAAAAAGCAAAAAAAAAACCACACACACAAAAAACAAACAAACAAACAAACAAAAAAAACCACAACTTCATCCCCAGCTGACCCACATTAAGTCTATTGGTGCACCTTTCAAGCTTGATAGGACCAGCTGGCATCTATTAATTCTCATTGATAAAGAGCTCTGAGGTTTGTGAAACACTTTACAAGTATTATCTCATTTGATCCTCACAGCCGTAGGAGGTAAATGCCACTACTATTTCCATTTTACAAATGAAGAAACTGAGACAGGCAGAGATTAAGTGACTTCTCCATGTTCCCAAAGCTAATAAGCATCCGAGGCTGGATTTGAATTCAGGTCCTCCTCACTCCGTGTCCAGCTCTCTATCCACCTTGGCACCCAGCTACCACTTGAAGTCTCTTGAGATATCCTTTGAGAGTCAATGCTATGATCAGATTATCTGCAAGTAAGTGTCAGAGATCCTTTGAACCCAGAGCCTCTAACTCCAAATCCAGGACTAGAAATATGTAATTTAGTGGGGAGGAGAAATAAGGGGTGGGGAGAGAGGAATCAGGGAGGGACAGCTACAGCATATTCACAAACATCAGTAATACAAGATAGAGCATTGATTCTCAAAGCATGTGTCCCACATGCTAGTGTTTTAAACTTGTGTGCCAGTAATTCTGTGGAATTTATACCTGTCATCATATGTACAGATGGAGTCTCCCTTGCTTGTGTTGGACTTAAATTTATAATTGCAATCAAACATCTCCTAACATTCCTCACAGCAAAGAACAGCATGTTTCTCACGAATGTTCGAACACCAAGGTAGAGAGCAATAGGAGTGAAGGAGAGACAGTGCTCTAGGAAAGTGTGAGAAAGGAACAATTTCTTTAACTGAAGGAATCAGGGAAGGCTTCAGAGAGGAAGAAGTCCCTGAGCTGAGCCTTGAAGGAAAAGAAAGGTTTCTAAGGGCAAGACTAAGGAAGGAGGAAGTATGGTTAGCATTGTTATAAAAATATCTTGGAATGAGGAAACTGAGGCCAAGGAAGAATAAGATTTCCTTAAGGAGAAACTAAATAAGAACTCAAATCCAGATCTTCTGTGCTAAGTCCAGAACCAACTTTGCAATACAACTCATGACTTCTAAGAATATGCAACTAGCCAGATGGTCAGATTCAGCCCACTGGTCTGTCTCTGATGTTTGCTTCAAAGGACACGGTATGCTTGGGCATGATAGCCACCCCCAAAGTTTAGCAGCTTTAGGCGGGGAGTGATTCAAACACACAAGCCCAAATTATTTTCTTCTTGAAATAAGAAAAACAAAAACAAAAATATTTTACCCTGGTCCTGGTTTTCCTGAAGCCTCTCCTCATCTGTCATCCATGAAATGCTCAAATGCTTTGAAGTATTTCTATGTTTGATCTACCCCACATCTTGGGGATTACAAGTTGACCAAGGGAAAGGAAGGGATTTAAGCAGTTTGTGCAAAAACTTTAGGCAAAAAAGCATGAGGGACGTATTGTGGAAAGAAAAAAAAAAGGAAAAAAACCCATCTGTTTCAGGCTAGAGGATGAAAGAAACCTGCCTCAGCCTGTGGTGGGTGAACATGTGGTCAGAAATACCAAGGATGGGGAGATGTATCCAGAAATATCTCCCTTTTGAAAATGGGAGTTCTTGGTGTCTTCTGTCATTATACAGGGAATAGTCACATGATTCCAGGGCCAAGTCTTTAATTTGGGGACCCAAGCCCCTTTTATAAATAGAAGAGTAAGGGTATTCAATGCCTTTGTCCTTATAGCTGGAGCACCCCCCCACTGGGTCTTACAGGCCAGGGTAGAACCAGCTCAAAGCAGTTTTGTTTGGTCAAGGTCAGATGTTCTGAGTAAACTTACTGCTAGTAAAATCACACAGGAGGTGGCTAGGTGGCACAGTGAATAGAGCACCAGCCCTGGAGTAAGGAGGATCTGAGTTCAAATTTGGCCTCAAACATGTAACATTTACTAGCAGTGTAACCTTGGGCAAGTCACTTAACCCCAATTGCCCTGTCTTCCCCCTCCAAAAAGCAAAAAAAAAAAAAGAAAAATCACACAGACATGGGCATCCATGGGTGTCACCAAATGAACCCGTATCAGCTAGATTGCATAGTGAATGAAGTATAGAATTGGAGAGTCAGGAAGACCTGATTTTCAATTCTGTCTGACAATTATTAGATGTATGATCCTGGGCAGGTCAAATCAATAATCATTTATTAAGTGCTCACTATATGCCAGATATTATAATATAAATAATACCATATATTACATACAATAGATTACATTATAGCATATTATGTTATATTTATTATATTATAGTCTATATTATAGTATAGACTATAGGCACTGTGCTAAGTGCTGTGGGGACACAAAGAAAGACAAAGTAATCCCTGCCTTCAAGGAGCTCACATTCTATTTAGGGAGACAACATGAAAATAACTATTTACAAGTTACAGGGTAACTTGGAGGTAATCTCAGAGTGAAGGCATACACATTGAAGGAGCTGGGAAAGAAAGGCCTCTTGCAAAAAGTTTCAGGCTTAGACTTAAAGGAAGCCATCATTCAGGCAGGAAAAGTAAGAGCATTCCAGGCATGCAGGACAACCAGTGAAAATTCAGAATGGGGAGCTAGAGCATCATGTGTGGAATAATAGGTTAACGTCATTAGTTCATAGAGAACATGGAGGGAGTAAAGGTAATAAGACTGAAAATGTAAGAAGGAGTTGTCATTAGGGGCTTTGAACTCCAAATAGAAGATTTTGTATTTGATCTTAGAGGCAATGGGGAGTCACTGGAGTTGATTGAGTAAGGAGGTAATATGGTCAGACCTATGTGTTTGGAAGGTCATTTTGACAACTGAGTGGAGGATAAATGGAAGTGGGGAGAAATTTGAGGAAGACCAGCTGGCAGGCTGTAATGCCATGCACGAGCAGCTTTCCAAAAGAATGCTGCTGTGAACAGCTTTTAAGGTTCTGATTACACAGTATAGTGAACACTCTATTCCATAACAAATAAAAGCAAAACATTCTCAGAAAATCAAGGTACAATATTCACAATATTACAACGTATCACAGAAAATCACAATATAGTATTCACAACAGCTTATCATTAAAATGGCCACATAGTTTTCACCAAAGTGGTCACAATAGCTTTGAACAAAAAACAATCATCTGGTATCCCTAAGGAAGTTTGCCTCCTTACTCAGTCATTCAGTCATCTCAGAGTACAATAGTCAGTCTTCTACTCATGGGGCAACTAGGTTAACTCAATCAGTCACTTATTTAGCAATCAGTTACTAAGTATCTTTATCACTAAGTACAATCATTAGAAAATACACAAACCCTCCACCCCTAGGTCACTAGTAAACCACCTTATCATCCAGCATTCAATAACCAGGGAGAGGTCTTTTCTTCATCTTGACTTGGTGCCGGTTCTCAGATTTCCTGGATCCCCTTCCATGGTCCCATCTCCTACCTGAATCCACCAAACTGGATTCACCTGGGTTCAATAGCAGACAGCTCACAGTTCCTTGTCTAGCTCTCCAGGTAGGTCCTGCTCCACATTGGAGTTCACAGAGTCCAATCCATCTCGAATCCTTCACAATTTCTGTTCCCAAGAATTCAAGGCTCAACCAAGCCACAAACAGACAAAGTATTAGCATCCTGGTCATGCTTCCTCAGTCTTATGCTTCCTCAGTCTTCTCCTGGGCTCCTCTGTCACCTGGGCTCCTGGGCTTCTGGCCTCCTGGGCTCCTGTTCAGAAGAAGCTCCTCCACCACAAGTTCTCAGGAAATTCTGACTGTGCATCCCTGGGGCTTTTCTTATATACACACAGCATTAGCTACCTGTTTTGGCCAACCCCCTCCTATTACATCAGTAACAGGAGACAAGAGTTCATACCTTCTGTTTCCCCAACAGTGGCTTGAGCAATTACTAACTGATAAGTATTTGCTACCTTTGCTTAACTTGAAACAAGGTGCTAAGTACCTGCTTACTTGCCAATACAAAAGGGAACTTCAAATCTCATTATTGTTACATAGGCTCTAATAGTAAATAGTCTAGATGTGAGTTGATAAGGGCCTACACCAGGATGTGTCAGAGGACAGAAGGGGGCATATATGAAAGATGTTGCAAAATCAACTCAACTTGGCACCTGATAGGATATGGGTGAGAGAGAAGGAGGAGTTGAAGATGCCACCTAAGTTATAAACCCAGGTGACTAGGAATATAGTGATTTCCTTGATAGTTATAGTCAAGTTTGGAAATAAGGATGATTTGGGGGGCATGGGTGGGGGGGAAGATAATGAGTTTTGATTTTAAACAAGTTCAATTTAAGGTATAGAGAAGACACAGTTTGAGATATTCAATAAGCAGCTGCAAGATATAAGAATGGAGATAGAGAGAGCTGGTTAAGTAAATCTGAGAGTCATCTGCATAGAAGTGATAAATGAATCCATGGGAGCTGATGAGATCACCAAGCATAATAGTATAGAGGGCTGAAAAGAAGAGGGCTTAAGACAGAGCCCAAAGTTACTGCAGAGAGTTTAAAAGAGAATGAGAAGAGAGTTAACTGGAGGCATTATCAATAGATTACTCTATGAGTTTTGCCTGGAGAGGACAGGGTTTTTGTTTTTTATTCTAAACTTAAATACAAAATAAGAAGAGAAAAAAGTAACAAGTTTAAATACAAAAACTAAAATAATGTGAAGTAAGAAAAGCATTGCCATGCGCACAGCAGAGTGTGAGAGTGGACTCAAAATATACAGCAACAAATTTCCATTTCAAAGAAGCCCATGCAATAAATTGTGTTCAGAGCTGTCCATCCTTTCTTTGCTTCCTTGTAAGTTTTCTTTTGTTCTCTGCTGTGTGCTTTTTACTTTGTTCTTGTTCCTCCTTCCCTCTTCCCCCTGCCAGAAGGCTACAATTAAGTACAGGTATATATATGTGTATATCTATCTATCTATCTATCTATCTATCTATCTATACATATATATACACATATATATATACACACACATACACACATACATACATACATATACATATACACACATATATACACACACATACACACATACATACATATACATATACACACATATATATACACACACATACACACATACATACATATACATATACACACACATATATATACACACATACACACCTATATACATACACATATAGGCATAGATACACAAAGATGTACATATATACATACATACACATATATCCATACGTACATACACTTACACATACGTATACTTAGATATCAATAATCATAGTCATATATAGACATCTACATTCATATGCATCTGTGTAAGACCATACTATGCTTATTTATCCTCTGGTTCTCTGAGGGTAGATAACCTCTTCCTTCATAAGCCTAAGTTTTTCTGTATTTTCCCAAGTCCACTAACTTGTCATTTCTTACACCACAGCAATATTCCCACCTTATACTGTCTAGTTGTTTTAAATAGTTCAAAACAGTGTTGATAAATATGGCTGACATATAGAGTTGTTTCTCTGTTTTTCTCTTTTGATTAGACCTATTTTAGCCTTAACCCTGTCTGAGATCATGATTACCACTCTGGCTCCTTTTCCCCTAACAAATTCTACTCTTAATCTTGGTTTTATTTTTGTGTGGATCTCTTATTTCCTATCCCTTCTGATTCTTCTACTTTACTTCTGCTTGCTTCCTTGCCATCCTATTACTTAACCTACCCTCCATCCAAGGATACCTCCCTTATCCTCCCATTTCCATTAATCTAAATGTCCTTTTATACCCACCCCCTGAGGGGGGACAGTTTTTGAAGGATGGGGAGACATGAGTATATTAGTGGGCAGCAGGAAAACAATAAAACAGGGATACTGAAGATTAATTAGGAAGTGGGGATGGTAGAGTAAGAAATATCCTGGAGAAAACAGGATACAGTGGAATCCCCTGTGCATGTAGATGGGTTTGCCATGACCAGGGGAAGGGTCATCTATTCCTTTGAGAAAAAGGAAAGGGAGGAAATGGTGAGATATCTGAGTTAGGTGATATGAGGAGGAAGAGAAAAGAGGCAGCTCTCAGAAAATAGCCTCAATTTTTCAGTGAAGAATAAGGCAAGATTCTCAGCTGAGAGGGAAAGAGACAAGAGAGGAGGTAGAGGCATGGGAGGTTTGAGGAAGGATGAAAATGTCTGGAAAAAGTCACTGTAATAGGTGGGACAGGGGATTGTTTAGGAAGGTGTAAAAGGATTGCTTTGCCACAGTGAGAGATCAAAAAAGATGATATAACATAAATGTGTAGTGGACACAGTCTTCATGGTTTTGTGATTTTCTCCAGTTCTGCAGTTACAAGTGAAGGTAAATGATGGTGGGATTAATTCAAAGGTGAGTATGGCAAGGTGTGATCACAATAAGGAGGTGATAGGATTAGAGGACAAGAGACTGAAGTTTAGTGAACTGGTTTACTGAAGGGTGGAAGGAAGGAAGGAGGGAGGGAAAGAGAAAGGATGGAAAGTAGGAAGGAAGAAGGAAAACAGGAAGGAAGGAGAAAAAGAAGGAAGGAGGGAGGAAAGAAGGGAAGGAAGGAAGGAAGGAAGGAAGGAAGGAAGGAAGGAAGGAAGGAAGGAAGGAAGGAAGGAAAGAAGGAAGGGGAAGAATGGATAGCAAGTGCAGGGAAGATGACCTGAGAAATAAGCAATGAATAAAGGGGTTGGAGGTCACAGGGAAGACAAAGAACAGTGTCAGGGATCATAAGGCAAACAAAAATATAGAATGCTAAAAGAGTATGAGATAAAGGAATTTCAGAGTTCATGAATCTGGAAATGGAATACTTGTAGATGAAAGTAGTATTCAGTATATGATTGAGTCTCTTAACCTCTCTCTGCCTTAGTTTCCCCATGTGTGAAATAGAGATAATAACAGCATCTAACACACAGGGACAATGTGCAAACATAAGGAAACAACACGCAGCACATTTTGTAAACTTTAATGTGCTGTATGAATGCTAGTTATTATTATTTTTTAGAATTATTGCTTGCTCCCAAGTAATTACCATACCACTTTATATGACTTTAAATTAATTAGATTGTAAGCTCCTTGAGGTCAAGGATTATTTTTTGCTTCTTTTTTGCATCCTCAGCACTTAACACAGTTCCTGGTACATAATAGGTGCTTAATAAATGCTTTTTGATTGATTGATTATTGACAGTGGGCAGTCATTTCACTTCTCTGAGTCTTAATTTCCTTTTCTAGAAAATGGAGGTGATAATAAGGCCCCGTCCAGTTCCAGTTTTAGATCTAAATTTTTAGATCCCATGAGTTAAAAACAAAATTCCCATACTGTAGGTAATAGAGGAAAAGGTGATTCCAAAGATGCAGGGCTTCTGGGAATGGAACAGGAGAGGGCAGAACATGGTAGGTCTTTTGGTGTGTCCTCTCCACAGCCTGTGAGTCAGGAGCCAGGGAAGGTGTCAGAGGCAGGCGTAATGATGACACCTGGGGAACTGCCAGAAATGAGGTCCAAGAGCAGGCTGCGTCAGAATTCCGGGACGACCATTAAGCAATAGGAGGTTGTCAAAGGTGTGATCCAAGCCCCTGTGAGTCAGAAGAGACAGTCACAGCATATGGAAACTGGCAGAGGCATGGTCTTGGTACTCTGAGTCAGAATAGAAGCTGAGTTATAGAATAATAATAATAATATTACAGTTATAGAATAATAATAATAATAAATACTTCAAACCTTAAGAGATGGTCTACCTGAGTTGTCAATGACCTAAAAATTCACCATCCTTAGGGTGGCTAGGTGGTGCAGTGAATACAGCACCAGTCCTGCAGTCAGGAAGACCTGAATTCAAATGTGACCTCAGACCCTTAACACTAACTAGCTGTGTGACCTTGAGTAAGTCACTTAACCCCAATTGCACTGCCCTCCCCCCTCCAAAAAGCAAAAAAAAGAAAAATTCACCATCCTCTTTAGAGTGAGAAGCCTCTCAAAGTCAGCCAGGCTGGACTTCATGTGATAGACATGTAGTCTATGGGTCGACCCATACTTGAAACCTTTTTAGCATAGCACAGGACCTACCAAAACTTGTGCTCTTTCTACTGGCAAAGCCTTCAGGAACCCGCCATCACCTCCCCGCCACAGTGAGCCAGTGAACTGACTATCCTTAAGGAGGGAGATCTGTTTTAGAGGAAACATGGCATGGTGGGTAGCTTGCTGGACCAAATCAGATCATAGCATCACAAAATCATAGCTAAAGGGAACCTCAGAGGCTACATTGTCCAATCCCCTCATTTTATTGAGGTGAGAATTAACATTATTACATGCTTAAGCAGTTTCTGTCATTTTTGTTTTGTTAGGATCTGTCCATGGGTAAAAAGGGCCAAAACCTACTCTATGACACAGCACCAGAGGGGAAAAATAGCTGTGAGGACTCAATGAGGTAATATAAATGCAGAGTTTTGTAAGGATAGGCTATTACAATTTTGAGCTAGAAGACACCATATTCTTCAGTCCTCTCATTTTACAAATGAAGAAACTGAGACCCAGAGAGGTAAGGGAATTGCCCATAGGTAGTAAGGAGCAGACAGGATTACAACCAAGGTCTCTGATTACAAACTTATCATGCTATATGCTCTTAAATATCATATGCTGTTAGTGACAATAATTCAATCAACATGCATCTATTAAATAACTATGGTGTGCCAGGCACTGGAGCCTGGAACTCTAGGAATCCAAAGACAGTAAACACTCCCAACCCTCATGGAACTTTCCATCAATTAGGGACAAGGGAGACACTTCATATAGAGATAGACATATAAACAAATACCAAATGTATACAAAACGAATTCAAGGCAGTTTAGGGGGGAAGGTGGAGACACTAGAGGTTCCAGAAAAGGCCTTATGTAGGTGATGGTACCTGAGCTGAAGGAAGAACAGGGGTTCTAGGAGGCAAAGGAATGCATTCAAGGGAGGGGGATATTACAAAGTCACAGCAATGGAAAGTGAAATATATGTGTAAGGAACAGTAAGATCAATTTGGCCAGACTGAAGAGTATATGTAATAGAGAAATGTATTATAAGGCCAAAAAGTTAAGACAGGACTAGGTTATGTAGGGCTTTCAATGCTGAATAGATTAGTTTTATTTGATTCTAGAGTTAATAGGAAGCCACTGGAGTTTGTTGAGTAGGAGAGGAAGTGGTCTTTAAATCTCAAAGTGCTATAGTAATGTGAATTAGAATCATAATTACTGCTCTTTAAACACAATTGAGAAAAATGACCTGTTCAGCCTTCCACACAGAACTGCCCTGAGTATTCAATGAGATAATGGGTAGGAAAGAATTTGGCAAACTGTAAGCCTTGTACAAATGTGAAGGATTTTTAGTTCTATTCCTTTAAAGAGTACATAGAAAAACATTTAAAATGACTAAGGAAGCAGCAATGTTTATCTTTTATATAAATTATCCCCTTTTTTTTGGAATGGAGTTGTAAAAGCTACAGATGACCACTATATTTCTTCATATTTTCCAGACATTTTAAAATCACACATCCCAAATATTATCTTTGATGCTTGGCCTTGGCCATTTTTTTAAATTAAGAGTCCAAAGCAAATACTACTGTGGCTGGAGCAGCTACTCCTTGTATGGTCAATAAGATTGTCCAATAAAAAGTTCAAGCCAAGAGAAGGAGAATGATGAGAAGGAAGAACCTGCTCTTGGTTGGAGAGTTGGGACTTAGAATGCTTGGCACTAATATGTGATTCTCTATCTACGTGATCCTGGACTTGTCACTATAGATATGGTTTGTTCAGACTTAGAAAAGCATTTCATAAAAGGGTTTCCAACTATTCTTTAGGGGATAGATAGAGAAATATAGCCTAATGATAGCACAGTAAGAACTAATTGAATAGCTGAAATCAAAAAAATAGTTCTAGATGATCTGAGGTCATCTTAGAAGAAGGTCTCCAATGAAATGTTTTAGGGATCTGTTGCTGGCTTTGGCTGTGATACCTAACATTTTTATCAGTGACTCAAATTTAGGCATAAATGATATGCTTATTAAATTTGCAGATTTGGGAGGGATAACTAACACTCTGGCTGACAGAGTCAGGATCCAAAAAGATTCTGACAGGCTGGAGTATTGGGCTGAACCTCATGAAAGGAAATATGATAGGAATAAATGTAAAATCTTAGGTTCAAAAAATAAATTTCCACAAATAACAAGATAGGAGAAATTAGATAGCAATTTATGGAGGAGAAGGTGCCAAATAAGCAAGTTAGGAAATAAGGATTAGCCTTCTCCACTGTTCTCTCATTGAGTTGTTATCTCACTAGGATTCAGCATGTGGCTTGTCCAAGTTCTTTCCCCTACATCAGCAGTTCTCAACCTGTGGGTCGTGACTCCTTTGGGGGTCGAACGACACTTTCACAGGGGTCACAGGGGTCTCCTAAGACCATGGGAAAACACATATTTCCAATGGTCTTAGGAACTGAGACACTGCTCCTCTATGTGTCTCCAGGCGGGTCTGCCCACATGCAGATACACCCACATACGAGTATTAAAGGATCGCGGCGTTAAGAAGGTTGAGAACCACTGCTCTAAAGGATGCCAAATTAGACTTGCTCAGAGTCACATAGCTAGGAAATATCTGAGGCTGGATTTGAACTCAGATATTCCTGACTCCACGGCTGGCACTCTATCCATTGTGCTACCTAGCTGCCCTAGATATAGACATAGGCATAGATACAGATAAAGATATAGGAGGGATAGGGATACAGATGGAGAGAGAGAGAGACAGAGACAGAGATGGAGTTAGAGAGAGACAGAGACAGAGACAAAGACAGGAACAGAACCAGAGTTAGAGACAGGGACAGAGTTAGAGATACAGAGATAGAGACAGAGAGAGACAGACATAGAGAAAGAGAGACAGAGATAGGGATATGGAGGGAGGGAGAGAAACAAGGACAGAGAAAGAGAGAGACAGAGACAAGAATTAGAGATAGATAGAGACAAAGACAAAATTAGAGACAGTGAGAATGATAGAGACAGAGATAGAGATAAAGACAGGGACAGGGACAGAGTTGGAGATAGAGAGAGAAAGAGTGAGAGACAGAGCTATATTAGCTGAGGGGACTTCATGTAGAAGATGGTGCTTGTGAAGGAATCAAGGGATTCTACAAGGCTGTGATGAGGTGTTCTACCATCTCTCTGCGCTCCTGGATGGCCAAGACTAATATTTTTGTTATGGTTTGGCTCTGTAGTACCTAATATGGTGTCTTGAATATACTAGGTGCTTAATAAATGTTTGTTGAATTGTTTAGAAAAGCAAGCAGCTAATTATAAGCCCATACCTCAGGCTTTATTTTGTTTAGTTGAATTTCATCTGGCCCTAGAGATACAACTATTCCCAGAAGTCCCAAAGTTTAATGAAGGGGTCCAAAGCAATCCAGAGCAGGAAATGTCTATTATATCTGTATCCAAGAATCTGAGAATACTTATTGATGTTATCCCTGTGATCTAGTACAGCTTATTAGAACACGGGGCTAGAAGCCAAGTTCAATAGTAATACAAGCCAATTATCTTCATGTAAAGGAGAAGAGAACGACTTTCCACTTCTGTGGATTGCTGCTGTTTATTTCTGGCATTATTTCATCTCTGAAAACAACAGAGCTCAGCAGTCAAGCCAGCTGCCTGGAAAATGAGTGTCTTTGGTCTCTCAGGAGACCAGGACAGAGAGTGTGAATGGTTCAGAGCAGACCTTCCCCACTGCTGGGAAATAACACAAATCACCAACCACAGAGACGATGAGAAAGGATGCTCATCTCCATATGAAGAGCAGTGTATAACAGGAAGGAAGCAATTGGCAACAGCAACTGCGGGGTCTGGCACAAAGGAAATAAATGCTTGTTGATTGCCTGGTGTTGTTACCAATTTTTATTTTATGTAACTGAGTATCAGAAACGTGGGAAATGTAGCAGACTGAAATTTCTCTATGAATCAGGGATGTACCACTGAAGCCAAAAATGTTCATTTGATCTGGGGTTACATTAATACAGGCCAAGTATCCAGAATAAAGTCACGATAGTCCCCCTGTTCAGTCTGCATCTGGAATACTGCGATCAGCTCTAGGCACCCCATTTTAGAAAGGAAATGGACAAAATGGAGCACATCCAGAGTAAGGCTACCAATATGGCAAGAGGATTTCAACCTGAGGATTTATGCTTTGAGAAAAAGAGAATTAGGAGAGATACAGTAGCTGACTTTAGTATTTGAAGGGATGTATGGCAGACAAATTTAACTTATTCAAGACAAAATTAAGAAGAATAGTTGGGAGTAGTTGTCTGACCATGATGACTGCCTTATGGATGTGATACAGTAGAAAAATTGTTAGCTATGGAATAGGAGGACCTGGGTTACATTGCTCCACTACTTATAATCTGTGTCACATCAGACGAGTCTCTTGACCTCTCTGGGCCTCAATTTCCTCAACTGCAAAATGAAAGGTTGGACTACATGACCTCAGAGTTCCCTTCCAGCATTAAATCTATGATCTATAAGTTCTGTTAAGTCTTCCAGCACAGGAAATACAGGATAATTTATAAGTCTTGGTGCAGTGTTATTCTATGATAACCTAAAAGGTCATTAAGATTTTTGAAACACTCTGTATGGAAGAACAGATTCCCATTTCTAGTTTGGTTTAGACGATATGACCTCTGACTCTTCACTCAGACTCTTCATTTCTATAATTCCATAAATTTCCTGTCTAGCCCAAGGCATACCCTCTTTACATAATGGTGATCTTATTAACCAACTTCCCTATCCCTTTATTTTTATTGAATCTCTATGTAAACTTGTCATTGTCTTTTAAACGAAAACATTATACTTCTCACAGGAATAATGAGTAGACGTGGAAGAAAAGAGAGGGGGATTTCAACTCAGGACAACCTTTCTAACAATTGTGGACTTCCCATTGCCAGAGGTCTTTGCATGATAACTTGATGACTACTTTTCAGTTATGTTGTAGAGGGGATTCTTGGTCAGATTATGGTGACTGTAAATGACTTCTGTGGTCCATTCCAACTCTGAGAGTTGATAAGTTGATGAATTGCTTCTCAGTGTAATATAGTTCTAGTCTTGGGCTCCCTTTCTTTAGCTGAAACTTGGGACTATCTTCAGTATACTATAAGCACATTATAAATATTTGTTTTAATATGAAGCTTCCCTTAAGAGTAGTAGAGCTGGGATTCGAATCCAGATTTTTCTGAGTCAATGAAATATGCATACCATATGGTCCCTGTCCACAAGGAGCTTACCATCTAGTTGGAAAGACAAGATTATAGACAAAACAATTAGAAAATCACATGGGTTAGAATGTTGTTTAGTTATTCAGTCATGAAGTCTTTGTGACTGCATGGACCATGCTTTCTTGGCAAAGATACTGGAGTGGTTTGCCATTATCTTCTCCAATGGATTAAGTCAAACAGAAGTTGTTCTTCCTGACTCTGGGCCCAGGATTCTATCCAATGAGCCACCTCGTTTCCTCCTGCATTAGAATGTATTCCTATATAAAAATAGTTGGCCAGGAAGGGAGAAAAAATCATTTTGGGCTCAAGTGGTCCAGGAAGGCTATCTAGAGGAGATGGAAAATGAGGTGAGTTTTTCGGTTAAGTACTTTTCTCCAATCCTTAAAAAACTAGCCTGGCATCTTACCTTGATTCTTTGCAGAAGTGGAGGACAATGAACAAGACATCCATTGTGTTAGGCATTTTTTGCTATGTTGGTTAGTTTTGCTAAACATTATTTTCAAAAATTATTGGTTATGAGATGATGTTCTCAGTGGGAGAAGGGGGCCAGTGAAAGGATATAGTGGAAAGTGTAGGTGACATACAGAAAAAAAATAAAAATTTATTAGTGAATAGAGCACTGGACCTGGAGTCAGGAGGACACGAGTTCAAATGCAGCCTCAGACAGTTGACACACTTACTAGCTGTGTGACCTTGAGAAAGTCACTTAACCCCAATCGCTTTGTCTTCCCCCCTCCAAAATAAAAAAAAACCATTAAAAAAAATAAGCTGAAACAAGCAACTATCATAATTTTCTAACAATAAGAACATGATAAGTGTTGAGATTTAGAATAAAATTTTACTTAATGTTGAAGGAGGAAAAGATCTACCCCATGCCTCTGCTCCTGGAACCCCCAAAACCTAAATTTCAATGGAAAGAATCCTGGCAAAGAATAAGCATTAGACTGATCGTTGTTATCTCCTTCTCATTGTCTCAGCAACTTTTTCACAACTCACTTCCTTTGTCTCATTTCCCAAGTAAGCAGAGTGATAGGGGGATCTTAGATAACCTCTGAAATACCTTTGAGTGATTTTGAAATTTCTTGAGAATGATAATATATAATCAGGTCACAGGAAGATGAGAGAGTCAGCATTCGGTCAACAAAATGAACTTCTCTATTGGTGATGACGTATTAGATTCAGCTTTTACAGTCCTAAGTAAGTTGCCCTTCCCGTAGATTTCCTGACAAGCGGAGGCCATAATGCAAAGTATAAGACATTCACAGCTGATGGCCCTGTAGGCTTTGCTGCATAACAGAGTTGAGGAATCCCCAAACTGAGACTCGTCCATGAGCAAATATGTTTGACAAGGCAGCCCCCTACACCTGGTCTGTGGTCCCTTGGACAGCCTGGGTTCTGGTCCCTTGAGAGGCTTTGCCATTGGTGTATCATGTTTCAGACATTCAAACAGTAGAGAAACAAGGACAGAAGTAAAGAAGTTCTTGCCTTCAAGAAGATTATGATCTAATGGGAGAAACAACATTATATAGATACATATACATACGTAATATATATCTGTAGATATAGATATTTTCTAGATACACACATAGCTCTTTATAGATATTT
>CM053580.1:507692577-507708124 GCA_028627135.1 Pseudochirops cupreus
ATGGACAGGGGCTCAGCCAATCCCCTTTTTCCACATCAACAGGGGAGTTCATGCCTTCTCAACAGTGGGACAGAGTTTGCACCTTCCACACTTAGCACTTAGTACTAAGTGCTAAGTATCCTGATAAACTAATTACTATTACAGCTAGTCATCTCTCCCTGCCTTGACTGTACCTCCTTATTGGCTTCTGCTCCTTCTATATCACCCATAGAGATTAGAATATAACTGGAAACAGAGAAAGAGTTCAGTAAATGATTATTGTTTGGGTTATTAATTCACTTCCATCAAAATCTGACGTTTATCTCATGTAATCATAGGACCCACAACCATAAGGGACCCAAGCACTCATCTAACCACCTTATCATCTCTTTTTAAAGATGATACAGCTAAGGCCTATAAAGGTCAAGTCAATCTTTCAAGGTCACAAAGCTAGAAGTACCAGATTCTTGACATGAATCTTAATATTCTTGACTCTAATTTCAGTGTGCTTTCCACTACAAAATGTTGTCTTCTCATCATTAGATTGGATGGAATCTTCCTTTCAGTCTCACAGCTGGTTGTGCTAGTCTTCTTAAAAATCTCCTAGAAGAAAGTCATCCTTCCTCTCTTTCTGCACCAAGGATAAGCAGAGGGCCCATTTTGACTCTGTTGTGTAGGCACTGGTTGGTTTTATAATGTGGTGTCATGGGAGGTGAATTGGAATTGGAATGAGAAGATTTAGGCTTGTGTCCTGCCTGTCCATTGTATGACGCTGTTATTTCATGTCTCTTAAGCCTTAATTTCCCCATATATAAAAGAGAAATGATAAATACTTCTTGTATTCTCCCTCAAAGTTGTGAAGCTGAAATGAGATGATGGGTGAAAATACTTTGTCAATATGAATATGTCTCTCAAAGGTACACTACTCTGATTAGCATTTTTATCCTATTACTTACCCGGGGTCAAGAATTCGTTTTTATCAGGTCAGAAAATATCAGTGGAGTGAAGCCTCATTTGGAATATTAAGTTCTGAAAGTACAGTTTAATTCTCTCTGATCTTAAGACTAAGGAAAAGGCAATGTGCCTTTTCATCTTGGCAAATGATCTAATTATGATTAAATGTAGGAAGGAACAATTAGGAATTTCATTTAGGCTCTTTACTACCTGTGTGACCTCAGGCAAGATAATTTAGCTTGTCTGGGTCTCAGTTTCTTCCACTGTAGAAAGAAAGAGCTAGACTGCAGGACCTTAAAAATCCCTTCCAGTTCTGAATCCCATGAAGGCTTAGATCAATGGTTCTCAACCTGTGGGTTGTGACCCCTTTGGGGGGTAGAACAACCCTTTCACAGGAGTCACAGGGGTTGCCTAAGACCATCAGAAAACACACATTTCCAATGGTTTTAGGAACTGAGACACCGATCCTCTATCTGTCTCCAGGTGGGTCTGCCCACATGCAGATATGCCCACATATGTGTATTAAAGGGTCACGGCATTAGGAAGGTTGAGAACCACTGGCTTAGATCATCTAATCTGATCCCCTTATTTTAAAGATAAGGAAACTGAGGCATAGAGGGGGAAGGTTATTTGTCAAAGGCCTCAAAGTCAGTAAGAGGCAGATCAGAAATTTGTGTTAAGAATTCTGAATCAGGGGGTAGCACTGGCCCTGGAGTCAGAAGGACCTGAGTTCAAATTTGGCCTCAAACAAGCTGTGGGACCTTGGGCAAGTCACTTAACCCCAATTGACCTGCCTTCTCTCCTCCCCCCCAAAAAAAGCAAAAAAAGAGAAAGAATTCTGAATCAGAAACCCTTTCCTCTGTACCATACTGGGTACTCCCTTCATTTAGCAAATGAAGAAACTGAGGCTTGGCAAGATAGTGACTTACTCAAGTTAACGCTCCCAATAAGTAGCTGAGCTAGGTCTAGAGTCAGGTTTTCTGATACCAAGTCCAGGGCTGCCTCTGTTTTGCCTGATCCCTCATGTGCTGCCAATATGGAATTCCAATTTATTCAGCTAGGAAACCATCCAGCATATGGGATGCAGATTTCCAAGATACAAATCTTATTGAGAAGTAAAATGCAGCTGTGCATTGTGACCATGGCTACCAAAGGCACCTGTTGACTGTGTGGGGTGTGGAATTAAGTGACAAGTTGTCGTGCCTTTTTGAAGTTTATAATCTAAAGTCCAGCTGCTAAATTGCATGCTTGCTCTGATGGGTAGGGTGGAGCCAGTCACTGAGTGTCCTTTATGCTGCAAGGCTGGACCAAACGTACCAGTGGGTGCAGGATCAAAGCAAGTCAACCATTACTTAGATGTATAGATGGCTTAACCTATTCAAGTCTCAGCTTTCTAAGCTGTAAAATGATAATACCCATAGTTACTCATCAGAGTTGTTCTAATGTTAGCTCACAGAATATTAGAGTTGGATAATTTTCTAGGCCCTCCTCCAGACCCTGTTGACACTGAGGCTCTAAGAGAAGTTCTTTGCCTCAAATTCTATGGCTAGTTAATGGTTTGTATTTCTACAAGTTACAAAAGATTTACAAACATAGTCTCATTTAGTTCTGCTACCCTGATAGGTAACAGAAGTATTACAATTGTCACTTTTCTGATGAGAATACTGAAGCCCAGAGAGGAGGAACGATTTGCAAGGAGCCACTCATTTAATAATGGTGGAATTTTATGCCTCTCAGTCCAGTGTCTTTTCCTCATCCCCAAAGGTAGATAGGTCAATCATTTCAAAATGCATTTCAATGAGCCTGGTCTTTGGAATAAGGACACACCCCGCACTGACTTTTGTAAGTAATGGTCTATGCCAATCAAGGTACTTCTTGAGATGGGACCAGACAGGGAGTTCTGTCCTTTCTTTCTCATGCCAGTGGCAGAACCCATAAAAAAAGAGACTTTAGTTTTACTGGTTACAGAATCCTCTCCTCTTCACACCCCATTCCACCCCAGAAAATCTAACTCTCTTTTTTTTCAGTCCTGGCACAAGGTCACAAAAGCTTCCAAACTGGCTGCCTCTAAGAAAGAAATGGTTTCTGGGATCTCCTCAGGAAATTTCCATGGATTAGAGATTGTAGTCATATTCTGATTGGGAAGGACTGGGGGGAGGGGAGGAGGGGCACAAGGAGAAGGGAATATGATCACATGGACAGGCACAATAGCACTTTACATGGGATCCAAGAAAATTTAGCACTGAGTTGTCCAGCCAAAGGGCTTTTGTTGGATCCAAACAGGCCAGCCAAGTTTCCAGACCACTCACATACAAAAATAAATAAATAAAATAAAAATGAGAATTTCAGGTATTTGGTATTAGGACTGAAAATGAATTTGCTTTTTAAAGAAAATCTTTTTTTTTAATTTAAATTATACTTACATTTTCTCAGTTATGCCTTTCACTCAATGGTTCAAGTAGTTGATTAGGTTAAATCAAGATAGAGATTTAACCAATCGTTGGATTTCAAACTAGGATAATCTGCTAAAGTCATTTAGCTGGACCCCTCATCTCAAGGTAAAGAGCACAGAGACACAGAGAGGTGAAATTTTTTATGAAAGGTCACACAGTCAATAAGGTAGCAGGGCTCAGATGTTTTTAACTTAAAAGAAAAATGAGGAAATGTATGAATCAGGATTTGGTTTCCATGTCTATGGTGAAGAATCCTGTGGGCGTGTTTGAGGTAGATCCCATGACTTGATTCCAATTGTCAGTTGATGTAATGTTTGGCTGCTCCAGAGTCTCTCACATGAAATACATCCATACGGCATGAGCATGTTTTTCATTACTTAAGATACTTGAGTGGCTATAATAAGGCAAAATCATTTGCCAAAAAGAAATAAATGATGAACAAAGGGTAACCATTAGGATTGGGATGGGATCCTAATTCGCCAATTTGCTCATTGTCCTTTTTTTCCCTCCAGATATTATTTGCTCTTTCTCACTCAGCTTTGCATTATCTGGAAACTCTTCTTTCCCCAGCTTCTGTTTTCCACGCTGCTTCTGTTGCTGAATGTTTGCTCGCTTTTCAAATCAATGTAGCCACTAGAAAGGGGTCTGTCAGTTTACTAACACTGTTTCACTCACCATTTTGGTAGACCCCTAGATGTCTTGTCTCCCTAGTAAAATGTCAGTTGAAGCCCGGGACTGCCCAGGACTGTCTAACTTTTGTATTTTTAGCTATAGAGTCTAGCATAGTACTTAGCTTTTCATCCATATATCCATCCACTCATTAATTCATTCATCCATTCAATTGTACAGATATAGCTTTAGAGTGTTGGGTGTAGGACAAAGAAGTTAGCTATGCTGAGTTCAAAATGCTGGTGGCATGAGAAAACCGCAGTGTGTATAGAAGCCTGAAGATAACAGTGATGCACATTTCTACAGTCCTTCAAAGGTTACAAAATGCTGTTCTTAAAAGGACTCTTTGAGGTAGATTCCACAAATACTATTACCCTCATTTGGTAGAACTTTGAGAGTTTAAGGGACATGCCCATGGTGATACAAGTGTCTGAGGCAGGATTGGACTCAGGTTTTCTGATACCAAGACTAGCTTTTCTTCCTGCCTTCACCATGTAGCCATTCACATAGTTCGAGAAGCATTGAATTAGGAACGAGCATGTCTCTCTGTTGCTTTATAAAGGTTGTTCACCCTGCCTGGAGTGCACTCACTCCCTACTTCACTTCATAGAATCTTTCTAACTCCAAGACAGTGCTGAATTCATACCTATGTGAAGCCTCCCCTGATCCCCCTGACAGCTGGTATCCCTAGATGGCATCTAACATCTGTCAATTTAACTATAAGTGTTTGATTACTGTATATTCTGTATATTCATATATATATGTATATATGAATAGATTAACAATATAGATGTTTATATGGGAATGTATTCATGTTATATAGATGTGCATGTATGAATATATTCATATTATGTATGTGTTTATATTATATATATGTGTATATATGTGTGCATGTGTGTGTGTGAGGTTGTTCTTTTCCCCATTAGAATGGACATTTCTTGAGACTAGACATTGTATTTGTATCCCTAGTGCCCAGAGTAATTCCTGGCCCGTTGGAGATAATTAATAAATACTTGTTGGCTGGTACATACACACAAATATACACACATACTTGTACCTGCCCATTTCACAGAATCTCAGAACTGGAAAGACCTCAGAAGCTTCTTTGTCCAACTTGTCCCTGAAGGTAAATTCTCTCTATCACACACCCCACAAAGTGTCATCCAACCTTCACTTGAAGATTCCACAAGGTAGACTTACATTTTTAGATAGCTCTAATTGTTGGGATTTTCTTTCCTAAATCAGAAAAAAGAATGTCTCTCTGTCACTTCACAGATTGAGAGCTTGAAGGGCCTTTGAGATCATGTGGTCCAACCCCTCCACTTTACATATGGGGCCACTGAGGTTTAGATATATAATATGACTGGCATGCGGTCAGACAGGTAGGTACTGGGTAAATCTGATACAGGCTCCACATCTAACCCAGCAATATCAGGTAGGGGCTTCAAGAGGTGCAGGCCCAACAGGAGCAATATGAGGACATTAGTAGAACATACTAGCTTCAGAGGCTTGAATTGTCCCTACGCATGTGTGCCCCACATGTGGACTCTTTCCATTGAGGTGGTTTTGTTTGTTCGCTTCTTTGGAGAAAGAATGTGCCCAGAGTTTATGGGGAAATATTTTGTTGCTGCTTTTAAAATAATATACCATTTCTTTAAATGCCTTTGCTTCAACTTATTTGTGTCCTTGTACTGTAACAAGTAAACACATTGATGGAGGCCCTTGAGTTATGATTTTAGGGGACATAGATTCAAAGAGCACATTGAACTTGGTTTCGCCCTCCTCTGAGACACTTACCTGTTGAACAGAGGGAGTAACACTAGGCACTCTCTCATAAGATATATAAATAAGGTATAATAAATTATATACACATAAGATATGTAAATTGTTACTGTTGTTCACTCATTTTTCACTTGTGTCCAACTCCTCATGACCCGATTTGGTTTTTTTTTGGGCAAAGATACTGAAGTGGTTTGTCATGTCCTTTTCAGGTTCGTTTTATAGATGCGGACACTGAGGCAAAAAGGATGAAGTGACTTTCACAAGGTCACACAGATAGGAAGTGTCTGAGGGTGGATTTGAACTCATGAAGATGAGTCTCCCTGACTCCAGAGTTGGTCCTCTATCTACTGTGCAACCCAGCTGCCCTAATACACACACATACGCAAACACACATGCACACATATGCACACACACGTATAGTGTTATAGTATAAAGCCTTCACAAATTTGTGAGGTAGGCAGCAATAGTATTGTGATCTCCATTCTATAGGAGGAGAAATTGAGGCTAAGTTTGAGTGTTGTTCTAGGTGACTAGTTAGAGGCAGAGCCAGGAGCAGGACCCAGATGTGCTGACTTCCAGCCCAGTGGTCTTTTACTTCTTTACTCATTGAATGAATGGAAGAACGCAGGACCTTGAAAGCAGGAAGATGTTTCTTTTTTTTTTCCACTCCCACCTACCAGGCTTACTGGCCTTTTATTTCTTCCTCTTCAGTCTTTGTTGGAAATAATGAGACTTACTTCAGAAGTAAGCCCAACTTCAGAAATCTCCTTTTAGAATTTCAGAACTTTCCATTTAGAAAATATTAGGGACTTTAAGCAGGGTGGTACCACTATAGCAGCTAGGTGGTATAGGGATAGAGCACCAGGCCTGTAGTCAGGAAGACCTGAGTGCAAATTGAACCTCAGACACTTGCTGGCTGTGTGACCCTGGGCAAGTCACTTAACCCTGTTTGCCTCAGTTTCCTCATCTGTGAAATGAGCTGGAGAAGGAAATGGCAAACCACTCCAGGATCTTTACCAATAAAACCTCAAATAGGGTCATGAAGAGTAGGACATGATTGAAACAACTGAACAACAATGAAGTTTATCACCCTCATTTTACAGATGAGTAAATTGAGGCCCAGAGAGGTTAAGTAACTTTACCAAAGTCACACAGGTATTAGTGACAGAATCAGAATTCAAACCCAGTTCCCCTGACTCCAGAGCAAAGGTTCCTTCCTATACCATTGCACCAAGACTGACTTTCTAGTTTTACCAGAAGGGAACAAAAAGTAGATTAGGTGGGCACTGTCTTCTGCTGGGGATGATTCTTCTATTCTATGCTCTTGTCAGAGTGAGCAAAAGCTGAAATATAGTGATTCTGAAATCCCCTCAGCCAAAAAACAAAAAAAAAAGAGCCTGGATCTTTCCCCTCCCCTTATATCTCCACTATCCAAGGGTGAGGAGTGAGTATCAGAAGTACTGGGAACTCTGTAGGCATTGTAAGGCAAGATACATAGCAATGCAAAAATGTGCCCTGGAGCACCAGATGTTTACACAAGAGACAGCTTACATTTTTCCTTTCTTGACACTGACTCATGCATGGGATGGTTCTCATGTGTACACACATACACACACACATACATTGAAGGCAGTGGTTCTCAACCTTCCTAATGCTGTGACCCTTGAATACAGTTCCTCATGTTGTAGTGACCCCCAACCATAAAGTTATTTTCGTTGCTACTTCATAACTGTAATTTTGCTACTGTTATGAATCTGTCTGATATGCAGGATGGATTTTCATTGTTACAAATTGAACATAACCCACAGGTGAAGAACAGCTGATTTAAGGGTATGCATAAGACAGATTACATACACTCATGCACATATATATACAACTTTGTGTGTGCATATATAGATGTATGCACATTCTGTATACAGACATGTAGAGATATACTCCTACTATATACCAGTACCAATACACACATACATACACATTCATACAGATACACATTAGTACATACATACCTATAGTGTTATATAGAAACACACAGAGGCAACCAAGTGCTGAGATGTTGAGATGCTTTGCACTTGGAGTCAGGTAGACCTGAGTTCAAATACTCCTTCAAGATACTTACTAGTTGTATGACCTTGGGCAAGTCACTGTTTTCCTTTTCTCTAAAATGATGGGGTTGGACTTGGTGGCCTCTAACATCTTTCTTTGGGCAGCTAGGTGACACAGTGTATAGAGAAAGTACTAGGCCTCAAGGCAGGAAGATTCATCTTCCTGAGTTCAAATCCAGCCTCACACACTTACTAGATGTGTGACCCTGGGCATGTCGCTTCACCCTGTTTGCCTCAATTTCCTCATCTGTAAAATGAGCTGGAGAAGGAAATGGAAAACCATTCTAGTTTCTTTGCCAAGAAAACCCCAAATGGGGTCACAGAGAGCTGGATATGACTGAAATGACTGAACAACAAGGTTCTTCCAACTCCAAATCTATAATCCTAGGAGGCTTATCTGATTATAGAAACCAGATCTCCCACCCCTTTGGTTTATTTGCATAATAAAGATCACTGGATTGGGCATCAAATACCTGAGTTGGGATCCTAGCTTTGCAATTGTAACCTGTGTAATCATAGCCAGATCACTTCATCTCTGTCTCTGTTTCTTCATCTGTAAAATGAACAGGGTGGATTGTGAAAATCCCATAAAATCTCTCCTATCCCAAAATCCTTGAAACTATATTTCAAAACTATTAACTTTTTCTGATCTGCAGCTTTGAGGAGTCAGGGGCAATTTGCCCTGAGACCCTGATATAATGGAAGAGAGAGGACAAAGGTGAGTAGCAGCAATTCATTGAAGCTACTGCCTGACTCACCAAAGACTGGATTCCCTTATGGAAAATCTGAGGTTGTGCTAAGAGGCTTAGCCATTAATGACTGACTAAACCCAACCTGCTTTTTTCTTTTAAGAAAAAAGCAGAAAGAGAGTAGAAATTTCTCCAACAGCAAATGTGAGACAGAAACACGTGAGCGCTTGAGCCACCGGTCCTGGCCACGAATACTGCTCTCAAGTTTCCATTTCATTGTGGTGTTTGCTTGGCCCCACAAAGGAGAATTAAGCTTCCATAACACAGCCACCTCCTCTGAGTCTAGGAATAGGAATTCAGCTGGGTTCTCCTCTTATCATTTGTCTCCCATTCTGACAGGGGTTTTAGCAGACACAGAGTTTTGAAGATCTTCTTTTTTTCTGAAGGTGGAAGGATTTGTTTGTTTCTTGGCACACAGTCCAAGGATGGAGTTAGTGGTGGCAACACCTCATTGTGCCTAGGATCATAGTGAGAGAGAGATGGACAATTCTGCATAGAGGGAGTGAAAAGAATAGTGGGCACTGGGTACTGGCTTTCTCATCTGTAAGTGAGACTGTTTGCCTGGATGATTTCTAAGGACCTTTCCAGTTCTAACCTTCTAATATTTTATTGTCATTATAAAATATTAGTATTTCTTAATCATTTATTTTGTGTTCAGTTGTTTCAGTCAAGTTTGAGTCTTTGTGACTGCATTTGGGGTTTTCTTGGCAGTGATACTGGAGTGTTTTGCCATTTCCTTCTCCAGCTCATTTTACACATGAAGAAATTGAGGTAAGCAGGGTGAAGTGACTTGCCCAGGGTCACATATCTAGTACGTGTGTGAGGCTGGATTTTAACTTAGGAAGGTGAATCTTCCTGACTTGAGGCCTCTCACTTTCTCTATACCCTGTGCCAGCTAGCTGCCCAGAGAGAGGCCTTAATAGCTACCAAGTCCAACCCCCTCATTTTAGAGATGAGGAAAACAGTGACATGCCCAGGGTTATACAGCTAGTCAATGTCTGAGTTCAGATTTGAACTCAGGAAGATGAATCTTCTGACTTCAGGTCTAGTACCCTATCCACTGTACCACCTAGTTGCCCTAGTAATGACATATAATATAACAATTTGAGTAATGATAAATGTAATTCAATTGTTTAATTGTATGTAATTCAATAATAAATAATATTTGATAATAATTAATATAAGATACTAACATAATCAAATATTTTGCATTCTTAGGTTACTTACATCTCTAACACTCTGTGTTCTATGGACTGGTGCAGTATTCTATGTCATAAGGTTACTTTCATCTCTAATACTGTGCATTGTACCTGGTTCCTGTGTTTTAAGGCTCCTCCTTTCTGGCTCCTATGTTTCATCTATGCTGAAAGTGACCTGGGGGCAGCTAGGTGGCACAATGAATAGAGCACTGACCCTGGAGTCAAGAAGATCTGAGCTCAAATGTGACCTCACTTACTAGCTATGTGACCTTGGGCAAGTCACTTAACCCCCAATGCCTTGCCTTCCCCCCTCCAAAAAGGCAAAAAAAACCAAACCAAGACAACAAAACTGACCTGTCTTGAATCTCCTCTTCTACATGCCCAAGAGTTCACTTTCTAATCTTTGCTAATGGAGAAAGAATATAATGACTCCCAAATAACAAACATATGTCATAAATAAGAGGTTGAGTGATGTATTGAAATGAACATTGGTCTTGTTATCAGAAGATGCCTGTTCTGGTGCTAGCTTTGACACTGTACTAGATGTTGGACCTTGCAAAAAATCATTCAAATTCTCTGGGTCTCCGTGTTCTCCTGTGTAACATGGGGATAATGATGCTTTCCCCCATTTATGGGAAAAGCTTTACGAATCTTAAAGTGCTAGAGAAATGTGAATTATGATTTACTAACTGAAGTGTGCCAAAAGGAAGACCTCACCTTTTGCTGCCCAATTCATTAAGTAGCTTGAGTAATGGACTACTCAGGTTAGTGGGGAGGGTAGTTTTGGACTCAGGAACCTTTTATTCATAAATCACCAATCACAGGTCACAGCAGACTCAAGCTTACGTGAAGCAGCCCCAGCACTAGGTAATACAAATATTTTTATACCCATTTTATGATTGAGGCCCAGAAAGGTCAGAGCAAGGATTTGAACTCAAATCTCTTGACTCTAAGTTGAGCACACATTCCTCTACATCACCTTGTTGACTACTTAGTGTTTATGGGTCTTACCAAGCATTTTCTTTAGAAAATTTCTCATCAAGTAGCTAATGCAAATATTATTGCTTGCATGTATAGAACAGGGTGATCATAACGGTGAGGGAAAGAGTGAGCAAGCCATCCAAGCACCATTGAAGGTACCAAGTATGCTTATCTGGAGAAGAGAAGATTTGGTTGGGATATAATGATTGTTTTCAAGTATCCAGAGCCTGTCAGCACCATGAGGGGTTAGACTTATTCTATTTGTCCAGGAAATAGATAGAAGTTTCAGAGGGGCAGCTTTCTCTTTGACCATAAAGAAAACACTACCTAACAATCAGAGATAGCCCCAAATGAATTGGCTTATCTCACAAGGCAGTAGGTTCTCATCTCAGAATTTTTACCTTCCTTTTTTCCTGATGTATGGGATGGAGCTTCACTGATACCTCTCTAGTGGAGAAGAAAGAGCATGGATGACTAGATCACATTGGCTGGACTTGACAGCCCCCTAATTCTCCTTCTGCCTCTGAAGGTCTATCTCCTGAGTCATTACCATAATGAATCCTCCCTTCCATTCAACTGAAATTGTCTTAATTATACTTTTTAAAATTTTCTTTTAACGATGAAGTCAACAAACACAAACATTTCAATATAGAGAGGAGAACAAAAAAGAGGATTGCATGTGTGATTGATTTTCTGTTGGGGATGCTTCATTTTTAAAAAAAGTGCTAAATATCAGATTTGACAAGACAGGAACAAAACTGGCCCGTTTCTGTCCTTTGCAGAACTGATTATTGTTTTCTTTTGTATATTTTAAAATGTTTTATTGATTGCCTTAAAAAAACCTCACAACTTTTTGCCTCTGTATCATTGCCCACTAACTTAACTCCCCTTCCTTTGCAACAAATAAATATAGTCAAGCAGAATACATCAAGACATGGCCACATGCAACAATAATACTGATAGGGCAGCCAGGTGGCTCAGTGGATAGAGTGCCAGTCCTCAAGTCAGGAAGACTCACCTTCCTGAGTTCAAATCTGGCCTCAGACACTTCCTAGCTGTGTGACCCTGGGCAAGTCACTTAACCCTGTTTGCCTCAGTTTCCTCATCTGTAAAACAAACTGGAAAAGGAAATGGCAAACCACTCCAGTGTTTTTGCCAAGAAAACTCCTAATGGGTCACAAAGAATAGCTCACAACTGAATAACAACAACAACAACAGTAATAGTTAACACCGATGTAACACTTATTCTATTCCGGGCACTGAGCTGAGCACGTAACAATTTTTATCCCATTTGATCTCCACAACAATCCTGGGAGGAGGTACTACTATTATCCTCATTTTTATAGATGAGAGAACTGGGGCAGACAGAAGTTAAGTGACTTATACAGGATCACACAGCTAGTAAGTGTGTAAGGCCAGATTTGAACTCCAGGCCTGGTCCTCTTGTTTTGTGCCTCTACTTTATCATTTGCTAGCAAGAGGAAGGAGACTTGCTTCATCTTCTGTCTTCTGAAGTCCTGATTATTCAGTCCATTGATCAGGGTTCTACAGGCTTTCAAAATTGTTTTCTTTCACATGATTGTGGGTTTAATGTCTTCTTTTCTTTTATTTTTTTTCGTGAGGTAATGGGGATTAACTGACTTGCTCAGGGTCACACAGCTAGTAAGTGTCAAGTGTCTGAGGCTGGATTTGAACTCAGGTCCTACTGACTCCAGGGCCAATTCTCTATCCACTGTGCCACCTAATGTCTTCTTCTTTTTAAAAAAATTTAATTATTTTTTTTTAGTTTTCAACATTCATTTCCACACAATTTCAAGTTGCAAATTGTTTCATCTCTCCCCCTACCCTCACCTCAAGATAGCAAGCCTACTGAATACCCCTTCCCCCAATTTGCTCTCTCTTTCATCCTCCCTCATCCCCCTTTTTTGTAGGGCAAGATGGATTTCTATACCTCAGTATCTGTGTATCTTATTTCCCAGTTGCATGTAAAAAATAATTTTTAACATTTGGTTTTAAGACTTTGAGTTTCAGATTCTTTCCCTTCTTCCCTCTTCATCCACCCCCACTGGGAAGACAAGCAATTCAAAATAGTTTGTACATGTGTAGTTACACAAAACATTTCCATAGTAGTTATAAAGACTAACTATATTTCTCTCCATTCTATTCCTCCCCCCATTTATTTTATTTTCTCCTTTGACCCTGTCACTTTTCAAAAGTGTGTGCTTCCAACTACCCTGTCCCCCAATCTGCCCTCCCTTCTATCATCTCCCCTCTTATCCCCTTCCCCCCTACTTTTCTGTAGGGTAAAATACTGAATTGAGTGTGTATATTATTCCCTCCTTAAGCCAAATTCAATGTGAATAAGGTTTATTCATTCCCTTTCACCTTCTGGCTCTTCCCCTCCATTGTAACAGTATTCTCTTGCCTCTTTTATATGAGATAATTTACCCTCTTCTATCTCTCCCTTTCCTCTTCTCCCAATATATTCCTCTCTCACCTCTTAATTTTATTTTTTAGGTATCATTTCTTCATATTCAACCCATCCTGTGTCCTCTGTCTATGTATACATGTACACACATACACACAAACTCACATGTATATTTATGAACACATATACCCTTCTATATAAACATATATATGTATGTATTCATATACATATCTATTCCCTTCAACTATCCTCATTCTGAGAAAAGTCTCATGAGTTACAATGATCGTTTTTCCATGTAAGAATGTAGCACTAAAATTTGGTTAGACTGCACTGGTTCTCAACCTGTGGGTTATGTTCAATTTGTAACAATGAAAATACATTCTGCATATCAGATATTTACATTATGATTCATAACAGTAGCAAAATTACAGTTACGAAGTAGCAACGAAAATAATTTTATGGTGGGGGGTCACCACAACATGAGGAACTATATTAAACGGTCGTGGCACTAGGAAGGTTGAGAACCACTGGTTTAGAGTCATTTTTCACAGATATTGCAGGTGGTTGGAATGGGAGCTCAAGCAAGTTCCTGCTTTTACTCCGCCATCTTGGCTCCACCCCGCCAATGTCTTCTTAAATGAATTTCACTTACTGAATAACAAAGTTGACTTCTGAACACATTGCATGCTTCTGATACCAGGTACCAAAATGACTAGTTACTGCTTTATGTTCACATGTTTTACTACTTAACAGTTTTGTAAATAAGTACATCACTTCCTCATTCTTGGCCTCAGTTTCCTACTCTACAAAATAAGGGTGTTGAGCTAGATGATCTCTAAGGTCCTTTCTGCGTCTAAATTGTATAATCCCTTAGGGTTGAAAGATGTCACCTAGAAGTCGTATTTTCCACAAGGCCGGTTGCCCACACTGACTGCTATTTCAGTCTCTCTGCTCTCCCTCGAACTTCACTCTCCCCACCTACTCCCAAAGGACTTTCCTCTTCTTCTTTTCTTCTTCTTCTTTTCTTCTTCTCCTTCTCCTTCTCCTTCTCCTTCTCCTTCTCCTTCTTCTTCTTCTTCTTCTTCTTCTTCTTCTTCTTCTTCTTCTTCTTCTTCTTCTTCTTCTTCTTCTTCTTCTTCTTCTTCTGCTTCTTCTTCTTCTTCTTCTTCTTCTTCTTCTTCTTCTGATTCTGCTTCTTCTTCTGATTCTGCTTCTTCTTCTGATTCTGCTTCTTCTGATTCTTCTTCTTCTGCTTCTGCTTCTGAGTCTTCTTCTTCTTCTTTTCCTCGTTCTTCTGCTTCTCCTTTCCTCCTCCTTTCCTACCCCTCCTCCTTCACTCCCCTCCTCCTCCTCCCTTTTCTTCACCTGGCCTGACAGTGAAGTTGAGAACTGAAAAGGTCAACTCTCTTGGGAAAAATCTCATAGACTGAGGAGTAGGCCCATACTAAGAAGTTTGTACAAAGTATGATTGATAGATGGATAGATAAAACATTTAGAAACAGTTACCTGAGGAGCTGTGCTAAACACCGGGAATGGCCAAGCAAACAAGACAGTCTCTATGCTCAAAGAGCTTACATTCTTTTTTTGAACTAATTTTTTACTGATGTTTTCTTTTTCTCATATCACCCTGGTATCCAGTGTGTCCCTTCCCTTTCCCCTCCCACTCCTGGAGAGCCACCCTATATGGCAAATAGTGCTGTTGTTCTTTTTTAAGAGAAGAAAAATATATCAGCATAATTGATAGATTCACTGAGAAAAGTCGAAAACACATACAAAGTGTAAGACCTCTGGACCTCTCCATTTACCAAAGAGTAGATTAGAGGTATCTTTCCATATCTTTTTATTCAAGTCCTGTTAAAAGCTTACATTTTATTATACAAAAAGCAACATACAAAGGGTAGATGGAAATAAGGGCTGAGGGAACCTAGATGGGACAGAGGAAATCCAGAGATTGAATCAAAGCATGAGTGAGATGATATATATCTGGGTCACTTATTGAAATAGTGGTTCCAATAAGGGAATATCTGTATAGATAAATTTATTTATTTTTTTTTTGAGAAGGAGTTTTTATTTTTTATTATTATTTTTTACTTATTTTTAAAAAAATTTTATTATAGTTTGCATCATTCATTTCCACAAGATTTTGAGTTACATATATTCTCCCCGTCTTTCCCCCGCCCACTGCCCCAACCAAGCCATCCCAGTGTGTCCCCCCTCCCCCAGTCTATTCTCTCCTATGTCACTTTTTGGT